>OZ020286.1:11779559-11830674 GCA_963971205.1 Aethes cnicana | reverse complement strand
GGGAGACGTAGTTGGCGGAACCTAGTACATACATTATATGCCAGATACCTACTACACATCCTCGAGTAGATACATTCATGATCATCACACAAAGTTTGCCTTAGCGGGGTTCGAGTGACATAGTATCTCCGCATCCGTAACTCAACGATTTTTGAAGTAAATCGATTGAGCAGTTTGAAGATTATCTACTTGTTTCTGATGGCATGTTGGAGGCTTTATAAGATTTTCAAGGTATTGTTAGTGTCGCAAATCTTGTAGACTTCTATATTCAAAGGAATACGAAGTATATGCTGATTAGCGTTGCTGTTCCACAAACATCTGAACGTACCGACGGCCAGAAAAACCGGGGGCATGCCTGGATGTGGATTAATAAGTCATAATCCCAAAAATCGTTTGTTCAATTACAATACCAAAATACGCTCTATAATTTTCCCCAAAAATCTGGGGGCACGGCAGTGCCCCCGCCAAGTCGAGCGCGAAGCAAACACTGCCGTACCATCCTTTACTGGAACCAATTCGCCGCATTTTCAGGCCCCTATTTGAGAACCTCTGGATAAGACCAGAACGCAGAAATTTTCGTCATCCATCTTATTGTCCTCTCATGTCTCATGTCATTATGAATTGTTTGAAAAAGTGGTAATATAGCTATTGGGCACACTTTGGTCACAGTATTAGTTTCAGTAAATCATTATACACTGGCCGCCGTGGTGGCCTAGTGGTTCGACTAATCGCCTCTCATGCAGAGGGTCGAGGGTTCGATTCTGGCTCGCACCTCTAAGTTTACTTATGTGCGAAATTCAATTTGGATTTACCATCGAGCTTTTCGGCGAAGGAAAACATCGCGAGGAAACCTGCACGCATCTGCGAAGTAATTCAAAGATGTGTGTGAAGTACCCGATCCACACTGCTGGGCCCGCGTGGGGACTATAGCCCAAACCCTCTTGTGATGAGAGGAGGCCTGAGCCCAGCAGTGGGACGCAAATAGGCTGTAGTCCAGCCACAACAACATCTTCTGTTTTTTTTTGTATCTATGAAAATGCACACAGTCTGGTCAGTTACTTAATCAATTAACTACACTCCTATGAAAACACAATTATCTTTGTAAGTTAATTGCCAACATTAATTAGCTTTATCGTACGTGTTCATTAAGGAGTTTAGAATAAATAATTAATAAATCTAGTGGATATCAGGCGAACTCGTTTGTTCAATAGCTGACTAATCAAAATGTTGACCTAAACCACTGATCAACATAAATTAATTATTGTACAGTTATTTATAAATCGTACGGATTACTATTTCTCTACTTGAAAGATTTACAGTTTTCAAGTACGCGTCTTTGGTTAAGTTCATAAGTTGTACAATAATAACTAAACGTAAAGATTCGCATATTTATGTATGATGCATGGATAATAAACACGCCAACCAATATTATCAATTTAAACAAATAAGTCATCAAAACAGAAAGAACTTCAATCTTGGAATTTACGCAACTGAAATAAAATAGATTAGGAACTGACAAATGGCATGATTACAACAACAATCGTGACAAGATATTTTGCTTATCACCTAGCATTTTTTAAATGGAAAATTACGACTTAATACGTACAGTCAAGGGCATTAATATGTATACACTTTTGCATCCTGTTCCGTTGTCTTAAGGTCCAAAGGTGTATACATATTAATTCCCTTGACTGTACTATTGCTTCCCGATAAAAAGACGAAAATGCACTTGAAAGTATTAAGTGCATTTTCGTCATCCTATCCAGGCTTGGTTGGATGAACATTAGCTAATCCCTACATATAAGAATCTTCGAGTGGCAAGGAATATTTTTTATTGGTTGCTAAATGAGCTCACTGTCCACCTGATTGTAAGTGGTATCTGTGGCCTATGGACATGTCTATAAACTGTGACTTACCTGCTTGCCGTTGAGGTTGATGAAATGTTCTTGGGTCACCCTCTCAACGGAGATCTCTTCTTCGAACGACAGGAATCCAAAGCCTGGGACAAAATATGGTACTTGAGATTTCTAATCGCTTTTCAACCGACGAAAAAACGTATATTTGTTTTTTATTTTCATTTGTTGTATGACCACACATAATTTCGTCAATTGTTAACCGATTTCGATGATTCTTTTTCTATTCAAAAGATGGTACTTCCAAGGTGGTCCCATTTTATTTTTGTTCAGTTTTGATGTTGGGGTCCATGAAAAAATGAGAGAATTCCTCAAAATTTGTTAGCACGTGTATGATTTTGGCATCAGTTTCAAAGACTACATTGATATTTACGCGTTGTATCCATGTTTGGACAACACAACCTAAAAAAAAAACTACTTCAATCAAACACAGACAGCCTGTGAAGTCGGTGTCAAGTGAAGCCACCCAAATCTTATAGTGAACTTGACACCGACTTCACAGGCTGTCGGAGTTTGATTGAAGTTTTTTTTTACAGGCATCGACACGCAACTTGAGCGGTATCTTTCGATGCGCAGACGTCTCATCGGCAGAGGGGCGCGGGACTCAGCGGGCGCTATGCAGTGCGCACACGCTTATTGGGCTCTTCAGTCGCAAACATGAGCAGAAATCCCCTCTACTTTCGCTCACCGCTCAAGATCCGAGCCGGGACCTATAATTACTATAGCACGACAAAACTTAGAAGGCGCGCGGCAAAGCACTTAAGCCGTTGACGCAGAGACTATTATTGCTAAATCCACGCGCCTTCTAAGTTGCGTGAAATCACATTAGTTTGTTAAGTGTAGCAAATCTTGTAGACTTCTATGTTCAAAGGAATATGAAGTATATGCTGATAAGCGTTGCTGTTCCACAAACATCTGAACGTACCGACGGCGAGAGAGACCGGGGGCACTGCCTGGATGTGGATTATTAATTATTATAGGAATTTAAGCAACTAACATAAGAGAAAATATTCCCAAATGATATCTGCAACATTTTTTTAAATGCGCGTATTGTAACCCCTTTAAGAAAACTTCCGTGTTACTGACCTAAAATACACCTTAAAAAACACCTGTGATGACAATATAACATATTGGAGTCACGTACAAAAGCGTCAGGCAACGTCAACACATTTTCGCTATACGTATTAAAGACATTGCAGACGACAAGTCATCAGCGCCAAACCTTTATCACAAATTCACAAAACAACTATGGCACGATTATGACGTTCACATCATTATTCATTTTCATACCTTATTGCGTGCAAAATTGAACTTGCGTGTAGATAGGAGACGAGACAGTGATATGGAACGGGAATGGAATAAGAATTGTACATTTTTGGACTCGCAGTCACATGTACTGGGCTACTGGGCGTCGAGCCGAGCCACCTTCGCTTCACGCTTGCCAAGGGAAGTAGAAAAAATATATAATAGAACTCTTGAAAAAAGCTCTATTTCCAACCTTATGTATGATAACCTCAAACGGCTGAAACATACTTTCTAGATAGTTCTTTGAAAATTTTGCGCAGCATTTTTAAATTGGCACTGGGCCCGCGTGGCGTGTGGAGGGGACTATAGCTTACACCCTCTCGTAATGAGAAGAGGTCTGTGCCCAGCAGTGGGACGCATATAGAACCCCAAAATGCCAGTACATGTGACTGTAGAGTGGTAGAGAAGGTAATCTACTATAGGAAGTCCCGCCAACACTCTCAACGCATGTTTGATGGTTGTCTCGGCGCGCACACATGAGTTGAGTGTTGGTGGTGCTATTTAAATACTTTTCACTCCTTCTATTCGAAAAGGAGTACTTTGTTCCCCGTTTAGGGAGCAAAACGCGATTCCTACCCCGCAAACAGGGAGCAAAGTAAGATTTTGCTCTCTAGGGAGCGAAGTACGATTTAGTTCCCCGCTGCTACTGGTTTTCTCATAGGAGGAGTGAAAAGCAGAGTGTGCAACACGGTAGCAAAAATTATTTACACCTTGGGTGACATAGCTTGAATCCCTTGCTAGCTCAAGATTCCACGTTAGAATCCCGAGCGGAGCTACTCGGCTACTCTGGAATCTTTCGCATCGCTCTGGATTCAATCCGTCACCCGCAGTAAAATATACCATTTTGCTCCCTAGTCACACAATCTACTATTCCAAAAGCGTTTTGAATTGTGTGGCGTAGATTATCTCTAGGGTAGGATAGAGTGCAACTGACCTCTCGACTTCTTCTTCTCCTGGTCGTACATGATGACGACCTCCATGACCTTGCCGTAGCGGCCGAAGAACACACGCAGGTCAGTCTCCGTGATGTTGGAGGGCAGTCCGCCGAGGAACACCTTCGGGTAGCCACCGCCGCGCTTCGGCTTCTGCAGCGTGCGCGGGTTGCACGGCTTGGGGTCGATGGTCCTGCAAGCCGGCGGGTTAGAGAGCGCTATGGGGCTTACAACTAGGGCTTACATGATGAAAATGGAAACTGATGTGGTATTAAGAGTATCACGACCCTGAAGAATATGTAGAGATTCTAAGTAATTTCCAATTTAATCATTTATGTCGTTACTTTTTAATTAGATACCAAAAAAATAAATCAAGCTTTAGGCTGGAAACCCACTGCTGCACACGTACACGCTAAACGTGGGTTCATTGTATTGTATTTTACGTGCGTAGCGTGGCCGTGCGCTGCTATGGGGTTCAGGCTTAAAAGCTTTTAATCCAGAAACATATTTTCAAACTCCAGCCATACCTAATTCTGAAATCTTAGATATAGTTTAGTATGACCAATTTGAGTAATATATACGCCTTCTATGACTGTACATTTGAAGAACGGTGTTTTTTATCATTTCTAAATTTCAGTATGTTTGCATCTTGTGTTCCATTCTATGTCACAAAAGCAGTGAGTAAATTACATTTCCTTATTTCTCTCCATATCAGAAATGTAATATTATGACTTAAGCACATGTCATGGATTTTCCGCAATGAAAATCTACCTATGCGAAACAACTACGCATTTCATGTGAATGAAAAACAAGTACATACTAATTCGGTGCAGAGAATTTGCGGCATCCGTTCGTTTTATAATTGCATATGCTGGGCTGTATTTTTCAAATATTTGTGTTCGGTCTCTTTCGTTATTTACGTTAAAAGCAAAGCAAAGGTACTAGCAGCCAAGTGAAATGCCACCCACCACTATACTATGCCGTCGAACCAAACATCATGATGCCGCATGATGCAAAAGCCATATAGGTTTTTTAAACTTCAATGGAATGCAATACCATAATATTTAAATTACGTACAGAAAAAAGCGCTATTAAATTACTATAAAAAAAAAACAAGTTATATAACGATCAACTGCAGACAATATTTTTTTTTATATCATTGGTGTAGGCAAACGAGCGCACAGCCCACATGATGGTTAGTGGTCACTGCGGCCCATGGACACCGAAATCCTATGACCCCCCCCATTAAGCAACCATAAGATCTCGAATGCGTTGAACTAGTACAATAACGTCAATACCTAAATGTTTTTTTCCCATAAAATATCAACTCGGATTCATAATGTAATTTAAGTTGCGATTCTGTTTAATCAAGTTAATTAAAATTTCAAGCGACCTCAACTGGTGGATACAACGGCTGCAATCACTCTGCGACTGAAAATACCTAACACACGAGTTAAGATTTCCACATCAGAAACGCTTGGGCGTTATAGCAAAAGCGTTAATTAATTTAACGCCAGGCGATCACTGAGCGATCACACAGGCGAAGCTAAGGACGAATAAAAACAATAAAATAATTTCATCAGGTCTGGTCTCTGGTGAGTAAAAGAAGTTTAAAGACACACCACATTTGTAGTTTTTATGGTTTAAAAGGTTCATTGGTCTCATCAAGAATTTGACCTTGGACTTCAATCTACGTCGCCGAAAAACGTGAGGAAAATTTGTAATTAGAAAAAACACATTTCGTGAATTTTCTAGTGTTCATTTAGAATACCTGCTGTTTTTAACAACATTTACTTTGCCAACTGCTAATAGTTACTACGACTGTTTATTTCGTTTTACATTTTAATGTTTATTGAGAAAACTTTATCTGGGATTTCGTTAGTTATTAACCAGCCAGTAAAACTCGCGACATATAAAAGAATTGCAAAAAGTGCTCCGCAAGTCACAGGCGGGGCTTTCACCTTTCACCAGGCGGCTTTGCAAAAATTAGTAGGTCATGTAATCTTAGATCTCACTCGCAACTAACTTTTGATATTTCACCTATGCTAATAATAAGTCTTTAGAAGAAGTCGCGTCTGTAACTTGAAAATTTAAAGAAATACTGTACACGAAAAACGATTTTTAGAAAAATGTATGTCCGACTTTAACTCGAAAACTACTGGTCCGATTGCAACAAAATTTGGGTAGTTTATAACACTGGTCAACATAATAGGCTACCTTTTATCTAGAAAATTCAACGCGGACGAAGTCGCGGGCAGAAGCTAGTTTGTTGCAATGTGAAGGTAATATTTTTTTACAGCAATAGACATCAATCAATCTAAACTCGAACATGTTTGTACAAGCCATCTCATAAGACTTACGAGTGGTCGTTATTGATAACAAACCCTAAAAAATAATTTAATGGACGCATAAAAACGAGTAATGGTCGAAATGGAAGTGACCGTTAAGGCTGAAAAGAGAAATAAGAGTAAAGCTTTTTATCGAATTGAAGTTAAAATGAATGGTACTTCGAATATATTTTCGGTCCTTGGAGAAATAAAGGCGCTAACAATAGGGAGTTACTTTATATTGTATTGTGGAGTTGTAGAACTTGTAGACCAACATAATAAGTGTTCTTTTGTGTTTTAGCGCACGGCTTGCACAAGTGTTTTCGGTAAGTTCCGGTTTCCCGCGTGGAATCTTCTCAGGAGATAACTGTATCAAGCCGCGGCGTCGGGTCAGGTATTATATTATACTAGCTGACCCCGCGGACTTCGTACCGCCATAGAATTCTTTTAGGGTATGAAATATAGCTTACGTCCTATTCTCAGACCTACTGAACATACACTCCAGATTTCATAAGAATCGGTCGAGCCGTTTCGGAGGAGTTTGGTTACAAACACGGTGACACGCGAATTTTATATATAAGAAGATATTGATTGATACATTTCGTTGAATTCCGTAGAGTCAAGGTTAAGCTGTAGTTTATTTTAGTGGCGACTAATATTGAACTGGGTCACATTTACGGTGGAAGTTATTTTAGGACAAAGTTTAAATATAATATGAACAGAAAGGTTTTTGAAACTTTATAGATTACGAAACAGCTTGGACCAATGAAAAAAAGGCAAAACGTTTAAAAATAAAAGATAAATTGTTATTGTAGCGACACGGGATATTTACAATTGAGTAAATAATTTCATGTTTATCAATAATACGTATATTCAATGCTGAAAAGGTGTAACGCCCACGTCCAATAGTACAATACGTATTCAACGTTGAAAAGGTGCAATCCTACGTCTATGGGCCCATTTACACGGGATACGTTATTGACGATTCGTAGAAATTTTTACATAGGATTTTCACGAATCATTTACTACTACTACTACAGCCTATTTGCGTCCCACTGCTGGGCTCAGGCCTCCTCTCATCACAAGAGGGTTTGGGCTATAGTCCTCACGCGGGCCCAGCAGTGCGGATTGGGGACTTCACACACATCTTTGAATTACTTCGCAGATGCGTGCAGGTTTCCTCGCGATGTTTTCCTTCACCGAAAAGCTCGATGGTAAATCCAAATTGAATTTCGCACATAAGTAAACTTAGAGGTGCGAGCCGGAATCGAACCCCCGACCCTCTGCACGAGAAGGTAGGTCGAACCACTAGGCCACCACTACTACTACTACTACAGCCTATTTGAGTCCCACTGCTGGGCACAGGGCTCCTCTCATCACGAGAGGGTTTGGGTTTCACGAATCATGATCATGAGGATTTTGATGATGAGATGCCGTAATACTGAATAAACTAGCGATTAAATAAACGAATCCCTAAGATGATCCCTTATATTTGTAACGATGTGTGAAATTAATGTATAAATTCATACATTACTACTATGAAACAAAGTCGCTTCCTGTTGTCTAACTCTATGTATTCTTAGATCTTTAAAACTACGCAACGGATTTTGATGCTGTTTTTTTAAATAGATTTCTAGAACCGTTTACAATAGGGATGACGACAGGGTGAAGAAATCGAAATTCTAATTATTCCGTCAGTCAGGTAATAAAAAAATATTAGGCACGTATTTTTTGTTTTATCAAATTAACAAAGAATGACTAAGTTAGAACGCATTGAAGTTGGAGAGTGAGGGCTAACTACGTCACCGTTAGGTATAAATCGTACCTAACTGTGACGTCACGCGACATTTCAACTCAATATATCTCCGTATAAGTTTGATTACGTGAAAAAAGAAAAAATACGTGTCCAATACTTTTCAATAGTCTTTCTAATAGACTAAGGGAAAAAAAGTTGTCGTCATCTCTATTAAATAGGATTAGACGTAAGACGTAAATTCACGATTTTTTTCATCAAACCGATTTCACGAAATAGCAAGTTTTTCAAGTATATAGTGAATATTAACATATATTTTACTCGCCTTACAAAATCAAATAGTTTTGTTTAAATACTGTTTAAATAAACTAATTTATTTAGCGGGCAGAAGCTAGTTCTGTAATAAATGCCCTGTTGCTCACCTGCCGTCGAGCTGGTGCGGCCCGTTCTGCAGCACCACGTTGACGAGCGAGGGCTCCGCGAAGGTCACGAACCCGAAGCCCCGCGAGCGGCCCGACTCGCTGTTCTTCATGACGACGCAGTCGATCACGTCGCCGTAGCGCGAGAAGTAGCGCTGCAGATTCTCCTGAGACGTCTCCCATGATAGACCGCCCACGAACAGTTTTCTAGGGGAAAAATTGGTATTTTGTTAGACGGGTTCTTAGCCACGTCACTAGTTTGACAAGACTATGAGTAGAACGGGACGCAAGGTGTCACAATAACGGCACCTGTCAGAATGATATAGAACTGTCATATGAGAATTGGCGCGTCCTCTACGCGTCTCCAGATTGAATTTGCTTTACGAGTGGAAATTGTAGTGGTTTACATGAATACATATCGTATTTATTATAATTGGTGCTTTTAATGACTTATTAATTTATATCATAGAGATATGATACAAGAAGAGTGGCAGAGCCCATACTGTAGTGCGTGCTCCGGAACGCGGGTTAACACTAGATCGACATCTAGCGTCCAGTGGCTGAACCCCGATTACCCGACCGTTTAGCAGTGGCTACCGCTACCTGAAACTAGATGGCGAGCCGAACGCAAAGCACATTTTATTGCTTAACAGTTTACTACTTACAACCCGAAGTCTCTGTGTAATAAGAGGAAATTAAAAAAAAGAGTTCTACTTATAATATTAGTTGTAAATTGTTTGAAAATACACTTTGCGTTCGGCTCGCCATATAGCTTCAAGTAGCGGTAGCAACAGCTAAACGGTTGGGTAATCGGGGTTCAGCCACTGGACGCTAGATGTCGATCTAGTGTTAACTGTTAACCCGCGTTCCGGAGCACGCACTACAGTATGGGCTCTGCCACTCTTCTTGTATCATTTCTCTATGATTTATATATAACTCTTCCGTTACAATTTATACAACTACTGATCGTAGAAAGCTGAAGTTTGTGAAATTGGAGTGTTTCAGTGACTCCTTCGTACTCAAAAATGGGACCTTTGCGGGTTATACCGCGGAAGAAGGCTAGTTTATGTTATGATTTGCAAGTGGACAGTTTACTGCCATATGGGAGTTCGGTTATGTTATGTTATCAAGTCAAGCAAGGTCAAGCAAAACGTTGTGACGATATTTTACCCACAGAATTAGCTATCGATTCTAAGCATATGTTTTAGGTTTTTAATTTTTTTCGAGTTAGTAAAAGAAAAGTATGGCCCAAGTATGGGATTGATTGATGGTGTGAGCAATACCTGAATCCCATACATTTTTTTAACAAACACGAAAATATTTCAAACCTAAAAAATATGCTAATAATAATATACATGTGTTTATATTTTGTATTTTACTTTTTATATTCATATTGTAAAAACCTAACTTAAGAAAATAGTTAAATAAAGAAGATAATAATTATTATTATTATTATTGAATTTCAGACAACATGAGTTCCACAATTGTGTTAGTATGCTTAGAATGGATAGCTGATTCTGTGGGTAAAATGTCGTCACAACGTTTTGCTTGACCCCGCCGTAGGAATATTGTAAGTAGGAGATGTACAAAGTGCCTTCAGTGGTGGATTTGTGAAACCGAGTTGTCCCAGCCCAAGAGCAGGGCGGCCAAGCCACTTAGGTTTGATTTCACAAGGATTTAAACAGATTTCTCCATTGCCTTGTTTCAGATAAATTAAACAAATGAAACAGTCATGCTAATAGGTAATCTCTCAGTGGCATGAATAATAAAAAAAGGTTAATAGGTATAATCTTTGTTATTTGTACAGGATGGAATATCATTTGAATTTATTAACTGAAGTCAAGAAGGTACATTTTCATTTGCATAATGTGCACGCCCGAGTATCAAAAAAAAACATGGGTGGTTTTAGAAAATGTGAACTTGTGAAATCTGAACATGACAGTACACAAAAATATACTCTCATATCATAAATGACCTTGCCTGCAGACTTTACAAACTTACAGTAGATTGTTCACTATTTACAAGATATTGGCCATATTTCCATTCTCAGGAGAAAAGGTTAATCATTTATTACAACGTGATCTTGGCATTTCAAGTTGGTAAAGGTCCCTTGCAAGGTCCCAATTGACCCTTGGCAATTCTTATTATTTTTAGAAATTCAGATTTTCATCTTTTACATTCAGGCATTTCCCCATCAGTAGTAGAGATCTTCTACTATCTAAAGTCCCGCGCCTTCACATTTCAAAACGCTTAATTTTTTTATTATTATTTAAAAAGCACCACGAACACTCTCAACGCATAGTTGATGGCTGTCTCAGCTCGCACACATGTGTTGAGAGTGTTGGTGGTGTTTTTTAAATACAGTGAAGCGTTTTAAAATGTGAAGGCGCGGGATTTTAGATAGTAGAAGATCTCTAGGGCAGTGTGGGATAAATAAATTAACAACTATGAAAGTTAAATATATAAAATCAAAACAAAGGGTCGTCAGGTTTAATTTAAATAAGTAATCATTTGGTTTTATTAAAACTGGTTTTTGACTCGACTACAACCACATATGATTACTACATAGTATGCAAAGACAGCAAAATTATTTGTTTCACATAGTTAAAATTAGTAATGTAATATGGCCACATGGCAGAGCCAGTTGAGAAGGTGATTAATCCAAGGGATTCTATTTTAAGAACAGACTGAAGTTATTAAAAACTATTAATTGAAGTATTTCATTTGTCATTTTCACATCTTTCTTTTATAAAAACGGTTGCAGGTTAACTGTAATGTTATGATAACCAAATAATAATTGACAGGGAGATAGGGTTACCATCTGTCCATCTTTAACAGGCCATGTTAGGCTTGTAATTCTTGTCCGGCCAAATATTAATGTGTTTAACTCGTCAGGCTTTTGGGACAATTTTTTGGCAAAATAAAGGGAGGTTTTTAATTTTAGACCATGGCAACCCTAACTGGAGAGGGATATGTTTCACAATGTAGAATTTGATTACTGTCAATTTATACCTACTATTGCCATATTTATACAACTTTTATTTAGTGTTTAACAAGTACAGAACACAGATATAAATCTATCTGACCTCAATAACTAATCATAGTATTTATCAGACAGTTTCATATTTGAATAGGTTAAGTGATAAGACTATATGCCAAGTTTCAGTTGAAGGCAAAACTTAAGCAACATTTATTTCTGGTTAACACAATCTTTATGTGAGTCATAACTATACCTTTACCTACGCTTGTTTATCTAGGTATATTCTGTATTCTGAGTAAAATTTTAATGGAAGCATTTAAGCATATGGCTGATATCTTATCTATTGCACATAGTGGAACAGCCAATACCAAATGGAATTTAATTTGTAGAACAAGTAATTACTTGTGCTAGGCTTTGCTTAGAAAACCTCATTACTGTAGAGTCAGTGAAAGTAACATTCACTTTATTGTAGGAATCTGGTCATGACAAGTATAAAAAAGTAATTAGGAATTGCAATGAAGTCACAGTAATTAGACTCATAATTACAAGACAAGACTTCAATGAAAAATCAATCGAGTGGACGAGTCATGAAATCATCAAGTTGGCAGATACAACGGTAAATGATATACATAGCTAATTTCGTGGTTGTAGGTAAACATGAGTGGATTGGTAGCGACGCGTCGAGGGAGGAAGTTTTCGAACGCACGTCGTCGTAGGTTACCATATGTAAATGAATCAGCACGTTTTACCCGAACGCTTGGATCGGATCGAGCAACGCGGCACTTTGAGCGGGCGAGATCTAATAACCTCGTTAACTAACGTTCACTGTGATCGGAACTATTCCACACAAAATATGACGCTCTAAATGCCCTGATGCGAAATAAGCGATAAGAGAAAGCTGACAATGCTCACATAAAGGTTAATTTCCTAAATTACGACGTTCCTAAACCGGTGATGTGAAGAACGGGATCTATTATATAAACATCCACAAGCAATAATTGCGATGTAACCACGTTGAAATATTCAAAATTCAGTCGAAATGCTATGGGAAAGTAATAGCTGCCATGATCGCATACACGCAAGTCACACGGCGAGGCTTGGGGTCGGTGGCCGCGAGCCGGTAGAAGGCTAATTGACCAAACGTGAACTTTATCCACGTCTATACGGGGAACATATCTTGACGTAAATTAAACTCCTCGAAATAAGTTTATCAGATATCACAGGCGATGGGGTAACGCTACCTCACAAGACTCGCTGGCTATTAGTGAAATGCGACATACGAACCAAGCCAACATGTAGTTTGACCTATTATTGTTTGCACATTTGGCAAAGACCTATTGTGAAAAATGAATCAAAATCAACTTACCCCTTCTCATCATCGTCCATGTCTGGATTCATACGCATAACTTACTACTAATTAAAAATAATGGTTGGCACCGGCAATACACCCCAACCACACAAGCACAGACCCACACGATTATGGCGGACCAACCATATCCGCTTTCTCAAAAAAGTCATGGAAAGAGGAAGTGCACAATAGAGTGATTTATAACTTTTTTATTTTTAAATACGTAGATTCTTTAAATATAAATGGCATTTTTTGGTAAATTTTAGCATATAACAATTTATTTGGTTTAAAACATTATAGAAATTAGTTTATTTTACCATAAAATACTTAAAAAGTCGCTAAAATTTCATGTATTTTTGCATCATCAGCAACAGATGGCAGCACAATGACCAATTGAATGTTGCCAGTATAAATTAAAAAACAGTGTAGCATGTCAAAAACGCTATAATCAAGTTTGCATCATCGGAAACCCATAGACGTAAATAATAAACGAAGTATTATTTATGTCTATGCGGAAACCGCTTTCGTGTCGTATTTTATTCATCAAACAATATAAATATTTATTAATTAAAGGTCTACTTTCGTATAAACAAATATTTAAGAAGTAAATATGATTCACATCGAAGCCTTGAAATTTAATAAGGGGAAATTGGTAGAACGTTTCGTTTTTTTTTTCATTGGTACAATGACAGACAAAAGTTAGTACTTACAGAGATATTTATTGATATATATAATTGAATAACGATTTTTTTATTTAAATATGTCCACATGCATAACTGGTACTGTAGAAATCGTCACCGGCAAAGTCTTGTACACTGTAAAATGATAAGGAAACTCCAATTCCACCTAAAATAAAAATATATTCTGAAATAACATGAATTTTAATATTTTTGGCAGCGATGTTCTTTAAAGCAAGTTTAAAGCCCTATAAACTATTAAGTTACGAGTACAATATGAGTAAGTACAAGAAAGAAGTAAGAATATTGTTTTATAGAAACGCAAAATTTCGTCATATGTTTTAATTCAATTCAATCATTAATTCAGAAAACTGGTCATATTCGGGCACTTTTACACGTCAGATAATTAAATGAATCTATCAGCGCTTGCAAGCCCATTGCTAAGAACAAGACAGCCAAAAAAAATAGCAGAAAATGTAGATACCATTATAAACCCAGCTTGAGAATGACTGGCTTTTATAAATCCTTACCAATAATTTATACTCTATCTTGATCATTGGAAAGTTATATGATGGAGTAGTTTGTGGCACCACCATGTTAAAGTTACATCTTTCCTTTCCCTTCTTACTAAACTGGTTGTAATAGACACGTTCAATGTTCTTCTCTTTTTTGTGGTAGCCAGATGACACATTGTATTCTATTTGCTGCAAACGTGTTATTTTTGATAAATCATACTACGGTTTATGTATTTTTCATACTTTCAACTCATACTTTCCACTGGAAAAATTAAAATACCCACTTGGACTAAGGTCACGCTAAGTTTTTTCAATTTAACTTTATTGACATTACATATTATTGCTTCAAAATGTATAGTTTGATTTGGTGCGAAACCAGTAAATGTTTGTAGTTGCATCGTTAACTTTCCTGAATCCCAGAATTTTTTTTGCATCTCTACGAATTGTGGTATCTGCAAAATATCGTGCTTTGTAAATAATAAATAATATGTTTTATTGAAACTAGTGTAATTAAAAATATAAAAGAAAAGGAAATAAAGAAATTATATAAGTGTAATTATAAATATGTAATTAAAAAGCAATAAAAAAAACATACCAAAAACTGTTCTAAGTGATTAAGATCTAGCTTTATTGAAACGTTAAATGACACGGAAGTCTTCTTTCTAAATTTGTAGGCTGCTTTGCATTGCACGGTCACGAAATAAAAAACATTTGCAATTGAACTTTTGAATGTTGGCGGTGAATCAGGAGGCAGTGCAAAGTAAAAAGGGTGCATATAAGTGCCTGGCGATACACTTTTTCCTGTAACATAATAAATGAATGCACTGACGATGGAGAGGGTTTTTATTAATTAAAATTTAATATATCGTATATTTTCCCCTAAATTTTTATTTTTGAAATGTACAGTCAAGTCTCTCAAATCAGAACCCCTTAAGAAAAATAAAAGGAAGAAAGTGAGTTCTGATCGCTAAAGAAAGGTGGATTCTTTTTCTGTGCTGACTCTATAACACTATTAACACTAACAAACTTTGCGATGAACAAGTTTATACTTTTAGGGGAAAATCAGTCAGTACTTTACCTACCTTCTATTTCTGTAAAAATATCATTATGAATACTGAGTACTTTTCTTGATTCTGAATAAATTTTCATGTATGGGATCGTCGGCATTGGCCTAGTCCATGAAGCTTTACTGATCCCAGTCACTTCTAGTTCAAAACCTGAAAGTAACACATTTATTTCAACATAGCTAGAATGTAATTTATAATGTTAGTAATATATTTATCATAAAAAAAGATAGTTTCCAGACAAATTCAAGGGACTTGAAAACACTGACTAGTTTATATAGTTTTGAAGTCGCTGTTTTTCGCCAAAATTAACCCTGTCCTATTTTCCTCTCACAATTCAGCTATAATGTTCAACATTGTTTTATTAACTTTTCTTGACTGTGTGTGTATACCTACTGAAAGGAGGGCTCGATTCAAAAATCTAATAAATATTATACCTGAACCAACAGCCTTGTTACGCCACAGTATTTTTGGAATGGCATCTCAGGTGTTTTTTTACCTAAGAGTCTTTAAAAGGAAGAAACTCGAAATAAAAAATAAGTTAAAGAATAGGTATACCTACTACTTATTATTTAAACATTTTATGCCATTAATGGTTCCTTTGATGACTTTAACAGATGTACCTACCTACCTATTTTTTATGTTCTATTTTAACATTAATGTAGTAAGAACTAAGAACATAACTAAAAGTACCTTTGTAAATTAAGTAATTACCTACCTATAAGTAGATTAAAGCATATTAATTGCATTTTACTTACACTACACAAATGATAGAAAGATATACGATTGAAAATAAAATAAGTAGGTCATTATTACGTTCTATTTTCTGTTTTTCCTGAAGTTTAACAACAACAGTTCCAGTAACTATATCACCCGCGTAGAAACACCCCGTTGAACCACTATTTAGTATAATTCCACACGTCTCCCAAGACATTTAAAAAATACCAATTTGTTTTTTTTAGTAGTAAGTATAATTGTACACGTCTTTTAAAACGCATAACACAAGTGATTGATATTGATATTTATCACAATTATCTAAAGATTATGCCGGTGACGAAACAGATAGCTTAGCAATGATTTTACACCAAGCAAAAGAAGATCATGTGCATAAATAAACAACTAATTATTAAAATAAAAAAAATAATTAAATATATTTTCTTACAAAAGACAAATTTTTGCTTTTGATTGTACTCCTGTGTACGAAAGAGTAGAGTATAGATAGTAATTTTTTGTTGGTTTGCAAATTCGACAAAAATATTCAAATCGGCAATTCTCATAGTAATGTTCCTGTATAATTTGTGAAAAGGATATGAAATTCCTTATTATCAATAATAATTGAGGATATTCAGTTATATAACCAATCTCACTTTTTTTGCTGGTGGCAACTAGTGGGGTGGCATAATATAACCAACCAACCACAATACCGGCTGCGTTCCGAATCGCGCTTAGAGCGCTCACAGCGCCTTGCATCCTTTTTCCTCTTAGGACTCCACTTTCAAGAGGAAAAGGGATGCAAGGTGCTGTGAGCGCTCTGAGCGCGTTTCGGAACGCAGCCACCGTCAAACATCTAAAAAAAGTTGACATTGACAGGTAGCGGATGGGCATTTTGCATTTTTTCTTTTCATATGAAAATTCGGAATCGGGTGCAGTGTTTACGATGTTTTACATATTGAATATTTCTGTTTAGGTTCTTAAGTATCACGTTTGCTGAATTTTAGTTTGTACAGAGTGTTTGGATGGCCGTAGGAGTGATGTGATTAATACGTAAGCTGAGCTAGGTTATGTTATGTCCTCTATCTTTTTGCGGTGAAATGTAAGTTGTTTTTTTACTTAACTTTGCTCTTCGAACTCTCCCAACTCGATCAACCCATTTTTCAGTATATAATAAAATAGCTTCAGAGCTTTAGAAATCGTCATTGGAGACTGCTTTTTAAGTTCCAAAGTGCATTGACGCAGAATTTGGACATCTGTAGGTATATTATTATGGTTGCCGTCTTTTAGTAGTACTTTAGTTATCATGGTAATTTGGCGTTATTTACCTCATTTATCTCGCTTCGCACACTTTGTGACCTTTCTGTAGAATTAATCAATACAATGCATAGGAAAATTCATCTTCAGTTTTGTCTTTAACTATTTTATCCTATTTGTTGTAAATTATAGTTAAGGTTTTAATTTTCATTCATGCATTCATAGAAGGCGACAATGCATAAAGTAGGTACAGACATTGGCATGGAACTTGAACGATGGCCTTAGATGCGCAGAAGTTGAAACCAAGATCTCATCGTCATAGGGGCGTGGGACGCAGCCGACGCTATGGCGTGCGTACACGCTTATAGATCCTTCATTCGTTAACATGTGCCGAAATCCCCTCTACTTTCGCTCACCGCTCGTAACTAAACATTGATTTAACCTGTTGTCTACCGCCTATTGTCAAAAAGATTATGTAAAATAAACTTAATTACTTAGTTATTAAAGTATATTCGCTCGACGCGGAATCGCGTCAACGGTAGACAACGGATTAACCAACGTCTGGAAAAAATGTTTGAAAACCATTATATTGTTAGTATTGTATATTAAACAGAATAATAATACACTTTGCCTCTAGCTGCTAAACCATGGATCCAAGCATATATGCGTTGGTGTTGGACACACTAAACCGTGCAACAAGCCAGGACACAGAGGTGCTCAAACCAGCAGAGAAGAAGCTGCAGGAATGGGAAATAGAGCCAGGATTTTATTCAGTGCTTCTGGTAACTATATGTATAAAAACGTGTTTAGTTTCTTTTTAGTTTAAAACTTAAAAAAAAGATTGAAAGCAAAGAACTATGATTTGAAACTATACCATCAGAATAGCGCTGAGTGATAATCTTTAATCGCTGAACAAATTTTCCTCACTAAGAACTATGGAAGCCTCCGATTAAGTCACTAACGAAACAAAAAAAAACGCAAATTTGGTTTATCCATTGTGGAGCAACACATTCATTTCGTTAAGTTTAGATTAAGTTTCACATTCGTGGCCACGTGATATTGGGTTGTTTCATTCCTGCGGGAACTATTGCGTTTTTCCAGGTTAAAAAATAGCCTTCCTCGGGACTCTTAATTATCTTAGTACCAAGTTTCATCTAAATTGGTAGTGTTGTTTAAGCGTGAAGAGGTAACAGACAGAGTTACTATCACATTTATAATTTTTTTATGGATTTAAGCAGTTTTTGTTGTGACAACCATGTCCTTTGACTGAGTTGGTTTGTGCATTCAACTAGAAAAGAGTCTGACTACTGGTAGGTAGTTCTAGACTACCTGTGGTTGAAATTTAACATTCACTTCGTAGGATATCCTATCCAACCACTCGATCAACCTCAATGTGCGATGGCTAGCTGTGATGTGCTTCAAAAATGGAGTAGATCGTTACTGGCGACGCAACGCACCCAACGCTATAACGGATGAGGAGAAACAGAAGTTGAGACACGGTCTGCTCACCATGAGCATACTGAGCGAACCGGTTACACAGATTGCCACACAGCAGGCCGTTCTCATTTCTAAGATAGCTCGGTAAGTTGGCTTTTTTGCGACTTCAACAGTATTATATTAAAACAAATTTATAGTTGAAATAAATTTGTGTATATCACGACACAACTTAGAAGGCGAAGCACTTAAGCTGTTGACGCCGAGTCAGTTATTGCTTAAACCTTCTCTAAGTTGTGTAAACCTGCATTTCCCAGGTTGGACTGTCCAGCGAACTGGCCAAATCTGGTGCCCGATCTCCTGGGGGCGCTGAAGGCTCCGCAGCCGCTGGTACAGCACCGGTCCCTGCTCATCTTCCACCACATTGTGAAGGCCCTCGCTTCCAAGCGCCTCGCTGGCGATAGGAGGACTTTCCAGGTAATGTACGCTTCATTGACTTGCTAGTAGAACGTAATACAGTATTATTTTATTAGTAGGGGATATTACAGGTGTCTTCTGGAAATATAATGTTATTGTTTATTTAACTGTTTATACTATGACCATTTCAAGTTAACAAAATTCAAGTATATTATTTATATTCCTGTCTTTATTTGCCACAATCGTTACAATTATATTTCTCTTTATAACTACTACTACTACTACAGCCTATTTGCGTCCCACTGCTGGGCACAGGCCTCCTCTCATCACGAGAGGGTTTGGGCTATAGTCCTCACGCGGGCCCAGTGTGGATTGGGGACTTCACACACATCTTTGAATTAATTCGCAGATGCGTGCAGGTTTCCTCACGATGTTTTCCTTCACCGAAAAGCACATTGGTTAATTCAAATTGAATTTCCACATAAGTAAACTTAAGAGGTACAAGCCGGAATCGAACCCCCGACCCTCTGCATGAGAGGCGGTAGGTCTAGGCCACCACGGCTTATCTTTATAAGGGTTCCGTTTATTGCTATTTGGTTACGGAAGCCTAAAAACCAAACTATATTCCAAAGAAATCTCTAAAAAAGTAAAAAAGAAACTCGATTTTAAAGAACCAGACTGCTTGCCAACTTTTGATATACCCAGTGTCACTCTCACAATCTACTCACGCGCTGGTTTCCTTTCCACTCCTAAAAGGTTAAATAAATATTTTTTTTTTTTTTTTCTTATGTTTTTTCTACTTGCAATCCGTCTTTGACCATAAGCAGGTGCTATCTGTGTTCAGGACTTGGGGGTGTATATGATCCATTGACCATTTACCCTGGCATACAACTCCATTTTATAGGATTTTCTTCCTTTTCAACCTTTTCACGTCATTTGACGTGTTCAGCAGTTTTGTTGCCAGTGGATTCACATGATTTTCCAGTTTAAGTATATATTTTCCTTTTCGTGTCTCTATCTCTTCTTTGATGGTGGGAATCTGTAGATATTCATGCAATTCTGTAGTCTTAGTGAACAATGGGGCCTTGCTTATCTTTCTCAAGATGCTGTTCTGGTATCTTTGCAGTATTTCTATGTTTGAGTTGCTGGCTGTGCCCCACAGCTCTATTCCATATGTCCATACTGGTTTGAGGATAGATTAAATAAATAAAATAAAATAAAAACCGCCTTCAAACTCCGACAGACTGCGATGTCAATGTCAAGTTCACTATATGATTATCATTTCTTTGGGTCGGTTCACTTGACACCGACTTCGCAGTCTGTCGGAGTTTGAAGGCGGTTTTTATTTTTTTATTTAAAAATTTTTACTATAGAAGTACATAAGTAACTCTGAAGTCCTCGAAATTGACACCAAAATCATCTACGTGCTAGCAAATTTGGAGGAGTTCCCTCATTTTCTCATGGATCCCATCATCAAAACTGAACCAAATTAATATGGGACCAACTTGGAAGTACCTCCTTTCGAACAAAAAAAGAATCATCGAAATCGGTTCACGTTTACTATTTATTTTTGGTGAACATACATAAAAAATAATAAAAAAAAAAAAAGATTCCGACGAATTGAGAACCTCCTCCTTTTTTTGAAGTCGGTTAAAAATAAAAATAGCCTTTATTATTGAAGTTTCAAAAGACTAAAAAAAACTAACACTAAAATCCATCGACAGCTTCAACTTGTCTTAGCGACATAGGCCTCTTCCAGAGCCTTCCATCAAGTGTGGTCCCTTGCCTTTTGTAGCCATGCTCCTCCAGCAGTCTGCTTCAAATCGTCTGACCATCTTATGGTGGTTCTTCCTCTTTTTCTTTTAGAACCTCTGGGGTACCACTCTACAGTATCTTTTGTCCATTTATCTATGTTTTGTCGTATCATGTGACTTTTGTATTACTGTGTTTTTGTAAAATTGGAGCCTTACTTACTTAACTTCTCTTTGCAGGACCTAACTAACTCGGTATACGCTTTTATCCTGAGCCTCTGGCATGAGAACACGGAACTGTTCCTCCGGCACATCCAGGAGGGGGCTGCCACGGACCTGATCACGGAGCACCTGGAGAAGGCCCTGCTCTGCCTGAGGATACTCCGGAAGCTGACCCTGTTTGGGTTCAAGAAGGCGCATGACAGTCAGGATGCCGTTGCCTTCCTTAATGTGGTGTTTGACAGAGCCAAGACGAGTCTGGAATGCAGTAAGTCTATCAATATAAGTTATCGTTTTGACGTGAATAAAGGGTAAACAAATAAACAAACACACTTTCCCATTATATTAGTGTGGAAGAGAGCTTTAATCACATTTCATACGTGGGTTTACGCTCATTTGTATGAACGTTGTCCTAGATTTATCTTACTATTTTTAAGCTACTAAAAAATAAGCATCTTTTCAGGAAAGCTCCTCAAAGGTCGCGGCATATACCCCTTAGAGTTATGCGAGAAATTCATAATCCACCTCACAAAAGTCGCATTAGGAGTTTTGAGCGTCCATCCGTTTTCCTACGTGCCTCTCATCAGACCTTCCCTGGAGTTCGCCATATATTACTGCTTCACGGAGCAGGGAATGACGTTGATATATGAACGGTTCACTATACAGTGTCTGAATATTATCAAGGGGATACTGCAGTGTGTGGAGTACAAGCCGGTGCAAAAGAATCTGGATCAGGAGAGAGACTCAAGTAAGAATGAGATTTTTTTTTATACAGTTGCTCAAAGAGTAAACATTTTGATAATTGTGTAACGTGCCAAAAGTTTGTCATTTCTGAACGAGCGCTTTTTGTTTTTTGACAGCCAGTGAGCGTGCCTAAAGTTGTTTTTTACGAACTAGTGCGTAAAGTTTTTTGAGCTCATTCTGTTCATTTATGTCTTTATTAATTTTTTTCGCAAAGGGAGCGTTCAAGTATTACGTAACGCAATTTTTTGAGATTTTTGATTCCCCTCCCCCCATGTAACGCACCGTAACGTTTTTCTGTACGCCCCCCTCCCCCCTAGTAAAACGTTATGTAATCAAGTGACCATTTTTACCTAAAAATCACAATTATGTGGCGTGAAGTACCGGAAACAATGTTACGTAACGCGTAGTTCAAACACCCCCTCCCGTCCTTGTAACGCATCGTAACGTTTTACAAGAAATCCCCCCTCAAATTCGTTACGTAATACTTGAACGCTCCCAAATGTATTAAAAAATGTCGTTTGATACATGTGCGA
Source organism: Aethes cnicana (assembly GCA_963971205.1). NCBI lineage: Eukaryota > Metazoa > Arthropoda > Insecta > Lepidoptera > Tortricidae > Aethes > Aethes cnicana. Next base: position 11,808,375 of record OZ020286.1, on the reverse strand, counting down.
AATTCTCATTTTCTTTCACTCGTCCCTAGTGTTAACGCTCGCGCCAACATAACTAGGGACTCGTGGTAAAATGACAAACTTTTCGCCCTTGCATCAAAATGTACTATTTCCTGTTCCCGTAGGAATTCCGGGAGTTCTTGATGAGCTCATAGTTATCATTCTTTAGCTCGACGGGTTAGAGCAAGATTAGTTTAGTCGTGGAAATATATTTGTTAGTAATTGATAACGATGTAAATTCTTAATTAGGTCTCTGACAAGTGACAACAGGTACTTTTCATTATATGTGTTTCTCTGTATAAGTATTTAGTAGCCTCTTCCCGCGAATTCGCCCGCGTGGAATTCGGTTATCGAGCTCCCGCGGGAACGCGCTTTTCCGGGATAAAAAGTAGCCTATGTCCTTTCCCGGGACTCCAACTATCTCCATACCAAGTTTTATCCAAATCGGTCAAGCGGTTGAAGCGTAAAGAGCTAACTGACAGTTACTTTCGCATATATAATATTAGTATGGATTTTTTTCCCATGGAAAACCAACAGCTATACAATCGAAGTTTACAGTACTTATCATTACACAAAGCCAATGGACAAGAATACGCAAAGCTCGACTCAGATGGCGCTGCAAACGCTTGACCCAAACCAAAACCCAAACACTGCAGCTGTCAAATTTTTACGGGTTTTTTTGTTGACAATTTTAAGTAGGTTTGTTTAAAATTGTTAAATATTGACCGCAATTTAAATTTTGGTTCAGTTATTTGTGATGAAAATGAAGGCATCCCAATGCAATTATACCTGCCCCAGATAAATACCAAGTCTTTCGGAAATACGTGTCGTCCGTTCTCATTGCATCCTGGAACTGCACAGCGCGGCATTATTTAATAATTGAAGTAAAACCAATAACAACAAATATTTCTCTATGTAATTGACAGATGGTTTGGGTCAAGCGATCGCAGCGCCCCTAGTGGCCAAATTATGCAGATTTCTTGTCCATTAAAGGTTTTTGTTTTATTGATTTCCACAGTGACAATACAAGCCCACCAAATCAAAATGGAGGTGCTTGACACGAGCACAGTGTGCCACATGTGTCGACATCTCGTCACCCGGTATTTTCTGCTGAGCGCCGATGACCTGGCTCTGTGGGACGCCGAACCGGAAAGTTTCGCTACCGATGAGGCTGGCGAGTCTTGGAAGTACAGCCTTCGGGTAAGTACTAGGTACTGGTCACAAACCATAATATAATTCACTTAAATAAATAAATAAAAATAAAATAAGCCTTTATTACTGAATGACTATTAATTTACAATAAAACTTAATACATTGTGTACTATACTACTATATTACATACTATATTGTGTTTAATGCGTGCTGCGTGATAGTATCAGAAATGAGGATATCCGCAGTAGAACTGGGGTCACCGACATAGCCCGAAGAATTGTGAACCTTAAGTGGCAGTGGGCGGGGCACATTGCTCGCAGGACTGATGGCCGATGGGGCCGGAATGTTCTCGAGTGGCGTCCGCGAACCGGTAGACGAGCTGTCGGTAGGCCTCCAACAAGATGGAGCGACGACCTCGTGAAGGTCGCGGGTAACCGGTGGAAGCAAGTAGCACAGGACCGGTCTGAGTGGCGAACCTTGGGGCAGGCCTATGTCCAGCAGTGGACGTCTTTCGGCTGAAATGATGATGGTGATGATGATTGTGTTTAATTATATTACTATATTGTGTTACTCACATCCAGGATGTTTTCATTCGTGTCAGTCTGCCCCTTGGCAAAGGCCTCCCATAGAATTTTCCATTCTTGTCTGTCCATGGCTTTCCTTCTCCATATTGGTCCAGCCATTACCTTATCTCATCGTCCCATCTTTTCTTTGTCTTCCCTTTCTACAACACAAACACTTAATACGCCACTTTAAATTTATAGTTATATTCCTCTAATGCAATGTGTTTAATTTAGAAAATTAAACCAGTAGCCATTGACCTATAATAACATATGGACGAACAGTGCATAACAGAATATGTCAAAATATATGGAGCACACTGACATTAGAAAATACGTCCCAATATGATAATAACGCCTCTTTATAATATGCGCCAAGATAAATATTTTATACAAAAGTAAACCTAACGCTAAAAGATCTTAAGGGTCAAATTGACAGAGCGCCAAACGGGTGCCCGTACTGTTCGGGCACCCGTTGTGACGGGCCATTTTTCAACGGCTGATTGTGAATCCTTTCTTATAATAGATCAATGCCAGTAGCGGCATTAGCCTTATCTGGGGACATGGCAGTGCCCCGCCAAGACGAGCCGACGGCAGCGCAGGGCACTACCTACCTTTTCTCGAAGCGATTCGTCGTATTTTCGTGCCCTTTTAGGTTCGGTCTGGACACTGCTAGAAAGTCCAATTATTATAAATTATAATAGAGAGTGCTTATCAAACATTATAAAAGCGAGCATGCACCCTGCAGTTTCATCATTAGGATAATAACTATGGCGGGTTGAAGTAAAGGAGCGCAATATTTATAGTTCCAAAAGTGGACACCAAATCTGGTAGATTGTGGGCGCTGCGGTCGCCACTCCGGTCAAGCCACCTAGGCGGATAGTCTGCAGTAGCGCTGCTGAGGCGAAAACGGTTGTGAGGAGAGTGTGTTTGGTTTTGTTGCTTATCAAATCCGCTGGACACGTTTTCAACTGTTTCGCCATATAAGATTGCGCTCCTTACCAAGACACATTCCACGCTCCATCATAATAACTATAGTCTTTCCCACCAGCCCTGCACCGAAGCGGTATTCATGGAGCTGTTCCACGAGTTCCGTGGAACATTATCGCCGGAACTGGTGCGTCTACTGGCGTCGCTCCAGCACGCTCCCGCCGAACCCAACGATTTGCCCGCCATCTTGAAAAAAGACGCCATTTACAACGCCGTCGGGCTGGCTGCTTTTGATCTGTATGATGATGTGAGTATCTTTAGTTATTATTATGGAACAGTCCATGAAGCAATAATATTCTTCGCCAGGTATGACACTCCGGTAATTCTGTAGTAGTAATAGTAGTTTTAAATCAACAACATTTTACACTGCATTACATAGAAATAAACCCATTTAGAGTGGTTCTTATCTAAATTCAATATGCTATTTTTATGACGACTTATCGGGTTTAACTACACAGTTCCCGATTTGAAGTCGTTTCAGATATAGGAAAGCTAAATACGAAATTAAATCACATTTTATTATAATAAACCTACTTTGAAACGATTTTAGAACCGCGTGTTTTTATGATTACTTACTGAAAATCTGAACTTATTCTTTAACTCAACCAGGCATAAATCACTAATAACAATTGACAACATTTCAAAATTTTACTAAGGCGTAATTCGTAAACCATTTCGGTATCTCTATCTAAAGGTGTCAATAAAAAGTTTCACATTTATTCGTTCACTACTTTTAGAGAAAATCGTGTTAGTGGTAACTGGTGCGTGACGTTATCACACTCAATTCACTGACTATCGCCAAAGACCGGGCGCTACGCGCAGAACTATATCTATGCGCAGAAAGAGCTACTACGTCATTTTTGACTTACGCCCTTTTAGAATGAGGAGTTTTTAATTTTATGTAGGAAGCCGTGGTGGGCTAGAGGGTCGGGGGTTCTATTCCGTCTCGCACCTCTAAGTTTACCTATGTCCGATATTAAATTTGAATTAACCACTGAGATTTTCGGCGAAGGAAAACATCGTGAGGAAAAACCAGCACGCATTTGTGAATTAATTCAAAGATGTGTGTGAAGTCCCTAATCCGCACTGGGCCCGAGAGGAGGCCTGTGCCCAGTAGTGGGACGCAAATGGGCTGTAGTAGTAGTATGAAATTGACGACTTACGAAAAAAGGAAAAAATACGTGTCCTTCTTAAATTTTCCCTACTTTCTAACTAGCTAATGAAATAGCCATGTTAAAAAAACCGGCCAAGTGCGTGTCGGGCCACGCGCAAATTATAGGGTTCCGAAGTTGAGGATGCCCACAGTACCTTTCTAAGACTTAGTAGCATCTAGCTAGCCTGTGGTATGACGTGCCCGCCCGACGCCCCTGCCGCTCGAGAAAAATCATCATTATAAGTTGGTCGACTATTACTCGTAAGTTTGTACACCCTACTTAGCTGTGATAGTTTTCCTTTCAACTACGTTATATATGCCACAACCGTGATTTTTTTCAGCCATCCAAATACCACCATTTAGCTGGCAGGGGGGGGGGGGACACGTGACTCTAGCAAAAAATAGCACTTTAAAGCTTAATATTTCACAAACGCATCACTTAATCAAAAAATGGTTTTAACAAGCCCACAATATTTTTTTAAGACCTATTCAACGATATGCCGCACATGTCTGTGAACTTAGCATATCAATTTCGGGCATCTCACAATCTGATGACAGTTCTAGTAGCATCCCCAATAGTTCTACAGTTCTTGATAGTTATTTTTCATAGTTCTGCTCATTTTCGAAAAATAACGGAACTTTAAAAAATGAGATGCTAACTTCGCGTACCGAAAGTTAGCATCTCAAGAATTTTCGAGTTTTCTCTGCAGCTCTAGTAGCATCCCCAATAGTTCTACAGCCCTCGATAGTTACCTTGAATAGTTCTGCCCGTTTTCGAAAATTAGCGGAAATTTAAAAAATGAGATGCTAACTTCACACTCGGAAACCTAGCATCTCAAGAGTTTTTGAGTTTTTTCGACAGTTCTCGTTGCATCGCCAATAGTTCTACAGTTCCTGATAGTTATTTTCCATAGTTCTGCTCATTTTCGAAAAATAGCGGAAATTTTAAAGATGAGATGCCAACTTCACATTCGTAAACCTAGCATCTCAAGAGTTTTTGAGTTTTTTCGAGAGTTCTCGTTGCATCCCCAATAGTTCTACAGTTCTTGATAGTTATTTTCCATAGTTCTGTTCATTTTCGAAAAATAACGAACTTTAAAAAAACAGATGCGTACTTCGCGTACCAAAAGTTAGCATCTCGGGAATTTTAGAGTTTTCTCTACAGTTCTAGTAGCATCCCCAATAGTTCTACAGTTCTTGATAGTTATTTTTCATAGTTCTGCTCATTTTCGAAAAATAGCGGTAATTTTAAAAATGAGATGCCAACTTCACAATCGTAAACCTAGCATCTCAAGAGTTTTTGAGTTTTTTCGATAGTTCTTGTTGCATCCCCAATAGTTCTACAGTTCCTGATAGTTATTTTCCATAGTTCTGCTCATTTTCGAAAAATAGCGGAAATTTTAAAAATGAGATGCCAGCTTCACAATCGTAAACCTAGCATCTCAAGAGTGTTTGAGTTTTTTCGACAGTTCTCGTTGCATCCCCAATAGTTCTACAGTTCTTGATAGTTATTTTTCATAGTTCTGCTCATTTTCGAAAAATAGCGGTAATTTTAAAAATGAGATGCCAACTTCACAGTCGTAAACCTAGCATCTCAAGAGTTTTTGAGTTTTTTCGATAGTTCTTGTTGCATCCCCAGTAGTTCTACAGTTCCTGATAGTTATTTTCCATAGTTCTGCTCATTTTCGAAAAATAGCGGAAATTTTAAAAATGAGATGCCAACTTCACAATCGTAAACCTAGCATCTCAAGAGTTTTTGAGTTTTTTCGATAGTTCTCGTTGCATCCCAAATAGTTCTACAGGTCTTGATAGTTATTTTCCATAGTTCTGTTCATTTTCGAAAAATAACGAACTTTAAAAAAACAGATGCTTACTTCGCGTACCAAAAGTTAGCATCTCAGGAATTTTCGAGTTTTCTCTACAGTTCTCGTTGCATCCCCATTAGTTCTACAGTTCTTGATAGTTATTTTTCATAGTTCTGCTCATTTTCGAAAAATAGCGGTAATTTTAAAAATGAGATGCCAACTTCACAGTCGTAAACCTAGCATCTCAAGAGTTTTTGAGTTTTTTCGATAGTTCTTGTTGCATCCCCAATAGTTCTACAGTTCCTGATAGTTATTTTCCATAGTTCTGCTCATTTTCGAAAAATAGCGGAAATTTTAAAAATGAGATGCCAACTTCACAATCGTAAACCTAGCATCTCAAGAGTTTTTGAGTTTTTTCGACAGTTCTCGTTGCATCCCCAATAGTTCTACAGTTCCTGATAGTAATTTTCCATAGTTCTGCTCATTTTCGAAAAATAACGAACTTTAAAAAAATAGACGCTAACTTCGAGTACCAAAAGTTAGCATCTCAAGAATTTTTGAGTTTTTTCGACAGTTCTCGTTGCATCCCCAATAGTTCTACAGTTCCTGATAGTTATTTTTCATAGTTCTGCTCATTTTCGAAAAATAGCGGTAATTTTAAAAATGAGATGCCAACTTCACAGTCGTAAACCTAGCATCTCAAGAGTTTTTGAGTTTTTTCGATAGTTCTTGTTGCATCCCAAATAGTTATACAGTTCCTGATAGTTATTTTCCATAGTTCTGCTCATTTTCGAAAAATAGCGGAAATTTTAAAAATGAGATGCCAACTTCACAATCGTAAACCTAGCATCTCAAGAGTTTTTGAGTTTTTTCGACAGTTCTCGTTGCATCCCCAATAGTTCTACAGTTCCTGATAGTAATTTTCCATAGTTCTGCTCATTTTCGAAAAATACCGGATATTTTAAAAATGAGATGCCAACTTCACAATCGTAAACCTAGCATCTCAAGAATTTCTGAGTTTTTTCGAAAGTTCTTGTTGCATCCCCAATAGTTCTACAGTTCCTGATAGTTATTTTCCATAGTTCTGTTCATTTTCGAAAAATAACGAACTTTAAAAAAATAGACGCTAACTTCGAGTACCAAAAGTTAGCATCTCAAGAATTTTCGAGTTTTCCCTACAGTTCTAGTAGCATTCTCAATAGTTCTACAGTTCTCGATAGTTATCTTGAATAGTTCTGCTCGTTTTCGAAAATTAGCGGAAATTTTAAAAATGAGATGCCAACTTCACTCTCCGAAACCTAGCATCTCGAGAGTTTTCGAGTTTGTTCAACAGTTCTCGTTCCATCCCCAATAGTTCTAAAGTTCTTGAGACTTTCTTGCATAGTTGTGATCGTTTTCGAAAGATAACGAAACTTTAAAAAATTAGACCTCACTTCACAGTCCGACAGGTAGCATCTCAGAAGTTATCGAGTATTTTGCATGAAATACATCCGAAAACACATTATTCTGCCTCTATGAGAACACTCAGCAAGAGCTCCAGCTATAAAATATTAAACACATTTCCACATTTCATTTCCAGTAAATGCCCGTACGGGAGTCAGAAAAGATGGATTTTAAAGAGTTCCCTTTAGCATCTCAGCAGTTTTCGATAAATACGCCTCCAACATGATTACAATAACTAACTTTCCTATTCTAAACTCGATTTGGAAATATTCGTCACGTAAACTATGTTCCTAATTAAGTATAAATACCTACAAACGAATGTTACTTCTATTTCAGCAGTTCTAGCGATCACTGTCCACATTTGTTGTACCTATCATCTCCAGTAGTTATTTTTAAAAGTTCTTGATATTCATATACATAGGTGTGCCTATTTTATACATATATATCTCAATTCTTTTGCTGGTGAAATCGACTACCACACATAATATTGAACTTGGTTTTCATTTCACAATTATGTTTTGAGGGGATATCATTGCTTTTTGTACAGAAATTAACCAATTGTTATGTGGGTACTATATTGAGATCTAACACTAATACAAACTTATTATTTGCGATCGGTGCGGTAGCCGTGTCTACTGCGCCGACCGCAAATGATAAGTTTGTAATAGAAAATTTTCATTCATGACTCATTCATTATCATTAAATTTATTTATTTATTTGAATCATTAAGTAAAAAAAATGATTTTGTATGGGATTCAGTCAGACGTCGCTCGCACCAACAATCCCATATATATATTTTTTTTATTTTACCTACTAAAAAAAAATTAAAAACCTATACATTTTGCTTAGAATCGATAGCCGATAGGTACTGTGGGTTGTGGGTAAATTATCTGCAATACGATCCGACCCACCATGTATAAACCTAACTAATCATCCATCCTTCGTTCTAGCATTATATTCCACTCTGACAATAGTTTGTGTTGTGTATACTAGTCGCGAACAGGTCGCACTGTGGCGGCGAGGCCGCGAGCAGAGAGCTCCGGCACGGGGGCGCAAACAGCGCGGGCCGGAGTCGCTTGTATTGTAGGTACCTACTATTACTTATTCTGTGCTTGTGGCAGTACTCGTTGGGTACATAAAGTTACAACAGTTTTTCTAAAATTCTTGTACCGTCAATCTTGTTTCGAACTAAAGTGTAATACTAATAAGTAATCGGAAATTTCAAGTTTTTTTATTTTTTCCTACGCTTACCTACACACAATTATCGAGCTGGATTCCAAATTTCATCCTTCTAGGTTACCTGGAAGTGGGTTAGATTTAGGTACTATATGTCAGTCAGTCAGTTCTAAAATTTACGAATTTTTGACCCTCATATCTTTATAACCGTTTGAGCAAGCTTCATGAAATTTGGGCTTCTATACATATTCTTATGGATATAATTGAACACGCGTAGTTTTGTGTGTTTACGTTAAAGAATCAATCAATCAATCATTTATTCAGCAAATTGGCCACATAGGGGCACTTTTACACGTCAGAAAAGAATTTACTAGCGCTTCCTAGACCCATTGCTTGAGAAGAAGCGCCGCAACAAACTCAAGCAGAAGGCCTTTTTTCAAAATTTACACATAGTTATAACATTTACATAACATGTATAAAATAAAATATACATATCGGTACGTACTACAATTACATTGAAGGGATGTATAGTCCCTAACTTAAACTTAAATCTAAGATCTTAGAGATGTATAGTCTCCAAGGGTCCAGAAAAAAAATTATTATGGAGATGGCCTCCATTGTCAAATAAATATAAATTCCATAGATGTCGACAGTCTCAAAATGTCAATAAATAATGAAATACATCATGTATAAAAGAGTTCATTAATACATGTCAATAAGAACATGATGAGGTCTCTCGCTTAAAATGTTTGACTTAGTAATATATTTAAAGCTAATGATTATTTTTAAACGTCCTTGCAAGCATGAACAGACCGGACCCCACAGACAGCACCCGTTCACGAGCGTGACGCGTATCTCAGCCATCGCCTCCCTCAACCATTTCTTAGGGAAGGTGGCGACCCGATCAACGACGCCGCTGTAAGCAAGGACCTTAAAGCGAGCATGACATGCTCCAGCTGCTGGACAAATTTGGTAGTGAAAGAAAAAAAAAAAGTTAATATTTGCCCAGCGAGACACATATCATGTTACTAGTCAATAATAATAACCTAAACAGTTGGCTTAAAAGGATTCTTATCATCTAAAAAGTCATTCACCGAATAATATGCCTTCTTTAAAAGGCGGCACTTAGGGCCGGTTCCTATATCCACGTAACGCCTCGTTTTGCCTACGGACGGTTAAAATTTGACAGATTCTCTATGGAACAAATGTCAAAAATCAACCGTCCGTAGGCAAAACGAGGCGTTTCGTGGATATAGGAACCGGGCCTTAATGAACGACTTGAACTTTTTAAATGGCATATTAGCAACATCAGAAGGCAATTTGTTATAAAATCGTATACAGTTCCCAACAAACGAAGAGCTCACTTTACGAAGACGGTAACCAGTAACAAAAAGTTTATCCTTATTCCTAGTGTTAAAATTGTGAACATCACTGTTATGCTTAAAGTCGTGCAAGTTCTTACGAGCATACATGATATTTTCAAATATGTATAGTGACGCAACGGTAAGAATGTTTATCTCCTTGAATTTTTCTCTAAGGGAGACCCGAGACCCAAGTTGATATATTGCACGTACAGCCCGCTTTTGCAACACAAAGATGGTTTGAATGTCAGCTGCTCTCCCCCAAAGTATAATTCCGTAAGACATGACACTATGGAAATAACATAGACGTAAATAACATAGACCCGGTCTAACGTACACGTCATATGTCCCCACTTCCACGGTGTCCAATCCAAAGTTCTGTCACCGAGCGTGCGTGACAATAAGCGTTTTTAAAAAAACTTTTTTCGAAACTGTTTCTCAGTATCTAAAAACTCGTCTCGTTGTTGAAAAAATGTGACCCAGCTTTAGTGTCACGATATAAGTTTAACTTTGGATTGGACACCAATGAAGTGGGGAAACATGACATGTATCTACGTTAGGCCGGGTCCATACGAAGTATTATTTATGTCTATGGGAAATAACTATAATAGACTAGCCTGGCCGTCTCGACGTCAGTGAGCTGCCTAATACGCCTTACTGCATATGCTGCAGAACTAAGCTAAGAGGTATTGAGGTAGGTATAGAAGGGTCAAAAGTGGCACCAAGTGGCTCGTGTAATATTTCGCTTGGCGCTGGCTAGCCAGTTCTTTTGCTTGAACTTGGCTTGACTAGTACCTACTACCGCGACACCGGCACGTCAAATATGTTCTGCCGTAATATTAATACCTACCTAATGCAAATTAAATCATTTGCGCATTACAAATGTCATCTATAGGTACCTACTTAGGACATTAGATTTTGATTTTATTTAGATTTGGTCCGCCAGTCAAAATGAAAACAGGCGGGGGCTTTTAAACTTAGAGCGCATTAAGTAGGTTCCTACCTAGGACCTAGACCTGGGCGAATCTTTGGTGAAAAGAAAATAGTTAAAGCCGAGTTTTCTCAGATATGACACCTAGCTAGATAGACTTGTCGCCCCCGTAATTTCCTGTACCCCAAATTTCGTCCAAATCGTTACAGCCGTTTTGGAGATAGATTGGAAAAATAAGGAAATAGGTAAGTAGGTAAATAGAAATCCTATAGTTACAAGTTTTAATTAGCGTTCAAAGTAGGTAGTATACCTGGGCGACCGAGCTTTGATCGGGTGAAAATAGCTAAAACTGAGTTTTCTCAGATATGAGTATTCGAGCCCTAGCTAATGGCTTGGCCACAAGCACGCCACGCCACAAGCCACAACTTCGCGCGAAGGCGGCAGCGGCGAGCGTTTTACTGACACATTGCGCGCTACGGTTGCTAACCGATGCGCGGCGGGCGTCAAGATCGCGTAATGTGTTTATGTGTCCATAAAACACATGCCGCTGCCGCCCGTCAAGTACCTAAGAGACATGATTATTGGTTAGTTAAGACTTAAGAGATCATCTGTTACACAAAAAAATACTACTACCTACTTACATAAATATTACACAATAGGTAGGTAGGTATATAATTATGTTCACAGTTCACACTACTACTACTACTACAGCCTATTTGCTTCCCACTGCTGGGCACAGGCCTCCTCTCATCATGAGAGGGTTTGGGCTATAGTCCCCACGCGGGCCCAGTACGCATTGGGGACTTCACACACATCTTTGAATTACTTCGCAGATGCGTGCAGGTTTCCTCACGATGTTTTCCTTCGCCACACAGTAAACTTAGAGGTGCGAGTCGGAATCGAACCCACGACCCTCGGCATGAGAGGTAGGTCGAACCACTAGGCTACCACAGCTTTTTTCACACAACGGCAATGAAAACGGGTCTATGTAAGTATAGGATTTTCCATAGGTAAAAAGTGACCTGTTTTCATTGCTGTTGAGGGTAGGTACCTATACAAATGTGTGACAAAACAAACCCTTTAAATAAGTAAGTACCTACTTATAAAATATTTCTTCGAGCTCTCACAGTATCATTAACTTTCTCAAATTTTATTGCTGACTGTACTTTTCCTTGTAAATCCTTCATCTACCCTTCAAGACGAATAAAACGAGCCCAAACTCGATAGGGTTGTGTTTTTTTACGGAGTTCCGATGGCGACCTTCCAGCTCCATCATCAGATCAGCTCCACGTCATTATAATATTGCATTGTCACGCGATTTACATATTCGTGCAAAATTTCAGCTAAATAGGAAACCGGGAAGTGGAGCAAATTCAACTTGCAAGATTTGATTACAGACAGACAGCCAACGGAACAGTTGAAAGTAAAAAAAAATTTTTATATAAAAAAATAAAACCGACTTCAAATTCCGACAGCCAGTAAAGTTGGTGTCAAGTTTACTATAAGGTAGTCATAGCTCTGGGGCGGTTCACTTGACACCGACTTCACTGGCTGTCGGAATTTGAAGTCGGTTTTATTTTTTTAATGAAAATTTTTTTTCGGCTACAGTTTCCAAACATGTGTACGATGGGACGTAAGTGTCACTGTAGTCTTTGAAAATGATGCCAAAATCATACACATGCTAACAAATTTCGAGGAGTTCCCTCGTTTTGTCATGGATCCCATCATCAGAACTAAACCAAATTATGAAATTAGTTCAAGTTGGAGATACACCTTTCAATTAAAAGAAGAATCAACGAAATCGGTTCACAATTGACGGAGTTAGTTATGCGTGGTCATACATGAAAAAAAAAAAAAAAAAAACAAATATACGCGTCGAATTGAGAACCTCCTCCTTTTTTTTTCGTCGGTTGATAAAAGTATGTAAGTAATAATAAAGGCTTTTAAAAATAGGTACTGCTATTAGTTTACTTAGACACGGAAATATACAATTTTATAAAAAAACAATAGACACACAAGCTGTCTTGTAACCTTGTAAGCTCACAAACTACCTACTTAGACTAGACAATCTAATCTATCCCTCACGGGCCCCATCGCTACGGGCGCACTGTCGCCCGCCACGCCACCACCACCGCACCGTCTACCAGCAATACTCAACCCGCGGGCCGCTCGCGCTCAGTTATCGGTAGTTGTTAGATGAGAGGATTTTTTGTGCCATTTTGAGCCCAAAAAAACCATGCAGCACTTGTAAGTTCTTAGTAAATTATATTTTAGGTAAAGAGGTTAAAAAATAATTTAAACAATCTTTGGCCATTGTCCCTCGAAAATAATTAAGACAGTGTTAAGTAAATTTTTGCGAATAAAGAGTTCGCATATGCGCGTATATTTTATATTACACATATATTAATAGGTACCTAAAAAAATTAACAATAACTTTGTATGGGAATCCGTGGTGAAGCGAAGTTCACCGGTCCGACTAGTATTTTTTTTTAATTAGTAGGTACAGTGTAAACTCTTTATAACGAAACACAAGGGACCAAGCAGTTTCTATCGTTATAGAGAGTAGAGAGTTATCGTTATATGGAATGAAGAAAGAAAAACAACCAAATTCACGATAATTACGTAGGTAATTATTTTTTTCTTTATCTTTGTCTGTCTGTTAACTTTGCCTGATGTTTTTTGGTATGCCATTACTTGTTTTGTATGTTAGAGACCATCATTTCCAAGAAAATCAAGCCTAATGAGTAATGATGCACGTGTTCAACAATTAACAATAACAAAAGCAAGACGGTTGTTTACAACCTCTCAGGTACGTTGGGACCTTAAAGGGTTAGTCGGCATCTTCTGTAGCTTGATAAGATAACGTCCACAGGTAATAAATATTTTCGGAGTCAAAATATGAACACATTTCTTCGTAATAGAGAATGGTTGTTGCGCTATAAAGTTTTTTAATGCGTGGTTTTTAAGGTAAACCAGCCAAATGGTGCTCATTTCGGAGTTTATCGTTATATAGAATGATGTTATAAAGAGTTTACACTGTATGTATTTTTTTTTCAAGCAATAATTTTTAGTAGTATATAGTAAGTAATTAATCCCTAATAAACCATTTTTAGGGTTCCGAAGTCCACTAGGAACCCTTATAGTTTCGCCATGTCCGTCCGTCCGTCCGTCTGTCCGCACTATTGCTCGGAGATGCTTAGTTCTAGAAAGCTGTAATGTGGCATGAATATACATATTAGTTACGCTGACAAAGTGGTACAATAAAATTTTGAAATATATTTTTTATAGGGTACCTCCCCTACTCGTAAAGTGGGGATGTAATTTTTTTTTCTTGCGTACCCCATGGTGCGGCATATCGTTGAATAGGTATTAAAAAAATATTGTGGGTTTGTTAAAACCATTTTTTGATTAAGTGATGCGTTTGTGAAATATTAAGCTTTAAAGTGCTATTTTTTGTTAGAGTCACGTGTCCCCCCCCCCTGCCAGCTAAATGGTGGTATTTGGTTGGCTGAAAAAAATCACGGTTATGGCATATATAACGTAGTTGAAAGGAAAACTATCACAGCTAAGTAGGCTGTACAAACTTACGAGTCATAGTCGACCAACTTATGAAATGATTAAAAAACCAATGATTTTTCTCGAGCGGCAGGCGCGTCGGGCGGGCACGTCATACCACAGGCTAGCTAGATGCTAGTAAGTCTTAGAAAGGTACTGTGGGCATCGTCAACTTCGGAACCCTATAATTTGCGCGTGGCCCGACACGCACTTGGCCGGTTTTTTCATTTTATCTTGCGGCCCGCGGCTCCATAGCTCATAATGTATTTGCGGCCCTTATAAAAATAAGGTTGAGTATGACCTAATCTCTGCTCTTCTCTTCCCGATTCGGCAGGACGGGCGGCAGTTAAATGACATCGTGCGTGTGAGACGGCAATACAATAATTGCGCGCAAGTGACAAAGACATCAGCAGTTTGGCACCGAGAACTTACTCATTTCTTCAAACCAGTTTTTTAGGTACTAATCAAATTGGGTATGATAGAAAAAAAATCAATGTTTTTTTTTACATTTTTATTACGTATAATAGGCTATTTAGCGATACTAATTTGAAGGATTTTAACTTTGGTTCCGTATTAAATTAAATATTGAATTTTGAAATTCATTGATACTCGTCGGTGAACATTGGAGGCATTGGCTGTATATACAAAGCCACGTCTGACATCAAAGAAAAAAAAACCTGTCAATGTCATTGAAAAATAAACATAACCTACAAATTTACAAAGTGATATTCTTAGATTAATAATCCTCAAGATTTGACATTGAGCGTACCCCGGTAAGGGATAGACGGTATAAATTCCTTTACACATAAAATAAATATTTTCGATTCTGCGCGTCTGGTGGGAATCGTACATTAGGAGTGGCAAGCAAGGCCGGCCCTCCTAATGGTAAGAGGTTACCGTCGCCCATAGACGCTTGCAAGTCTTGCAATTACCAGAGGCATGACTCGCGCGCGCTGCCGACCCTGTAAAAACCTTTTCACTCCCGGTTTGAAAACTAACTGCAGACGGTGATCTCCAGAACTGCCGAAATAGATGAGCATTCGTGTGTAGGTATTTATGATTGAATGATTATGAAATAAAGAATTGATTGATTGATGATACAAAAAAAAATAGTTTTCGTGACATGAATATTTCCAAATCGAGTTTAGAATAGGGAAGTTAGTTATTGTAATCATGGTGGAGGCGTATCTATCGAAAACTGCTTAGATGCTAAAGGGAACTCCTGAAAAATAATATTTTTCCTGACTCCCGTACCTACTGGCAAAATGTGAAAATCTCGATTATTATTGTTTTCTAGCTGGAACTCTTGCTGAGTGTTCTCATAGAGGCAGAACTATGTGTTTTCGAAAGTATTTCTTTCAAAATACTCGAAAACTGCTGAGATGCTAGCTTTTCTAGTATGAAGTTAGCATCTCATAAAATTAGATCGTACTTTTTTTTTCAAAATCGGCATATCTATGTTATATCAATATCAAGAACTGTATTACTAATGGAGATGCTACTAGAATTGTGGACATTGGGCGCTAGAACTGCCGAAATAGATGTAGCATTCGTGTGTAGGTATTTATAATACAAACATAGTTTTCGTAACATGAATCTTTCCAAATCAAGTTTGGAATAGGGAAGATCATTATTGTACTCATGTTGGAGGCGTATCAATTGAAATCTGCTGAGATGCTAAAGGGAACTCTAGAAAACTAACATCTTTCCTAACTCCCGTACATTTGTTACAGAAATGTGAATGTCACGTTTTTTATTATTTTCTAACTGGAACTCTTGCTGAGTGTTCTCGTCTCTACGAGAACTATGTGGTTTCGAACGTATTTCGTGCAAAACACTCGAAAACTGTTGAGATGCTAGCTTACGTTGTGTGAAGTTAGCATCTCATAAAAATTTGGTCGTTCTCTTGTTTATTCAAAAATATTCACACCTATAAGTATGGTATACCTAATGTGCATATGAATATCAAGAACGGTATAACTGCTGGAGATGCTACTAGAACTGTGGCCACTGATCGCTAAAACTGCTGAAACAGATGTAGATAGCATTCGTGTGTAGGTATTTATAATACAAACATAGTTTTAGAATAGAGAAGATAGTTATTGTAATAGTGTTGACGGCGTATCTATCCAAATCTGCTGAGATGCAAATGAGAATTATTGAAAAATACCACCCTTCCTATTATGAAAATGTGAAAATCACGATTTTTATTGTTTTCTAGCTGGAACTCTTGCTGGGGCAGAACTATGTGTTTTCGAACATATTTCTTTCCAAATAGTCGAAAATTGCTGAGATGCTAGCTTTTGTAGTGTGAAGTTAGCATCTCGGAAATTTTGATCGTTAATTTTTTTTCAGAAATAGGTTCACCCAATGGTATATGTATATGAATATCAAGGACTGTAAAACTAACATCTTGAGATGATACAATAAATATGGACAGTGATCGCTAGAACTGCTGAAATACATTCGTATATACGTATGTATAATTAAAAACATAGTTTTCGTGACGTAAATAATTTCCAAATCGAGTTTAGAATAGGAAAGTTAGTTATTGTATAAGCTGGAACTCTTACCTGAGTGTTCTCATAGAGGCAAAATAATGTATTTTCGGATGTATTTCATGCAAAATACTCGAAAACTCTCGAGATGCTGGGTTTCGGAGAATGAAGTTGGCATCTCATTTTTATAATTTCCGCTATTTTTCGAAAATGAGCAGGACTATGGAAAATAACTATCAGGAACTGTAGAACTATTGGGGATGCAACGAGAACTGTCGAAAAAACTCAAAAACTCTTGAGATGCTAGGTTTACGATTGTGAAGTTGGCATCTCATTTTTAAAATTTCCGCTATTTTTCGAAAATGAGCAGAACTATGGAAAATAATTATCAGGAACTGTAGAACTATTGGGGATGCAACAAGAACTATCGAAAAAACTCAAAAACTCTTGAGATGCTAGGTTTACGATTGTGAAGTTGGCATCTCATTTTTAAAATTACCGCTATTTTTCGAAAATGAGCAGAACTATGAAAAATAACTATCAAGAACTGTAGAACTATTGGGGATACTACTAGAACTGTAGAGAAAACTCTAAAATTCCTGAGAGGCTAACTTTTGGTACGCGAAGTACGCATCTGTTTTTTTAAAGTTCGTTATTTTTCGAAAATGAACAGAACTATGGAAAATAACTATCAAGAACTGTAGAACTATTGGGGATGCAACGAGAACTGTCGAAAAAACTCAAAAACTCTTGAGATGCTAGGTTTACGAATGTGAAGTTGGCATCTCATCTTTAAAATTTCCGCTATTTTTCGAAAATGAGCAGAACTATGGAAAATAACTATCAGGAACTGTAGAACTATTGGCGATGCAACGAGAACTGTCGAAAAAACTCAAAAACTCGTGAGATGCTAGGTTTACGATTGTGAAGTTGGCATCTCATTTTTAAAATTTCCGCTATTTTTCGAAAATGAGCAGAACTATGGAAAATAACTATCAGGAACTGTAGAACTATTGGGGATGCAACGAGAACTGTCGAAAAAACTCAAAAACTCTTGAGATGCTAGGTTTACGATTGTGAAGTTGGCATCTCATTTTTAAAATATCCGGTATTTTTCGAAAATGAGCAGAACTATGGAAAATTACTATCAGGAACTGTAGAACTATTGGGGATGCAACGAGAACTGTCGAAAAAACTCAAAAACTCTTGAGATGCTAGGTTTACGATTGTGAAGTTGGCATCTCATTTTTAAAATTTCCGCTATTTTTCGAAAATGAGCAGAACTATGGAAAATAACTATCAGGAACTGTAGAACTATTGGGGATGCTACTAGAACTGTCGAACAAACTCAAAAACTCTTGAGATGCTAGGTTTCCGAGTGTGAAGTTAGCATCTAATTTTTTTAATTTCCGCTAATTTTCGAAAACGGGCAGAACTATTCAAGATAACTATCGAAGGCTGTAGAACTATTGGGGATGCTACTAGAACTGCACAGAAAACTCGAAAATTCTTGAGATGCTAACTTTCGGTTAGCGAAGTTAGCATCTCATTTTTTAAAGTTCGTTATTTTTCGAAAATGAGCAGAACTATGGAAAATAACTATCAAGAACTGTAGAACTATTGGGGATGCTACTAGAACTGGCGAAAAAACTCAAAAACTCTTGAGATGCTAGGTTTCCGAGTGTGAAGTTAGCATCTCATTTTTTAAATTTCCGCTAATTTTCGAAAACGGGCAGAACTATTCAAGATAACTATCGAGGGCTGTAGAACTATTGGGGATGCTACTAGAACTGCAGAGAAAACTCGAAAATTCTTGAGATGCTAACTTTCGGTACGCGAAGTTAGCATCTCATTTTTTAAAGTTCCGTTATTTTTCGAAAATGAGCAGAACTATGAAAAATAACTATCAAGAACTGTAGAACTATTGGGGATGCTACTAGAACTGTCATCAGATTGTGAGATGCCCGAAATTGATATGCTAAGTTCACAGACATATGCCGCACCATGGGGTACGCAAGAAAAAAAATTACATCCCCACTTTACGAGTAGGGGAGGTACCCTATAAAAAAATATATTTCAAAATTTTATTGTACCACTTTGTCAGCGTAACTAATATGCATATTCATGCCAAATTACAGCTCTCTAGACCTAAGCATCTCCGAGCAATAGTGCGGACAGACGGACGGACATGGCGAAACTATAAGGGTTCCTTGTGGACTTCGGAACCCTAAAAAATGAAACGTTGTCAATTTTCTTTTGCAGGTCGATTTCGATGAATGGTTCACGAACGTGCTGAGTCAAGAGCTAAAGATAAAGGATAACAATTACAGGATAATAAGGCGAAGAGTTTGCCAACTAATAGGTAGGATTTCTTTTGGTTCCTTTGAGTATATAGCCACTGGAGAGGCCATAACGTCAACTCTTCGAGTACACTTTCTCACCAGCTTTGTCACAATTTTTTGCACCAGACGTCACAGCAGCTAACAACATGGCGCCTACCGTTTTGGGACAGATTTAAAAAAACAACATTTTATAAATGTAATTATAAAATTATTTATGCATTTTTATGATTTAAAGTCGGATGTTTTGGGTAGTATTTTTATATAATCTATCATAAATCAGTACTTTCCAAAATTTCCTTGAATGTTGTATAATACCCTATTTAGCGTGTATGCACCTCGCAGGACAGCGCCTCTACTGGCGGATCCATTCGCGGTGAACATTGTACAAAACTTGTAGGTCAATGGTGTGGGGTCCGAGCCTCCCAGTCCCTCCGGCCGGCCATGTACGCGGTGCTACTGGAGCCCCTCGCGAGCCCCCAAGAAGACGCCGCCGTCAAACTTTCCGCCGCCGAAGCCCTAAGGAGCACCATCGACGACTTTAACTTCGACGTCGATCAGTTCGCGCCGTTCGCGCCGCACATACTCGCTGCGCTTTATGAGCTCCTGGTAAGTGATATCACGAGGCACACGGCAGACACGGCCTATAAAAGCACGATTTCGATTCGAATGAAGTGTCTATGTTTGCATGCGAGGATGTCTGTGTGCGTGCGAGGATATCTGTACACATGTAAATGTGTGTGTACCACGACGCATGCCAATAGGGATGACGACAGGGTGAAAAAATCGAAATTCTAATTAGTCCGTCTCAGTCAGGTAATAAAAAAATATTAGACACATATTTTTTGTTTTATCAAATTAACAAAGAATGACTAAGTTAAAACGCATTAAAGTTGGAGAGTGGGGGCTAACTACGTCACCGTTAGGGATAAATCGTACCTAACCGTGACGTCACGCGACATTTCAACTCAATATATCTCCGTATAAGTTTGATTACGTGAAAAAAGAAAAAATACGTGTCCAATACTTTTCAATAATCTTTCTGATAGACTAAGGAAAAAAAAGTTGTTGTCATCCCTATTTCATTTCATTTCATTTATTCAAACACATTAGAAGCTTACAGTGTCTTACACCAAATCGCTTATATGCTAGTCACAATTCCAATTTTGTATAAATAAATTACTTAATTACAATAAAAATTACAATAAATCGATCAAATGTCAAATAACAAAAGTAGAATAAGTCAAATAATTATTTAGAAATATAATTCATTTCTTGCAAAAATTACCACTCGAGTCCAGTTACCAATGATTCACTCTCCATCTCCGGATGAAACAAATGCTGGTAAGGGCGAGTTGGGAGCGAGTTGCGCGCCGGCTAGATTCAGGCGGGTGATTCCGTGGCCATTCTGTATGTAGTACTATTAAATATTCTGTGTCCCCAGGTGGAATCCGAAGAGTGTGATACCAAAATGCACGTGTTACACGTGATCTCATTCGTGATGGAGCGTTGCGGGCACTCCGTGCTTCGAGACGGGGGCGCCGACGCCCTGTTCGGATACTTACCGCAGCTGTGGCATCACGCGGCCAAACACGACATGCTGCGGGCCGCGGCTCTGTCCACTGTCGTGAATCTACTCAAGGTACCTACGATTGTATGATACTTTGGGGTTGGTTACAACTTACGACATGGTCTACTAAGATGCTTTGAATATGCCACTGGGGTTGAAAATGGCAAAGAAACCCCTCATCGGATGCGGAAAGCGGGTTTGGCTGCTGTTGTTAATCACATATATGATAGTTTCTGTTGATTTTGAGTCTTCTCATGAGGCCCATCTTAAGCGCCTACGTCTCGGAACCATAAGTCATCACTGGCAACCAAAGGCTGATAAATGAGAAACATACACTGGTTAAAAACCTTGAATATGAGACACTGCGTATATTAATTGATATTTATTTATTTGGACTGTTTAAATTGTTACTCTCCAGGCCCTCGGCGAGTGCGCGCCCAACGTCCGCCTCTGGATCCTCGGCGTCGTCAGCGAGTCCACCACCCTGACCGAGCCCGCGCACGTGTACCTGCTGGAGGACGCCCTGGAGCTGTGGCTGGTCGTCCTGGAGACGTCGCACGGCGCCGACGCCGCCACGCTGCAGCTGGCCGACAAGCTCGGCCCGCTCCTCGGTGAGTGGAGACACTGTCCCAGCCGGCGCAGCCCGACCTGATGGAGGCCGCCTGGAGCTGTGGCTGGTCGTCCTGGAGACGTCGCACGGCGCCGACGCCGCCACGCTGCAGCTGGCCGACAAGCTCGGCCCGCTCCTCGGTGAGTGGAGACACTGTCCCAGCCGGCGCAGCCCGACCTGATGGAGGCCGCCTGGAGCTGTGGCTGGTCGTCCTGGAGACGTCGCACGGCGCCGACGCCGCCACGCTGCAGCTGGCCGACAAGCTCGGCCCGCTCCTCGGTGAGTGGAGACACTGTCCCAGCCGGCGCAGCCCGACCTGATGGAGGACGCCTGGAGCTGTGGCTGGTCGTCCTGGAGACGTCGCACGGCGCCGACGCCGCCACGCTGCAGCTGGCCGACAAGCTCGGCCCGCTCCTCGGTGAGTGGAGACACTGTCCCAGCCGGCGCAGCCCGACCTGATGGAGGCCGCCTGGAGCTGTGGCTGGTCGTCCTGGAGACGTCGCACGGCGCCGACGCCGCCACGCTGCAGCTGGCCGACAAGCTCGGCCCGCTCCTCGGTGAGTGGAGACACTGTCCCAGCCCGACCTGATGGAGGACGCCTGGAGCTGTGGCTGGTCGTCCTGGAAACGTCGCACGACACTCACAATTCGTCGCTAGAGGCGCTTGTGTCACGCCAATTTAACATATTACATGCCATATCACACTAAATTGGCATCAGTCTGCATCCTTGCCAGTCCAACATAATAAAAAAAAGTTAAAGTAGTTTCCACCACCAGTCCATATACGTCCCACTGTCCCACGTTCTGGGCCTAAGTGTCCTGTTATCACGAAGGGTCGGCGACACAGTTCCCCGGAGTGCGGATTCTAAACTTAAGCGTTCTTGGAATTAGTTTGCAAAGAAAGATCGGCAGTTGTCAACTTGAATTTCGATCCAAATACTCACAACTACATATTGAGATTGAATTTAACCATATGCATTACAGGCGAAACACAACGCCATCACGGCGGCTTAGTTTGTGACCGTAAACTATTTCTTTTTCGATAATCAAGTTTGAGTGATATGAAATTTGTTTTAGATATTTTTAGGTGTTCCCCTTGTTTACGCATAATTTTTTTTGTCAGAAATCGATTTTGCATAATCAGTATAGGCATAATAGTGTTTACGCCGAAACTAATCTTGCATAACGATTTTTCGTCGGATTATATTACACATAATCTATTTACGCCGAATGGTTTTCACGCATAATTTTCGAATTCCGAATATTGTTTGGCAGAAAATTACTTTCGCCGAAATTTATTTCGGCCTGTCCAAATTCTGCTAAATTACTAGTATGCCAAACAATATTATGCATAATAAAATTCGGCCAAGTCAACATTATGCCAACACAATATTCGGGTAACCCATTCGGCCAATTAAGAATTATGCTTAATAAAAATTCGGCAAAGTCAAGATTCGGCGTAGATAAATTATGCGAAGCCTGTTATGCAAAAAGAATTATACCAAATAAATGGCACCCATTTTTTGGGTTAGTTATATAAATTTTTTTGACAATTCTGGCAAATGTTTTAGTCTCTTGGGTTGTTTCGATTTTCCACTCATTTCACTATAGCAAAACCTACTTTTTTTCCAGAGCAATCATCCGAGCACCTTCGGATCGTAGTTTACATAATGCAAGCATACACACTGCTTTGCCCGGAAGAGTTTCTACTCGGAGCCGGTGGCAAATGCATGGCCATTCTAGAGGACATGCTGTCAGACATGAGGACCGAAGGCGTCCTCACAGTCCTGAAGATGGCCGAGGTCTGCGTCAGTGTCAACTTCCCGGAGAGGAACAGATTTCTGGGCGTTAAGGTCATATGGCCGATACTGCTTAGGGTAATTCAGTGAGTATTGATTACCAATCTAATACCACACGTATTACACTTGTATAAGATTTTATCAAAGACTAGTTGACCCGGTAAGGAATAGCGTGATAAGGGAGCGGTGTGGTGTGAAAGAGGATGTAGTGACAAAAATAGAAAAAGGTATGCTATATTGGTTTGGGCATATGGAAAGGATGAATGAGAGAAGACTGACAAAAAGTATTTATATGGCTAGTGTGAATGGAGGTGCTGGAAGAGGAAGACCGAGGCGAATGTTCTTGGATCAAATTCAGGACAATCTGATTAAAGGCCAGGTCAAAAGTACTTTAAACCGACGAGCATGTATGCGGAACGGGATGAAAGTTGAAGAAGCGAGAGAAGTATGCAAGAGTCGTAGCAAATGGAAAGAAGTGGTCTCTGCCTACCCCTATGGGAAAAAGGCGTGATATTATGTATGTATGTATGTATGTAGTTGACCCGGTGAACTTCGTATCACCCGAAGGCGATTCTCATCATCATCATCATCGAACAGCATCAACAAAAAAGAATCAGCCAAATCGGTCCAGCAGTTCGTGACCCTCATCATGCCTTTTAATAAAAGATGGGATATCCATGAGGAACTCATCCATGATATCATCAAAGATTTCGTCGGAAGGTTTTTTTATGAGATTTAACTCATCTTTGATGAAGTAGCTTCTGCCCATGACTTTTTCAACCCTCTTGTGATGAGAGGAGGCCTGTGCCCAGAAGTGGGACGCAAATAGGCTGTGGTAGTAGTATATGTAGCTCCGAATGTATCTACCTTTGAAAGCTGCATTCAAATTGGTTTAGTTGATCCGGAGATTAACTCTAACAAACAGACAGATAGAAAGAAATAAAGTTTATTATAATACTAGCTTTTGCCCGCGACTTCGCCCGTGTGGAATTCGGTTATCGCGTTCCCGCGGGAACTATGCGTTTTTCCGGGATAAAAAGTAGCCTATGTCTTAACTATCTCCATGCCAATTTTTTATTTCAATCGGCCCAGCGGTTAAAGCGCGAAGAAGTAACAGATAGACAGACAGACAGACAGAGTTACTTTCGCATTTATAATATTACAATCGATATAGATATATATAGATAGATAGAAGATGAATAATACTTAAATCTTTTTTCCCCCAGTTGGTTGGACCTGGATGATTTACCCATGGTGCTATCCGTGAAACTATGCCTGTTATCCCGGGTCATCCTTCTGTCCACGGATTTGTTCTACAAGTGCGTACAGGAGGCCGCCACGACCATGCCGGACTATGAAGCCGACCCCGCCAAAGTGTTGAATAAGATACTCCACGTTTGGACAGAGAAGATGAATTTGGTCACGCAGGTTGAAAGGTGGAAAGTTGCTGGTGAGTCATGATCTCCTGGCACAGATGTGCTGACTTATTTTCCATTGGGAAATCTCGGCAATAACAAAGAATACGAATTTAGGTCAGTGACGTTATCAATTACAATATAATATGTGCTGTGGATTTTCTGCAGATCTTACTGCCTGGGGCCTATCTCTCGAAGCTTATTAATCTAATAATATTACTCCATGAGCTAATACTTTTTACAAGTTCATTACTGTGCGTTTCTGGAAGCTACGATGGTAGTATATTGGTTACTAGTTCATCATCATCATCATCATCATCATCAGCCCATAGTAGTCCACTGCTGGACGTAGGCCTCACCCAACGCACGCCAATGAGCTCTGTCCAAGGCGTGCCGCATCCAATCTACACCGGCCACGTTGCGCAAATCGTCACTCCACCTGGCAACAGGGCGCCCTACACTTCGCTCGCCTTGTCGTGGTCTCCACTCAAGAACGCGCCCAAAGAATAAGCTCTTTGAAGTGGCAGTGGGCGGCTTGCAAGGACGTTTAAAAATAATCATTAGCTTTTAATATATTACTAAGTCCAACATTTTAAGCGAGAGACCTCATCATGTTCTTATTGACATGTATTAATGAACTCTTTTATACATGATTTATTTCATTATTTATTGACATTTTGAGACTGTCGACATCTATGGAATTTATATTTATTTGACAATGGAGGCCATCTCCATAATATATTTTTTTCTGGACCCTTGGATACATCATCATCATTCCTTCAATGTAATTTTAGTACGTACCTATATGTATATTTTATACATGTAATGTAAATTTTGTAAATTTTGCAAAAAGGCCTTCTGCTTAAGTTTATTGCGGCGCTTCTTCTCAAGCAAAAAAAGTTCTCAAGTAAAAGTGCCCCTATGTGGCCAATTTGATGAATAAATGATTGAATTTGAATTTGGGCCGGTCACATCGCGAGAACTGCGGACAGTCGTTGGTGTAAACGCGTTCTTGAGTAGAGACCACGATAAGGTTACTAGTTGTTAACTAATAAATATTATCTTAGTTCCTGTTTCTCCAAGCGCACTAGCGCGCAGTAGGGTAGCCTTACGGTCTATGTTTCAAGCTACAACACTTTTGTTTTCATGTCCCGTACAGGGTTGGGGCTGGCGGCGTTGCTGACAACTCAAAACGCGGTGGTGCTGTCTCGCTTCCCGGCTCTGATGCTGAACCTTGCTGAGGTGCTCAACGATGTTATGAAGACTGACGACAATGGCGCACACGTCGAGTGAGTTGGCTCGGAAATACTACGATTAAAATACATAAACAAGGAAATTATACATACTTCCATCATCATCATCATCATCATCATCATCATCATCATCATCATTTCAGCCGAAAGACGTCCACTGCTGGACATAGGCCTCCCCCAAGGCTCGCCACTCAGACCGGTCCTGTGCTACTTGCTTCCACCGGTTTCCCGCGACATTCACGAGGTCGTCGCTCCATCTTGTTGGAGGCCTACCGACAGCTCGTCTCCCGGTTCGCGCCACTCGAGAACTTTCCGGCCCCATCGGCCATCAGTCCTGCGAGCAATGTGCCCCGCCCACTGCCACTTAAGGTTCGCAATTTTTCGGGCTATGTCGGTGACCCCAGTTCTACTACGGATATCCTCATTTCTGATTCTATCACGCAGAGAAACCCCGAGCATAGCCCTTTCCATTGCCCTCTGAGTGACTTTGAGCCTTCTTATGAGACCCATCGTGAGCGCCCACGTCTCGGAACCATAAGTCATCACTGGCAACACACACTGGTCGAAGACTTTCGACTTGAGACACTGCGGTAATTTGGACGAAAAGACACTGCGAAGCTTCCCGAACGCTGCCCAACCGAGCCTACAAATACATACTTCCATTCAAATTCAAATGGACAAGAATAAGCAAAGCTCAAGCCTTAAAGCCTATTTGCGTCCCACTGCTGGGCGCAGGCCTCTCATCACGAGAGGGTTTGGGCTATAGTCCCCACGCGGGCCCAGTGCGGATTGGGGACTTCACACACATATTGAATTACTTCACAGATGCGTGCAGGTTTCCTCACGATGTTTTCCTTCACCGAAAAGCTCAATGGTAAATTCAAAGTGAATTTCGCACATAAGCGTGAACTTAGAGGTGCGAGCCGGAATCGAATCCGCGACCCTCTGCATGAGGCGGTAGGTCGAACCACTAGGCCACCACGGCTTTCTTGCTCGGATTTCTTGTCTATTCAATGCAAATTCAATCATTTATTCAGCAAATTGGCCACATAGGGGCACTTTTACACGTCAGAAATAGTTATTTGTTATGCAAGGCTGCAAAGTTGTTGTTTGCTGTGAGTGCGTGATTGAGACCCGAGTGAACGAAGGATTCTAGGGTTGAACCACGAGCGAAGCGAGTGGTTCAAATATAGAATCCTGAGTGTAACGAGGGTTTCAAGGCACGAGACAGCAAACGACTTTGCTGCTGAGCGCAACACAAAATTTTTCACCTCACGCGCGATTTTTCGGGAAGAAGACTTAGTTCGGCGTCACGTACAGTTTGTGCTAACTCTGGAGGAGTTAAATTCGTATCTTCACCGCTAGAATCGCTCATATTTTCTTTATTACTTCGTATAGGTATTCTAAATTACAAAACCAGCAATCTAAAACTTTTTTTTCATTTTTATTTTTTTATGTTTTTTTTCCGGAGGTTGCGTTCCAAATCACTCCTACTCGTACTTCAATATTCAATTATTCATTGAATACAGTTAAAATATACACATATTTAAGTATTTTTGTGATAAAACATAGTGAAATAATGAAATACATCTGAAACGGTGTATTATTAATATAATTTTATTAATGATGATATTAAGTAAATTGAACCTTTATTTTAATAAAACTCTCACGACGAATTGCGTTTCAGAACGTATCGTTGTTTTTTTTATTGTGACAGTGGCGTCATGCGTCGTTCGAATTTCAAAAGCACTTTCCACGCTAGCGGATAAAAACAACTTTTGCGCTCAGATATCAAGCTGCAAAACGACCACTTTCGAGCCAGTGAGGTGAAAAAGAATTTACCAGCGCTTCCTAGACCCATTGCTTGAGAAGAAGCGCCGCAACAAACTCAAGCAGAAGGCCTTTTTTCAAAATTTACAAAATTTACATTACAGTATAAAATATGTACCATTGCGGTGTACATGTAGTGCGGTATTATGAGATTTATGAGCATGATACAGAGGGCGTTTCAAGTTTCCATATGTAGCCTGTGTGATAATTTGGAGCACCCCCGGAAATTGCTTATGTATATAATATACCGGGTGTACAATCCAAATGGGTCAGTTTGGTGAAGTCGGAAACTATGAGAGATAGCGAGATCTATTCTTAGGAACCATGACGGCGATTTTAGATTTAATAATAATTAAATTCAAACTAAATAATTAATAAAATAAAATAAAAATACGAAATGCAATCTTGCGATCGTTACCCAAAAGAATTAATCTTTGCATTCAACAGAATGGCTAATTTTGAACATTTACTGAAATAAAATAATCATCTTATTGGTGGGTTTTTCTTTCAATTATTTAAACAAGATTCCATTAGTGTTGTGCTTCTTGCGACTTGCAGAATTTATACACATTGATTTTGACCAGGTTCGATTCCCGGTTATGTATGAGAGTTTATAAAAAAGTTTGAATGTAATTATTAATTATTTAATTATTAAATCTAAAATCGACGTCATGGTTCCTAAGAACAGATCTCGCTATCTCTCATAGTTTCCGACTTCACCATACTGACCCATTTGTACTGTACACCCTGTATATTTGTTTTGTTATTATTATTAAAATACATATATAAACTGCACCTAGAGTTTTAAACTTCAAATGGATGTTTTTTGGATTTTTATCAAATTAAGTGCTCTTTTTCTTTTTTTCAACTGGCTAATGAACATTTTTATTGAAATGATCATAATTAGAATCAGCTGCAAGATTCCATTTACATGTTTTTTTTTGTTGAATTTATTATTGATTACCACTACCATTCCATTCCAAATTGGTTCCCGCACCATAATAGGGATGACAACAGGGTGAAGAAATTGAAATTCTAATTAGTCCGCCAGTCAGGTAATAAAAAAATATTCGACACGTATTTTTTGTTTTATGAAATTAACAAAGAATGACCAAGTTAAAACGCATTAAAGTTGGAGAGTGGGGGCTAACTCACCGTTACCGTCACCGTTAGGTATAAATCGTACCTAACCGTGACGTCACGCGACATTTCAACTCAATATATCTCCGTGTAAGTTTGATTACGTGACAAAAGAAAAAATACGTGTCCGATACTTTTCAATAATCTTCCTGATAGATTAAGGAAAAAAGTTGTCGTCATCCCTATTTATTTGTTGATTGTACTTGCAGTAGCCTAGTGGCGGTGGGCGGATCGCGGCCG
>OZ020286.1:11748476-11779359 GCA_963971205.1 Aethes cnicana | reverse complement strand
CTAACGACAAAGCGTCACGGCGGTCATTTAGTTTCTCACGGAGCTTTAGTTGCTTAAAGTTCGGTTTCAACGCCGTGACGCTTGACGGTTTGTACAGTGAGGCCGCGTACTATAACCCTTCTTAACCCTCGCTATGACAGAAGGCATGTGTCCAGCAGTGGGATGTAAATAGCCTTTTGTGGAGTGTGAAGCACTACGGATCAATAGAGCGATATAAGAGTTCATTGTCTGTCCTACAAGAGACTGCTTAGGTTGATGATGAAGGTGAGAAATGGACGCTGTTCGCGCTATTATACTTACTTAGATTTCATTACATTATTAGATGAGGGTAAGTAGCTGGCTTTCCTGCCAGTTAGTTCCTGTAGGCATAGAGAAATGATACAAGAAGAGTTGCAGAGTCTATACTGTAGTGCGTGTTACGAAACCCGGGTTAACACTAGATCGACGTCTATACAGAGATGGCCAATATCGAGTGGTCACTTGCCGGTGGGTGGTAGCGGCAGGCGCGTGTCCGCGGCGAAGCCCCGCTGCGCCAGCCGGTCCAGCAGCACCGTGGCCGACCATCACCGCTCGCCCTCGCCCTCCACGCCTGGGACGATCAGAAACGGTTACAAAATGTTCTGTGGATAATAGACTGGCCTCGGCAGGCCAAAGCGATGTGCGATCCGTTGGGCGGAGTGACATTATTATCATACTAGCTTCTGCCCGCGTGGAATTCGGTTATCGCGCTCCCGCGGAAACTACGCATTTTTTCGGGATAAAAAGTAGCCTATGTCCTTTCCCGGGACGCCAACTATCTCCATACCAAATTTCATCCAAATCGGTCCAAAGGTTGAAACGTGAAGAGGTAATAGACAGACAGACAGAGTTACTTTCGCATTTATAATAATAGTATGGATGGATTATATTGGGCAAAGACCTCCATCTCATTTTTCCACGCTTTTTCTGTCTCTTGCGACATCCGGCCAATCATTGCGGAAGGCGTCTAGTTCGTCCCGCCATCTCATCTCCGTCGGGGCCTATCGCGACGCCGAGCTCTTATTTTGGGGGGACCAATTAGTTGATATAGTGGCCCATGAAGGGTCTTGGAGCGTAATGGTATTTCTGGAGTGACATAGCGCCGAAAAATGATACGTAACCGCTTAGCCACGACTTCGCGCGACAGCGGCAGCGGATGGCGTTTTACAGACAATTGTGGCTAACCGATGCGCGGCGGGCGTCACGATCGCGGAATTTGTCCGCAATACGCTAGCCGCTACCGCTGTCGCACGAAATCGTGGCCTAAGTGGCCGTAAGGCTATAGAGACTTGTTTTTAATTTTATCGCTTGACGCGCATCGCGTCTGGTCGCTGGGCGAGGCCTTATGTAAAGAAAGAGAAGCCGCACAGTGAGTGAGGTATGACAGATTCGGCATCAAGTTCTGGTAAGTACCTACATACTCTTAAGGATTCATTGGATACGTAGAACAGGGGTCAGCAAACTTTTAGACAGAGCCTCGTATCGGAAAAATATCGATTTTCGGAAGGTCATAGAGCCGCAGTTTTCTTTCTGTTTGAGGTTTTTTACTTTATACCAAATTGCGATAAGGGTGAGGTTGCTTAGTGGTTACGCTCCCTGTGTTAGGGTTCGAAATAAAGGCTTATACACTAATTGCGAAATGGTTGGACTCATTTGCACCAAAAAAATTGGGTGTTATTAAAGTCGGTTTGCGAACGATAATTTAACGTGATAACGTCACGCTTAGGCCGATCGTGCCTCTCTATCGCTTGTTCTGTGCTCTTGTGCTTGCACATCGAAATTGCGTTCATCGAAAGATATCAAAAAATGTTATGGTTATGCGGGTGTCATACATTGCTTGAACGAAATCACAGACGAAATGCATTTCGCAAACTAATGGTTATTTGTCGTAAGCCCAAGTGTAAGTTATTCTACAAGCAAAAAAGTTATGAACGAAATAATTGAAAAATAGCTGGCCTGTGAGCTCAAGTGACTGGCAGAAAGCAATTTATTAACTAACCTTCGTTCGCGGCAGGCGAGTGTCCCCCGGAGCGGTCGTCGCGCGGCGTTGTGGAGCCGTCGTTCTCCTGTGAAATTAAAATAGCAATATCACCGGGCGCACTGTCGCTGAGAAACGGCAGGCGTATGCATAAATAACTCCCGTGCTCGGTAATCAGACTAAGTAAACTACTAAATATAGCGAGCGTTTCTCGACACCATATCTAATAGTGGCGGAATTAAATGCACAAATGCTCGTTGGATTTTATATATTTTCTAACTTAATTTGCTTGGCTGCTGCAATTCAGTGAATGAGACATGGCAGAGCGGTTGAAATCGTAATTACCGATGCCGTTTATTCCATTTATACTCGTAAATGTGTTGTTTGTTTTAAATGTTTCGTTGTCAGACGTGTCCACAAAACAACCGCGCGAAATGTTAGTTTCTGCGAACTGCGAACCGTTAAATTGGCGCAAACGAGCCAAACACGGTTAAATTGCGGACGAGTCGATCGAGCGGAAAGTTGTTGTCTCTGCCTCGGTTAGAGGAAATTGAATAAACCCGATCACCGCCCGTGGGACTAGCCGCGATTGGAAGGAAATTTACCTACCTGGATATATCTGGTATATCTGTGATATTCTAGAATTATAATTTATTTAATAGAAACGAATCAATGCGTCAGACTTGGAATGGGTTCGAATGGACCATAGAAGGAGAGTCGGAAAAAGGTGGGTGCCACTTTTAACTCCGAATCGGAGCAAAGATTCCTGTTTATTATTGACTATTTTATTATAAAACGATTTGAATAATAAAAAAGTCAATAAGTAGGTATCCTACTACTACTCTCTAGTTCCAAAAACGAGATGAAAACTTCATTATTTTTTCAGAATGTTTCAGTTTTTCGACTGTAATATTGTAAGTATCTGCAGCGAAATTTAAATATTTAAATCGTGTTAATCCCTGAAAGTGTTGCCACGTAACTTGTTGGCCAAGGGACGCGGCGTTAGTAATTAGGAAGGTACATTTGAAATAGGTAAGTAGCTGACTGTTTGAGGGATTACGACCAAAGCTTGAGCTATAAATAAGGAAAACCGACATGAAACGAACTGAAATATAATGGGTAACGTTCTGAAGGCATTTTTAATGTGTAGGTACTTTATTAATATAGAAAGGAAACATTTCAAATCTAAAGTAGGTACTCAGTATATTAACGAACTGCTTCAGATATCAAAATATCTACAGAATTATTGTATAGATAGATACAAGTGTCACCTAAGTAGGTATAGATAGATTCTAATGTCAAAGCAAGTAGCCTTCCCATACTGCCTTTCACAATACTGAGCTAAAGTGGCTTTGCCATTTGATTCTGAAGTTTATTATTTTAGGATTTTTAGGACCTTTGAATTAACTAGTGTTTATTCTGTGACCTCGTTGTAGAGAATATCGGGTTTTGTACCGAATCTCAAGTAATCTCGTCCGAGTTAGTAAGATTGAAGAGACACTATCCACTATCTAAAATAGAGGTCTGGTTTTCTACACTCAACAGCAATGAAAACGTGTCACTTTGTATGGAAAATCCTATACAAAGTGACCCGTTTTCATTGCTGTTGAGTGTATCTACAAATTAACACATCCGCGCTACGCCATCGCTACGTTCGTAGCAAATCTTAGAACAAAACTTTTTCACGAAGTGGCTACGAACCCGTGCGAATTTTGATAGAAGCGTTTATGTTCCCATGTTGTTGCGTAGCTCGACCATTTGATTAGCTGTGGGCTTTCGGATTCGGCTTATCCCAGTTCCTATATTCGCAAAACGCCACGTTTTGGCTACAGATGATAAGTTTGGGAAATTATCTTTTTTTTTTACTAATGGGCTTGCGTTTAACCCTGACACCCGATGGAAATTAATGATAGGGTCGAAGGTGGAACACGCTTACCCAGAAGATGCCTATTCACTCTAGACTTGAATACACCAAGATTACTTGTAAGAACTGGGAAACACAAACGCAGGGAGGGAATTCCAAAGTAATAGCAGTGCGAACAAGAAAAGATTTAGCGCATCGCTTTGTTCGTCGACTCATGGGAAACTCAACCACATGAGGATGGAAACCCTCCCGTCGTCTAGTAGTCCGATGATAAAAAGTAGATAGTGGTATAAGGTCGTGAAGTTCCTGAGCGCACTCTCCATAAATACACCTTCTAAAAAACCGACAGACAGGCAACCCTTAATCTGTCGCAAATGTCAAATTTTAACCCGCCCGTACCCATGATACAATAATATACTTCGCCAGGTATGACAGTCCGGTATTCTGTAGTAATGTGGGTGTCACCCTTACGTCATACGCACTGCTGTGTGTTGCTAGTGGTCTATTAAAATAATCCCCGAACCTGATGTATCCTGTGAGTGTTTCATTAAATTATTACGTTCATTTGTTTTTTAACTTGTCCCATTTTGTGTGCACAACAACAAGTAAATGACAATTGTAATGCGCAAATGATTTATTTTGCATTTTAACGGCAGCATTTCCTTCAATTTTGTTTTTTTTTTTGCAATAAGGGACATCTCGACTTTGACGTAAGGGGTGACACGTCACCCGGATCGGCAGACCTTGTTTTCTTAGACTATGCCTGTACCCAGATTTTTTGTAGATATAGAAGCCGGCTGTAACGGTGTCTATCTGTACCTGATGGTGGTCCAAGTTGGCGGTGGCCGTGAGCAGCCCCAGGATGGCTGAGAAGGAGCCCCGCGCCGCGCGCCGGAAGCCCTCGGGGGGGCCCTCCGCCGCGCCGCCCGCCACGCTCACCGCCGACTGCGACCACTGCGACCATAGCGGTAATCCATAATATTATAAATGTGAAAGTGTGTTTGTTTGTTTGTTTGCCCTTCCTTCACGTCGCAACGAGTGGACCGATTTGGATGAAAGGTATGGAAATAGTTTGAGATCAGGGCAATAACATAGGATACTTTTTATCCACATATTTTCATACGAGAGGACTTTCCACGGGTCAAACCAACTTTTCAATACTTTCATAACTATAACTGTCTATTATGTAGGTATAGTATCATCGGGTACGCAAATTCTAAGTCTACGCGGGACGAAGTACGCGGGCATCGGCTAGTAAGTACACAAGTACATCCGGAGTTAGTAGTGTGAATTTAGAAACAATAAAAAAATAGTTTAAAGACGTGAGCTCGAAGGTCGTTTTCGTTCACAATTCGAAAACGTCGGTATCCCTCATCATAATGCTAGGGTGAAAATAGCTAAAACCGACTTTTCTCAGATATGAGACCTAGCTAGATCGATTTGTTTCTCCCGAAAACCCCTTATATTCCAAATTTCGTCCAAATCGTTAGAACCGTTTTTGAGGTAGCTTGTATAAATAAATAAAGAAACATCCCTGTAATGTATTAGGCATCCTTTGCCGTAATAAATAACTTCTCTTATTTATAATAAACTTTATTTGAAAAGCACACAGCAAAAGTAACAGAAACACTCATGAAAATTCCATATTGTAATGGCCGCCGTCCTGTGTTCGGAAACACTTGCCACCTGCTGTCACATTGACGTTCGGATACATATCAATACTCTCCCCTATAAGTTTAATCGATGGGGAGGTTTAATTGTTCTGGATGATCTTCGAATTGAAGCCTCCTCACAAACAATTGGTACCTTATTATCTACTATTAGTCCTGGTGATGCAGGTATCGACACTGTTGAAGCAACATCCTTTTGAGTGTAACTGGTGTCAACACCTGTATCATCATTATTTGTATGGGCAGTGTCATCTGTAACATTGCTTTCCATTTGTGTTCCTAAAATTCTATGATTACCATTACCTTCATTAAAATCTTTCCTATAACTGTCACGAATCACACCTTGATCTACTTTATTTGAAACTTGATAATTATCCTGAGATAAACAACTTATTATTTGATCCACATGTCGTTTCCAAATTAAATTTTCCTCAATTATTTTGCAAAGATAAGTTCTTTTCCCCAGGACCTCTTCAATTACAGCTTTTACAAATTGTTTTTTTATTGGGGTGTCTATAATCTCTACAGTAAACCTTATCTCCTTCCTTAAATTCAATATTTCTTCCTACATCCTTTTCTATCCCGCCTTTTTTACAATAATTTTCTTTTGAATTTAATAAATCAAGTCTAGTCCGTAACTTTCTTTGAAACATTAATGTTGCTGGTGAGCTGCCTGTGGTACAATGAATAGAGTTTCTATAATGGAATAGGTATCTATTCATTAATGTTTCAAAGGTAACATTGTTATTTTCTTTTAATGATTTTATTAATCCTGATTTAAAGCTTTTAACAGCATTTTCAGCAAGGCCATTTGTAGCAGGATGGAAAGGTGCGGAAGTTTGGTGTTTAATACCATTCTTTTGTAAAAATTCAGAAAATTCCTTGCTACAAAAAGTTGCCGCATTGTCAGTTACTATAATTTTTGGCAAACCAAACCTGCTAAAACATTCTCTAAATTTTTCGACAGTTGTTTTAGCCTCAATGTTTTTCATAATAAACGCCTCTGGCCATTTCGAATATGAGTCTATTATTAGTAAAATCATTTTGCCATCAATTGGCCCTAGAAAATCTGCATGGACTCTTTCATATGGAGTAATACACCTTGGCCATGGAATAATGTTTGCTTTAGGTGGATCAGGTCGGGCTGACATACAAATAACACAATTTTTTACTACATTTTCAATGCAATTATCTAAACTAGGCCACCAAAAATATGATCTAGCATTGGTTTTCATTTTTACAATTCCTTCATGGGTTGCATGTAATTCTTTGAGTAACTTTAGTCTTAATTTATCAGGCACAACAACTCTATAACCCCACATTATTACATTATTATCAATATATAATTGATCTTTCCTTTGAAAATATGGCCTTAATGCTTCATCATTAATATTTTTAGGAAATCCGTACCTAATTAGATTATATACCGTGCTTAAAATAGGGTCTTTTCTAGTTTCTGACCTAAGCATTGTCATATCAATGACATTTTGTCCTTCAACAAAATTTATGTAATCACATTCTTTTGTAAATACATTTGAATCACTTTGAGGTAATGGCAATCGCGACATACAATCAGCTTTAACATTATCTGTTCCTTTAATATGCTTAAATATATAGTCAAAACCTGCCAGGTACAATGACCATCTCTGTAACCTACCTGCAGCCATTTGAGGTAAACTTTTATTTTCTCCAAACAAGGCTTGTAAAGGTTTATGATCAGACTGTAATTCAAATTTATTACCAACCAAGTATTGATAAAATGTTTGCACTGCCCAATAGATTGCTAAAGCTTCTTTATGAATCATTGAATAATTTTTCTCAGATGCTTTATATACCCTTGATATAAAGCTTATTGGTTTGTCTGAACCATCTGGCATGACATGACTAAGCACTGCTCCAATACCATTTTGAGAGGCATCACAAGCCAGTCGTAATGGTAAATCTCTGTTATAGTGGACTAAAATGTTTTCAGAGACTATTTCTTTTTTTATTAATTCAAAGCTATCATTGCACTTTTGTGACCAATTAAATTTTGAATCTTTTTGTAAAAGTTCATAAAGAGGTTTTAATTTCAGTGACATTTGGGCAATAAATTTTGAGTAATAGTTTACCATACCAATCCAAGACCTAACCTCTGCCACACTACTTGGTGGTGGTGCATTTAAAATTGCTTCTAATTTTGACTTGTCCTTTTTTAAGCCGTCTTTTGAAATAATATGACCCAAATATTTGACCTCATCCTGAAAGAATAAACACTTTGTCTTATTTAACCGAATTCCTACTTTTTCAAATCTATTCAAAACCTCTTCTAAATTTTTTACATGTTCTATGTCACTAGATCCTGTTACTAGCACATCATCAATAAAGTTTACAACACCTTTTTCCCTTAATAGAACTTTTTCAAGCCTTGCTTGGAAAATGGCACTTGCTGGTTTGGTACCATATGGCAATCTATTTAATTTGTAAATACCTTTGGGGGTTGACCAAGCCAGCAGGTTACCAGTGTCATCATCAACAATTAAATGATTAAAAGCATTACGCAAATCTAATTTGGTAAATTTTTGACCTCCTTGTAAAGCAGCAAAAATGTCTTCAATCCGAGGCAATGGATGGTTAACATCCTTTAAATGTTTATTAATTGTAATTTTATAATTTGCACAGAGTCTCAATTTTCCATTTTCTTTAATAACAGGTACTAATGGGGTTCCCCATTCTGAGTTTTCAATTTTTGTAATAACACCTTCATTTTCTAGTTTTAATAATTCTAAATCTACTTTTTCTCTATAGGCATGGGGAATCGACCTCGGTTTATGAAAAATTGGTTTTACATTGTCATCAATTAATTCTAATTTTATTTTATCCCCTTGAATTTTACCTAATTCAGGTTTAAAGACATCTTTGAACTTATTCAATACTGAATCTAACAGTTTTTCTGGATCCTCCTGCACTGAATGTACAGAAAGCAGATTTTGTAGATTTACCTTAAATTTTTCAATCAAATCCCGCCCAAACAAGCATCTACTACCATTAGTTACAATCAACAGCGTACAATCAATTTTTTTTTCAACACATTTCAATGGAACTGTAATCTTACCAATTGGTTTCACAATTTGTCCATTGTAGGTTTTTAGTTTACAATCCGCTGGTTGTAGCTGAAAATTAGAAAAATATCTATTATAAAAGTTTTCTGGGATACATGACACGGCTGCACCAGTATCTAATTCCATCTCAAAGTTATTGGCACCAACTGAACACTTCACACTGTATGGAGATATGTAATTAATATTGGGCATCAAATGTTCTATTGTAAAAATATCTACCAACCCTTCTTCTTCTAGTTCTTCCACTATTTCTATAGCATTGGTGGGTTTGCTTCTACATACTGCCGCAAGATGCCCCATCTTACCACAGCTTTTGCATTTGTAAGCTTTAAACTTACATTTTGCAAATGAATGATTCGGTTTTCCACAATGTATACAAGTAAGTTCTTGATCACTTTTAGATGTTTTTTTGTATGTAGGCTGTTCTGTAATATTAATCTTATTGACATAAGTTTTTTCTGTCATCGTGCTCTCTCTGTTCAGAGCAATATCCAGTAACTCCGTTATGCTACGAGTAAGCGGTTCTTCGCATAACCTTTCAAATATAGGTCCAGACCTTATTCCCGTTACAAATTTGTCTTTTATACGGTCTTCTAAATTCGTTCCGAAATCACAGTCCGCTGCCATTTCCCGGACCTTAGTGTACCATGAAGATATGCCCTCGTTCTCCTCCTTGTACACCTTATCAAACAATGTTCTTTTTCTGTATATTGATACTCTAATTTGGTAACGCAATTTCAACGCCTTTTCTATGTCTTCATACGACTTATCTTTGGGCAGAATTGGGTGGAATGTACTCTTTAATGTTTTATATGTTTTTTCATCGATCAACATTAAGAGGATGGCTATTTTCTTTTCATTCTGCACATCATTTGCAACAATGTATTGCTCCACGCGCTCCAAGAAACAGTCGATATCATCATTTTCTTCGAAAGTTTTAATTATGCAATTTGTACTCGTCGCCATTTTGTAATGTATTAGGCATCCTTTGCCGTAATAAATAACTTCTCTTATTTATAATAAACTTTATTTGAAAAGCACACAGCAAAAGTAACAGAAACACTCATGAAAATTCCATATTGTAATGGCCGCCGTCCTGTGTTCGGAAACACTTGCCACCTGCTGTCACATTGACGTTCGGATACATATCAATCCCTTCAAGATTAGCGTGTTTAAGGCATTCACTGCCACTTCTGTTTTACGAACTTTCGCCAGGTGCCACATCTGTCATTAAGGGAACATTGCAACGCACATGTGAGTTCTAGGCACTGCGGGAAAGTCAGCAAAACGCACATATGCGTCGGTGGCAGTGAATGCGTTAAACTATAACAAATTATATACGAAAAACTTCCTCTTGAATCACTCTATCTATTAAAACAAACCGCATCAAAATCCGTTGCGTAGTTTTATTTTTAAAGATCTAAACATACATAGGGACAAACAGCTAAAAGCGAGCGACTTTGTCGTCGCTTAAAATGTTTGACTTAGTAATATATTTAAAGCTAATGATTATTTTTAAACGTCCTTGCAAGCATGAACAGACCGGACCCCACAGAGAGCACCCGTTCACGAGCGTGACTTGTCATCGTGCATGCGGCAGATGTGTCCAGCCCAGTTCCACTTTAGTTTGGCAGTCTGTACCCCAACATCGGCAATCTGAGTCTTGGAGCGCAGTACTGAGTTCCGTATCCTATCAGTTCTTCGGACGCCTAAGATACTGCGCTTCATTGCTCTCTGGCAAATCTTGAGCTTGGACTTTTGTGCCTCAGTTAATGACCATGATTTGGCGCCGTAGGTTAAAACAATGCAAGGTATTATAGAGATGTTAAAATCTTGGAGGCATCATGAACACATTGTAACCCTCTCAGACGGCGGTTACCGGTCTGTTGGTTACCCAAAGTCGTGGGAAGGAAGGCGGGCTGTTATGACCGAGCCCAATCACTATCTACGGTGACACTGAAGAAAATCGACACGTGTTGGCGAGATTAATGCTGTTTGCGGACGAGGTTTGCCATCTCCGGTTACACCACCGTCTGTTAGTCGGTCGAAGCACAAAGTGAATAGTACACAGAAGGTTCACTCGGCTTTCCTTTAAAAATACGTCAGGGGCCTATTGCACGTCCACCGCTTTCGGTACATATCACCGAAAGGCCGGCCACTGCTGAACATAGAGCTCCGCTCTCTGACTGGAAATTAGGCATTCGCCCCAACTCCACCCAGGTTGTCTTAGACATAGTAGTTAGTATACTAAATAATACTATAAGTACGTAGATATTAAGTAAAAAAAAAACGAAAAAAAATTATAACGCCTTCAATTTCTACCAAAGACAGCAATGTCGATTTCAAGTTCAGTAGGTATGTACCTGTAAATTGCCTTGCTTGGGTCCGTTCACTTGACACCGACTTCGCAGTCTTTGTGAGTTTAAAGGCGGTTTTCTATTTTTTACTTGAAGCTTTTTTTTCACTTACCTACGTTTCCAAGCATTGTCTTACGTAAGTAGATAAAACTGTATTTTCGAAATTGATGCCAAAATCAGATGCGAACCTTATTTCAAACTATGAAATCTTGTGTATTCAGGAGTTTCCTCATTTCCTCACGGATTTCATCAACAGAATCAAAATTTGTAAAAAATGGGTCAAGACAAGGATACAAAAACAATTTTGGAAAACGCTCCATAAACGACGGAGATCTGAGATAAATTTCAAACGCAGAACACAAAAAACATACATCTAAATCGAAATTCTGGCGAGAAATGGCTCGTGCAATGTCGCCGAAGGAAACTCTATATATGACCGAATATCTGAGAGTGTTTAGTTTGTGATCGAAGCTTCCCACGTACGCCGCCTTTGAACTAAAGGTCAGCCCCACGTTTGCTGCCAGAATTTACTATCAAATGGAGGGCAGTAAACAACGTGAAGGGTTAGGGGTGGTAAGAAATGCATGCCTCGAATATTATAGCATACATATGTCTAACTTTTACCTAAATATAACCCTAGTACTTTTTTCACTCCCCTTTCTCGATATGCTAAACACTTTTACTGCAATGGTTAAAAAAATTATCAAATTAAATCCTCATACCGTATAAATATAA
This sequence comes from Aethes cnicana, assembly GCA_963971205.1. Taxonomy (NCBI): domain Eukaryota; kingdom Metazoa; phylum Arthropoda; class Insecta; order Lepidoptera; family Tortricidae; genus Aethes; species Aethes cnicana. Next base: position 11,767,636 of record OZ020286.1, on the reverse strand, counting down.
AAAACAATTAATCCTATGCTTACTTAGTTTAGCATTTATAATTAAATAACATTACATTAGGCAAGGTCACAAACAACACCCATCAAAAGACGATAAAGTGAACCTTGAAAAACTAAACCACTTAAGAGAAAACAGCAAGTAGAGCCTTTTAAATCCAGCCGCTTTTCTTTAAGTAAAATGTTTTATGAGGGATAAAGTGGGAGGTCAAAGTGTATTAAATTATTAATCCCGTAATTTATATATTAATATTAAAAACTTGGCGGGCTCGAAGTTGCCGCCCGAGGCTCACGTCACAGGGTGCGTGTACCGCTTAGAAGTTATCAAAGAATACCAACTAAAAGTAATATTACACAAAGGAAAATCGGACCTTATTGTGATCTAGATGTTGTGTTTAAATAGACTCCCTATCCACTAACTAAAATTCATCTAGGTATATGCTGATAATAATTCTGCAGAAGTCACGTGACGGTGATTCATTCGGAAAGTTATCCAAGGCTCTATTATTCCAAATCCAGGGGTCACTAGCAGTAGTAAGTATTAAAAACACAAAGGTACTAGGTAAGTAGGTACTTAAAACCCGTAATTTTGATATTGTGACATGGCCGAGCTACTGAAACTCCCCGCCGGCGCGTGTGTTCAGACTCAGACTGTGAAAGTTATTACGGTAATGGAACCTCCCTTGGGGGCCTTTTTCTTGGGAACTATAGACACAGTTGCCTTGTAAATTCGCAGAAACTTTCACAAAAACTATGTCGTATTTTTAGAGTAGCTTCTGCCTTCGCGTGGCAGTGGCAGCCCTCTGCGTGGCATTCGGTTATATGGTTTCCCGTGGAACTATCTAGCTATCTGCTACCAAATTTCGTCTAAATGCATCCCCGCGTTTTAAACGTGAAGCAGTAACATATCGACAGATAGAGTTACTTAGTTTTAGCATTTATAATAGGTATTATAGGTATGGATTTGGACTGCTCGGGCCACCGAACAGTCCAAATCCATACCTATAATACCATAGGAGTTGTCACTTGTTGGGCCGAAAATACTCGATACCCAGATACTTACCAACTGAAATACCGAATGAGATGCGAATTCAGCGTTGGGCATTCGCAGCTAATGCCTAATTAAAGCGTTATTGTGAAATTGTCAGCGGGTGCGGCATTGATTGCACCTAATCAAACTGTGTCGAATCAATTTGTGAACCAAACCAACAATCCTGAATTTGGGCATTTACCTATGTCAGCATAATACATGTCTGCCTGAGTGAAAAAGATCGCATCGCGTATGAATTCAATTACTTTAGGTAACTCAATTTTGCACGTTTTGGTAGTGATTGTAGCCAGGGATGCTTATACGAAAAATACGCGGAGGTTAGAAGTGAATAAAAACCTCTACTACATATAAGCAGTAAACTCAACACTAAAATAACCTACGAGAAAATACGATCCGCAAACACTTTCTCCATCAAAGTTTGTTTGCAATTGACCTCCCATGTTTATTATGCAAAAGATTATGTTCCTACCGGGAGAGCAAGGCTGCGCGCGGTGGCTTCAATAATTCAGCAGCCTCCGAGAGAATTCATTTTCACCTCGCACTCGCTTTGTGCATTAAACTTTTAGTTCACCTACGCTTGGCTCATGTTTGCCTAGTACATCCCAGCGTGCACGTACTGGAAACCTGGTAGAATCAACATCTATTTATGTAGGTACATGTAAGTTAGAGGGTACAATTATCAAGTCTAGTTATAAGCTTTTATTTAGTTTCACCTGTCCCGATGTTTGTGGTCTGTCTGTAATCAAATCTTGCAAGTTAAATTTGTTCCACTCCCCGGTTACCGATTGAGCTGAAATTTTGCAGCATGTTTAAATCGGATGACGATGCAATATTATTATGACATGGAGCTGATCTGATGATGGAACCGGAAGGTGCTCGGTAGTTAAACGACATAACCTCATCGAGTTTGAACTCGTTTGATCCGTTTTGACAAGTATAAAAGCTTTTTTTAATTTATAATTTGTTTTACCGTTGCGCTTCGTGAATTAAACTTTTCAGGGCCGGTTCCTATATCCACGTAACGCCTCGTTTTGCCTACGGACGGTTAAAATTTGACAGATTCTCTATGGAACAAATGTCAAAAATCAACCGTCCGTAGGCAAAACGAGGCGTTTCGTGGATATAGGAACCGGGCCTTAGTCGATGATGTTTCGTTCCTCCCGGTTTGCCTGGTAACTTTTAGCATAACACATTTATGTTAAATCAGTTAAGTAATGAATTTAGTGCCTAAGCTAAATAAATTGAATTTAAGATCTGAACTCCCTGCATTACCATTGAGCATTGTTTACGAACTTTACGTGTACGATATAGCTTAAGTAGAATATAGACTAGCACTCGCTAACTTGCTAAAAGCACTTGTTAAGTACGAGTAATTCAAATAATCTCGTGAACTCATAATTCGTTTTGTTTGGCCTAGTTGTTGCTATGCTATCAAGGGTAAAGTACTCTTACTTTGCTTGCGAGAGCAGAAGGCTCTTTGAGCTAACTTTTGATAATACGAGTACATTCTATGAGTCAGTCTTCTGTGAATTCATTCTTATTATAGTTCCGAGTAAATCATACGTTTGTTTTCTGCATGTACAAGACGACACATTGTACTACAATGGCAAGAGCATGATTCAAAAAACAGAAAATGCCTAATTAATTATACCTTGTGATTTAAATTAAACTTCTATCAAATCAGACTATATCGTCTTCATTCATTAGCTAGATAAGTCTTCTGCATCGTGCCTTTATTTTATTACCGTAGTACTTAATTGGTGCCGATGTCAGTTTCCAAACAAATGCACCTAGCGCCTGATGGCAGTAAAATTACACAGGCTATTCAATATTCAGTACCAGGGTCACATAAGGATTTCGGCGGTGTCCTCGAGCAGAAATAATCGCGGCGGTGTAATGCGCGAGAGCCACTGGGAGGTCGTGAATTTTTAATGTATCTGCCGAGCAAAATGCCCGGCGAAACAGAGCGCTCATTGCGAATGTCACTTTGTTTGCTATGCTCACGACAATGGCATGTAGCACGAAAGCGTAACTTTTGTTCGTCACTTGTTATCAAAGTGTTTAGTGACAGTCCAAACATTGTTCAAACCAGACTAGACTAGATATCCTGAAGGAAGACCGCACCGGTGCAGTTGTGTGCTTTGAAAGATACTGGCAGACATAACGGAGCGAGTGGGGCATAGCAGGCTGCGTGACAACGATAGATGTAAGTTGACGCTGCGGGAATAACCGTGACAACATGTTTTAGATACGTCAAGTACGGTTGGTTGACATTACTACATGCGGTTGATACTTCTTCTTTCGGGGTCGCCCGAAAGCGAATTCTTCAGGATCTCTAGTCTATGGTCCAAACTAGTCTAAACTAACCACTTTAACAAGTGGCGCATGTAAGGTTCATTTTTATACAGAATAAGTATCGGTTGCTTTGGGGATCGCAAATCAAGTGGCAATCACAATGAGCCCACTGATGATTATCATTATAACCTGCCACATGGTTCTCCGAGGAAAACTGACGTACTTATAACATAATGAGTTGGCCAATAGGATTTTTAATTTCCATACACATTCAACTTTTATGTATCCCCCTGCCCTGAGATATTTTCCCAGTAGTTATTGGAGAGTCCTTAGCTGAAACCGCAGCCAAGAAACTTGGGATTCTCTCAAAGGTTAGGCGGTACTTCGCACCGGAGCAGCTTCTCCAATTATATCAAGCGCAGATCCGTACGTGCATGGAGTACTGCTGCCACCTATGGGATGGATCCGCTAAGTACCAGTTAGCTATATACCCTTGAAGCAATTGACAGGCGTGCCATAGGCAGCTCATTGGTAACTCGAAGCTGGTGGAGAATAAATTGCAGAGTCTCGATCACCGACGTAAAGTTGCCTGCTTGCGTTATTTTATAGGATACATTTTGGAGTGTGTGCGGGGGAATTGTTTGATTTAATTCCACCATCCCCATTTCGTCATTACGGGACTAGGCGTGGTCTTGGATTCCATCCTTATGTTGTAGATATTCCTCCAGTGCGCACGAAGCGCTTCGATTCATGCTTCATCATCATGCGAACAGCTAAGGAGTGGAATTCTCTACCGGCCGGTCTCTTCCCCGATAGTTATAACTTGGATCTTTTCAAGTGAACAGGTACTATCTAAGTAAGCTATCACCTTCGACCGCATCGTCACTTACCATCAGGTGAGATCGTGGTCAAATGCTTGCTTATAATAATAATAATTGAAAAAAAAAAACCCACCGGTTGCCAGCCTTTTGGGAACCTTGCCGAGCGACACTGATCTGTGCCAAATTTTTTATTTATAAGTTATTTTTAGTTATAGTTATAGTTTTTAGTTTTATTTTTACCGGTTCATTAATACCGCCTCCAAAGTTTGACAGCCTGCAAAGTCGATGTCAAGTTCACTTAATATTTTCATAGCTTTGGGTCGGTTCACTACCACAGGCTGTCGGAGTTTGAAGGTTCCATTTTTTTCCGGCTACTAGCGCTGTGTCCAAACTTAACAAGTGACACTGTAGAACGTATTTGAAATGGAAGCCAAAATCATACATAAATTTTAAGAATTCAGAAAATCGTCCGCATACGGGCACTTTCACACGTCAAAAGTTCAAGTAAGTTACCAGCTCTTGATAGCCCATTGCTGTGGAAAGAACATGGCAGAAAGCTTTTCAAACGACACATCCTCCCTTTTAAAATATGGCTACATTGCCTGCGATGTGAGGAACCGGATCAACGAAGGTTAGAAGAAATGGCGAGAGCTCTCAGGAACTATTTGCGCCCTGAAGGGGAAACTACATAAGTATACAAGATCATTATATGTAGTAAGATGAGACAATGTCGCGTATTGATCAGGTTGTTGTTCGGATGGATTGTGCAAAAGAGGATATGCTTAGAAAATATGTTAATACTGAGATGACAGCTGACATAGAGATAGTAAGAAGGATTAGAAGGAACATGTTGTGCCGACCGACCCCACGCAATGTGGGATAATGGGGAAGTTCCACGATGTCAGAGACCCCATATCCCTATACAATCTCGAATAAGGCTCTTCTTATCTCGGCGGAGGCTTGCGTGGGTGCATCGTGACGTCACGCTCGCAGCGTGATGCGCTATTTCGACTCTCCAGCCAGCGGGGATATAGCTCAGTGGTAGAGCATTCGACTGCAGATCGAATGGTCCCCGGTTCAAACCCGGGTGTCCCCTGTGAGTCGCAAAACTTTTTAAATTTTCTTTGAATACAATTGCACTTTATTGAACACCACACATTCAAAGAACAGGAACAGTAATGACATAATGTAATTTACACAAAAAGTATGGCATACAGCAGGCGGGCTTATCGCTAAATAGCGATCTCTACCAGACAGCCTTTGCATACTTTTAGTATAACAATGTTTTTACCTTGTGTTTGTGTTTAATTTAGGTATTCAATATTCACAGACCACACAGTAGGTACCTAACATGAAAACAAGGAATATTTTCCATCAACAGCCAACGGGCATGTATACAGCAAATTTTCCGGACAAAGGAGCCATTAATAACATAAATGTGAGAAAAATATTCCGTCCCGAAGCCCCTGAACAAATTGAACTGTTTATTTATGGTTTAAATTACAACTTCGTAATGAAATATGGAACTCCCCGATGAGGTGCCATTTTAGAGATATATTGAGGGCTTTGGAAAATATATTACATTTTAGTACAAAGACTTATTCACTTGCCGGAAAGGTTCGATAGACTTGTCGATTTCTCTTTGTTTCTATTAGTAATTTATGTAACTAGGCATTCTACTACTCAATACGTTTTCTATATTAGCGTCTTTAAAAACACTTAATTTGTCAAACATTGTGTTTCCTTCCATCTTTACGTAATAAGCAAAGGTAATAATAAGTATTTTTATCACGTTTAGCTAAGTAAGAGTCAAAAATTTACCAAAACCAAAATGTATTCTTGTTTTATTACTTCCAAGCTTCCATGTTGTATTAAAAGTCCCACCGAAGACTGGATAAAGCTCACTGTAAATATTGTTCTTTTGAAGCTGGGGCGCTTACTAGCTTTACTACCCGCCTCATAGCGCGAGAGACGACGGCGATGTCATATATATCGTTGGAAATTCACTTTTCTAGTAAAATTAGTCATGTGTCTAGTGTTCCAGCAGGTGGCGGATTCAGAATTTTTGTTTGGGGGTGGGGGGGGGGGGGCTTGGCATACGAGTAATCTTTCCCCGTAAGTACCTTTGGGATGGACACAGCTCATCGTTGCCTGGCTGTACTGTTTAATATGAAACGCAGTAGATATTACCTCATTAGATACTTCGGCACCTAACCTAAGTATTATTAGTATTACGTACGACTAGAACAGAAAACAAGGAACCTAAAGTAAATTATTGTCTGTACTTATTAGTTTTTGCTACAAGCTCACAAATATTGAAAGCAGAAACAACTAAGAAATATGCCAGTATCTAAGAGATCCACCTCAACAGCCTATTTACGTCCCACTGCGTCCTATTGTCCCCTGCGGATTGGAGACTTCACACATCATCTTTGAATTACTTCGTAGATGCGAAACCTGCCCGCAACATGTTTTCTCGAAAAACTCAGTGTTAAATTGAATTTGAATTGAACTCCCGACCCTCTGTTTGAGAGGGCGGTAGGTTAAACCGGTAGGCGGTAGGCTACCACTGCAGATCCAAATGAAGTCAATTGATGGTGCAAAAAAAAAACAGGTCTCAAATTCGTGTTTTGGCCGCTTATTTCTTTAAAAAATCTTGTATAATTACTTAAAAATTGTCTTTTTCATGTCCACTAGTTCAAGTTAATGTGCATATAACTCACTCTATACGCAAAAGCCTATTTACCTCCCCTGCTGGGCACAGGCGTCCTAGAGAGTTTCAGACATAACATATAATAGTCCACATACAGCCCCACTCAGAACAACACCTACTACTACTACAGCCTATATTTGCGTCCCACTGCTGGGTACAGGCCTCCTGTCATCACGAGAGGGTTTGGGCTATAGTCCCCACGCGGGCCCAGTGCGGATTGGGGACTTCACACACCTTTGAATTACTTCGCAGATGCGTGCAGGTTTCCTCACGATGTTTTCCTTCACCGAAAAGCTCAGTGGTAAATTCCAATTGAATTTCGCACATAAATAAACTTAGAACCCCCGACCCTCTGCATGAGAGGCGGTAGGTCGAACCACTAGGCTTCAAACAAAACCTACACAACTCGAATTCAATTAAAATTCAATCCATATGAACAGATTATTCAATATTGTGAATACCCAATCAGACAAATTACGGATATGATATCGAATAGCGTACAACATGACATGATATATGATGTATATGTCCCATATATCACCGGACATGGCGTGACGCGTCAATGATAGTTATGAGATAACGTAGGATATTACAGCAATTGACATGGTATCACACTAATGTAATATTAACCTAATACTAGCTTTCGTGGGCACGACATCGTACCTACTTAAATTTCATATTATTAGGTACTGAACTTCTACCCCCTATTCAGGGTTTCTCTAAAGGATGATGTCGGCGGTAAAAAGTAGCATAACCAACATCACTCTTCAGCCCTCCAATGATCTCCACATACCACACAAATCACGATAATCTGTCTCTCTGTTTCTGACTTAAAAGAAGACAAACAAACACACATTCATCAGATATGTATGGCCGGAACAATGCGTTAGCTGTAAGCTCGTTAAATTGAACCGATTTGAGCTTCCACGAGAATAATTTACAACACTGTATATTTCCATATCGATACAGGGTCGATTTACATAGATGGGTCAGTATGGGAGACTGATACTTTAAACTTGGAACAAATAATCGGTCATATTATGGAATTATATCATCAATGTTGCCAGCCTTTTGGGAACCTTGCCGAGCGACACTGATCTGTACCATTTTTTTTTATTTATAAGTTAGTTTAATTTTAATGTAAAAACTATTTATATTTTACCTCGACGTTTCGGCCGCGATGCAACGGCCGTGGTCACGAGAAGACTCTCGTCTCGTCGTCTCGTCGTCTCGTCGTCGCCGAAACGTCGAGGTAAAATATAAATAGTTTTTACGCGATTAAGTCCCGTGATAGTGTGTTTAATATGAGTGTGTATCGCGAAAGTTTGAGACAACGTAATTTTAATGTGTTGTTTAAGTATTTTAGTTTGTGCCGAAAAAAACGGTACACTTAATTTACAAAAAAACTCATATTCAAATAAACATGTAACTGTATCGTATATCTCGAAAAGTTCGTGGCATGGATGGGCTAACTCGAGAGTTTCAAGGGCTTCTACTCCACATCTGAGTTCTTTTTCAGGCTCCAGTTTTTTGTTTAAAATATAATAAGTACTAAGCCATTATAACTCTTCTAAACTCGAGTCAAGTTTGTTCCGTTATGATTGCGCATGATTCTACACTTTTTTATGGTATTGGTTTGGTTGGCAAACCTAATTGTTGGTCAGTGTGGTCTATGGACGTAAGGAGTAGTAAGGTTACGAATGCGCTCTAACCGCGAGAACCAAGATTGACGGCCTCTACGCCAGTAATTTTACCGGCTCTCTTACTGAAATACAACTGCTGTTTGGCGGTAGGTTAGCAGGTAAGATGGTCGTATCCGGTTCCGGCTAGCCCAGTTGCTATATCCACAACACGCCTCGTTTAAAAATTGGCATTAGCTCCATAGGAAATTAGTCAAATTTTAACCGTCCAAAACGAGGTGTGTTGTTGTGTATATTATATTTATTAAATTTAACAAGTGCTAAGAAGGAAGACTAATTAATCATTTAAAAACATTTTGACAAAAATATATCTTTTTTTTGTTAGCAATGACTGCAAGTGGTCAGCAAATACGTCAGCGTCTTATACCTCGGTCAGAAAGTCATTGAGTAAATCTATTGCCCTTTACGGTCGGTAAGTTGCGTTTGGAAACCCTGCATGGGCACCCAGCGTAAGTGCTCGAACTTTTAGGCCAGTTGCCCCTTACCTGGTCGGTGAGCGCAGGGTCTGCGCCGTGAGCCAGCAACAGCTCGACGATGGCGGTGTCATCCGCAGCACATGCTGCGTGCAGAGCTGATGACCCCACCTGTAGAGGGAGTACCATATGGGCCATACACAGAACGTTTAACAGGGGTCTTTCCAGGTGGACAATGCAATAGTTAACAGCTTGGGCACAGAATACATATTTAATTCATCTAGCCCGCGCGCAATTCGCGCCCAACTCGCCTTACCGTCATTTGTTTCATCCGGAGATGGTGAATCATTGGCCCGCGTAGTAGTACAAACTCCTTTACAAGTGTACCTACAGACTTTCTCGCGCGAAAAACATTGATACTTCATTCGATTGTGTTCAAAATCGTGCTTCTATAGGTCGTGTCCGCCCTGTGGCTTGGGTTGGGTATATAATGTATTTCGGCCTCGTTCAGTTTGACTTGAGACGTCGGTCAGCTAATAAATGTCTGCGGTGAACGTAAGTACGTGTTTTACTCGGAATATTATATTATAATCCCTAAACTTATCAGTATACATACATAACTTATGCTTTTATCATAAATACACGTCACAAGTGAGGATTTGTATGTAAAGGACGATCATAAAATGAGGCTTTTAAACCCCTTAACTTTGGACGGTCCACAAAGAAAGATTTGTAACCTTAACTCATACTAAGAATGTGTATGACCCATATAGCTTGCACACACTTGCGTTAAACTGATTCACCGATGACAACGCACAGCTAAAACCTTGTCGTAGGAAGCTGAAATTTGGCGTTTAGTCTAGTATCCTTCGGGAGTGTAGAAGAGAACAAAGTTCCCTAAATTTCCACGAGAACGGAGAAAAATGGAATTTTAATTTTAATGTTTATGATACTAAGTCGCGGGCAACAGCTAGTCATCATATAAGATGGATTTATACATTTTAAATTTTCCTTGTATATTTTTTTGAAAAGAATTTTGAATTCATAAAAATGGATACTTAAATTTATGACGTCATAATTAAGTAGGAGTAAATAGTGATCTCTTCATCTTTTACTTAAAGGTCACATTACAATAATCCTATACAAAGCGACTCGATTTCATTGCTGTTGAGTGTATTTTTATTCTGTATTTATATAGGGTCAAGCAAAACGTTGAGATGATGTTTTTTTGATTAATTTGGTTTTAAAAATCAGTGCGAATAAAACGTTATTTTTATTTGAAGAACTGTTTCTTTTTGACGATGAGCCCCTACAACATGCTTTTTTAGGTTTTTATTTTTTTTCGACTCGCTTGTTCTTGTATAATATGGTAGACGTAAGACGAGTAAGTTAGTGCAAAACGTAAACAGTATTACCCTCCTTTCCGATTCGTAAAGAGAAAAAATAGGCCTCTAGAACAGCAATTTATTCAAGAGCACGATTGCCAATTCCATTTACAAAGGTTTCAAAGGCAAGGTACCAGGTGAGCATAAAATCGAAGTGGTTCAAAGGTATACTCACGTTATTCTGCAAATGCACGTCGGCGCCGAACGCGAGCAAATGCTCCACAATGCCCCGGCAGCCTTGAGCGCAAGCCATTTGCAGGGCCGTCACACCATTCTGCAGCGACAAATTGTGCTCTCATTCAGGTGACGACGGTGGAGTTTCTATTGTGGAGACAACCCAATTTTCCCAATATTGTTTGAATTGTACACAACATTTGCTGTGTTGTTACACAAAAAATAAACCTTTCGGTTGTAAGAAGATAGATCAGGTTAACGCGCGTATATAGCTTTTATTAAATATACTCGTGAAGAAGCCGTGGTGGCCTAGTAGTTCGACCTACCGCCTCTCATGCAGAGGGTCAGGGGTTCGATTCCGGCTCGCACCTCTTAGTTTACTTATGTGCGAAATTCAATTTGAATTTACCACTGAGCTTTTCGGTGAAAGAAAAATCGTGAGGAAACCTGCACACATTTGCGAAGTAATTTAAAGATTTGTGTGAAGTCCCTAATCCGCACTGGGCTGCGTGGGGACTATAGCCCAAGCCCTCTCGTGATGAGAGGAGGCCTGTGCCCAGCAGTGGGACGCAAATAAGCTGTAGTAGTAATATAGTCGTATTATGCATCAAAGGCGTGATTAAAGCGGCACTATGCTAAGATTGCTAAGTGCTTAGACGAGGAACGTTTTACCAGAGCAAGGTCACATCACCTAATTAATTGCGAGATGTGTGAGGATGATAGGTACGTCACGCTATAGACGTCTAGATTAATCACAGTATAAAAAGTCATAGATAACAATGTAACTCCACATACACGACACTCCATACGCATGGAACCTAAACTACACACTAAAAAAAGATGTACAGCTACGGTTGCCTGTTTTGACCGGTTTAGCTATGGAACAAACTGCCCGTTCGCCGCAGGAGGTGTGAGGTAACCTTTTTTGCGGGGAGGTCGTGTCGCTACTTGATACGATATGTACTGTGGTTACACACTGTTACAAATATATACCAGGAAATAAGGTTTTCTTTTGATAGATAGGTAGGTATTTACTCCAAATGAACAAACGATTGGGGCAACATACATTCAAAGTCTGTTAGACGAGAAAATTATACGGGGTCGGAAAAACATTAGACAAAGATGTGATAAAAAATACGAGTTTTAGGGTCTTGAATTATCAATTCGCCCTTGTTTATCTGGCTCACTAAAATAACTGGGACTGACTAATGGCCGGTCGCTATTTTATTTTACTCTTGATTATTTTTCTCAGAATTTCTGACTGCCGGCGGGTTCTTTATACAGGATTTCATTTAATATATCAAGACCGGCAATGTTTTGGTTACATTTCTGGTGTTGCGAATGAAGGCGGGCTGTTTATACCTTTACGTCACCCTTGGCCGTAAAGTGGGATTTTCTGCCCGCTACGCGGAGAGAAAATCTCACTTCTTGGCCAAGGCAAGACGTAAAACTTTTGACAAACCACAGGCGGTAATTCGTAAAGCCCCAGATCTCATATTTATGGCCCTCACCTTCGGTTCGGGGCCCGAACTTCGGGCCACAGAAACCTGCGATCTGGGTCATTTACGAATTCACCACCCTAGGTCTGTAATGTACTATTAAAGCATATGACATCATTGTACAACTCTACGTGCCTACCGACGGGGCCAGAAACATCTGAAATGGCGTCCGCTTACCGGAAGAACGGTCGGTAAGTCTCATGTCGGACCGACGAGTTGGTGACGGTCGCAGGAATAAATTGAATGCGTGAAGCGCCCGTTCGGTTTGTGATCGAATCTTGGGGTAGGCTTATGTCCAGCAGTGAACGTCGATCATCGAAGATATTATTGACCGAACCAGCGAAGCGGCTCCGTTTCAATTTGGCCAAAAATTCGTATGTTTGTCTGTGTTCTATAATACAGGTCGCATTTCTCAACAGATTCTCGTGATATTATGTGACCAGATTCCAAAATTTCAGATTTCTTTGCCGATTCAGTTTTTGAAGTTTTTTTTTATAATTCCATTTTTGCATTATTTTTTAATATTTTGAACCCTATGTTCAAAATATTAAAAAAAATGCAAAAATGGAATGAGGTCTACAGCTCTTAGAGCTAGTAGTTAAAGGTACTAGGCAATCATAAACTCACGTCGTCAGCGGCGTCCACATTGCACCCAGTGTCGAGGAGGGTCCTGACAAGCTCCGTGTGCCGGTGGACAGCTGCCAGATGGAGGGGCGTCCTGCCAGATGAATCTCTGAACTCCCTGTTGGCGCCCCGAGATACCAGGAGCGCAGCGGTGGCGGAGTGGCCGCCTTCGCAGGCCATGTGTAACGCTGTTCGGCCGGCCTGTACAAAAGGAATGAACTTTAGGCTCCCGATGAGAGGAGGCCTGTGCTCAGCAGTGGGTCGTAAATAAGCTGTTGTAGTGTAGTGGTGGTACTCGTATAGTTAAATTATCGTCCTAATAATCCATTTTCCTGCGGCATCTTCCGCTAGGCCTCCAACAAGATGGAGCGATGCCCACGTTAAGATATAATACGGTGAATGCGAGTGGCACAAGACCGGTCTGAGTGGCGAGCCTTGGGGGAGGCCTACGTCCAGCAGAGGACGTCTTTCGGCCGAGATGATGATGGGTGGCTTGTCATCATCGGTGACTTGAAAACCACAGCTAGTTAAAGTCTGGCGCTCGCCAAGATCACTGACAACACCGATCTTTAGTCCAGTCCAGTCATGCAACCATTTACAAAGTTCTTAATGTAGTATACAGATCTTAAACACAGTAGACTCGCTCTGTTCTGACTAGTCCCAGTACCCCCTTAGAGACCGGTAACGTTTTGGAGACGCCACTGGTATTGCGAAATTCGATAGGCTATAAGGATGTGAAATGAAAGGGAGTGGTAGGTATCTGCCTAACCCTAATGGGAAAAAGGCGTATGTATATGTATGTCAGCACTTTCCATCAGATGGTCCATTTCCTGTTTGTCAACCACAAGCATTTTAGCTTCAAAAGAAATCACTTAACTCGATCAAATAAAGTTATCAAAAAAAACATTTGTAAGTTATCCTCAATTAGTTACGATCTTAATTTGTAACCTTAGATTTACGTAATACTCTCCGTCAGCTTAAAATACTTTTTCAATCTAAATCTTTGACATTTCTTAGTTACACAAATGCGCGTCATTCGAAGTCCCGCCATGCCCGAAAGAAGCTGCAAAGCCTGCAAAGGTAACAAAACAAGGCTGACCCAGTTTGTAGCATTCCATACTGTAGGCCCCTGAGCTGTTGTAGCGGACCGAGTGCTTAATGACGGTGATTACTTCTCTGCATTTATGTGCGCCTATTAACATCCCTTGCTTCTTACCTACTACGCCTTCTGAAATTATGTCTGAAGTGACCTTTGGGTACAACCTACATTCACACCATTTGTGAGGTGAGTAATGTATTGTAACCAAATTCAGATCAATTTAAGCCTGTCTCTATCAATCCAATTATAGGCTGCGTGAAGGTGACAATCACGCGTATATGGTAATCAATCAATCGTGATTGATAGAGTGCGTACGCCCACAGGATCGAAACGTAGGGCTATTCAGATGACAGTCTGGATTTATGAGCCCCTCTCGCAGGCAAATAGAACATTTCAGTTAAGGACTCAATAATCAAAATGGTATTATTTGTTCCGATCATCCGAAAGGCACGACTAAACGCCCTAACTGCAGCTTATGAGACATTTGCAACACCGGAGTTGTCACCTTTGCTTTGCGGATGACAGCGGGGTTGCTTTACGGCTGGTACCCGCCATCCTACCACCTTCCCTTCACAACAGCCTATTTACGTCCCACTGCTAGGCATATAGGCACTTGCCTCCTCTCATCACGAGACGGTTTACGCTAGCCCCACGCGGTCCAAGTTCGGATTGGACACATCAAACATATTATTGAATTATTTTTTAGTTGGGCACAGTTTCCTCATGACGTTTTCTTTCATCGAAAAGCTCAGTGATATAAGCATGAGAGGCAGTAGGTTAAACCTACCATGCCATCCAACCACTGAGGGATTTTTAGTCACCTTTTTGAAGTAACAAATATTCCTTTATGCTTTGGATTCGACAACAGTATGGCGAAATTGTCATTCATAATGATGAATGACAATTTCGCCATACTGTTGTCGAAAATATGATTTATTTAGTACTCCCCGGTACCAGGGCAGCAGGAGCCGCCGGGAGATTCAATTCATTACGTGATTCCGCGCCGACGGCGCCCGTCTTGATTAAATATTCTTTCTAAAGAGGAACGCTATAATTCTTGTAGGAATGAGAAATAGCTTAAGCGAATTAGGTGCAGTACTGTATAGAATCAATCCTATTTCTTGCCTAGGTAGTTTGTACCTTTATACATACTAGGTATCCATATTAATATTATAAATGTGAAAGTAACTCTGTCGGTCTGTCTGTCTGTCGGTCTACCTCTTCACGCTTCAACCGCTAGACCGATTGAGATGAAATTTGGCATGGAGATAGTTGGTGTCCCGGGAAAGGACATAGGCTACTGTTTATCCCGGAAAGACGCGTAGTTCCCGCGGGACCGCGATGACCGAATTCCACGCGGGCGAAGTCGCGGGCATAAGCTAGTAATACTATAAATGCGAAAGTAACTCTGTCTGTCTGTTGCCTGTTCACGCTACAACCGCTGGACCGATTTCGATGATTGATGATGAATTTGGTATGGAGATCGTTGGACATAGGCTACTTTTTATCCCGGAAAATCTCACAGTTCCCGCGGGAACGCGATAACCGAATTCCACGCGGGCGAAGTCATAGAATAGAAGTAAGCTATAAATGTCGTATAAGTAAGAAGTGCAGATCCGTACAATATTAATTAAAAGGTAAAAAGCTCACCGTATATACGAAATATGAAATATAATATTCAAAACTTGTTCAGATAATTGGACCGTCACTCAATTTGTTTTGGAGGACATTCGACAGAGCAAAAATGCGTTTTCGATTTTGCATACTGAAAAATCAGTTTATCTCATTAATTTGTGGTCTGGCAGTTTTATAAATAGGTTTTTGAGGTGGTTCTCTTTTGACGTAGAGTTAACTGATTATTTGATTAAGGGTTTCGGGGCCGTGACGTATTAAATACCTAAACTTTGGTGTTTGGCGAACATTGGGATGACTCGAACTTTGTGACGTCACGCCAATTATAATTTAAAGTTTGGTTTGTTTGACGCCAAGTCTTTGTGATTTATTACTTACCTTAAAGTCAATGAAAGTTTATGGAAATAAACGTTATTTCAATGGAGCGAGCCGTGAAGCTTCCAGAATATTAATGTGATAGAGCAGAGCTAAATGGAGCAGTGAATGAACTATTTTAAAAACGATCATTTTAACTTCATTCTGTAGGGAATATACCAGGAAGACAGAGCAGGTCGATACTATTTTAAACTAGGTAGCAAATGAATAAATTACTCCGCTTTGGAAGGCTATTTTGTTTGCCTTTTTCTCCTTCGTTTCTTATACATAAAAAGCATTATGTATTTGACTAGTTTACATTATCAGGGGCTATATTCGAAGTTTTAAAATAGGGATCTCTCTGTTCCCTATAGGATCGCTCACGCGTCGCGTGACCTTTAACACGTTCCCTGTCCGAAGGCCCCCAATGTGGGCACATGAAGCTTTTTTTCACATGTCCATGCTCCCACTATGGAGTCACTGCTTCATACTAAGATACGTATACATACGTCAGTTGGACTTGTGAGATTGTGCTGTCATTTAATATGGGGACAGGGAATGTGTTAAGCAGCTAGATTTAAATTCCACTTTCTAGGAGATCCCTTTTAAGACTTCGAATATAGCCCCAGGTTTTTCATAGTGAGTTTCAAACATGACATAAATGACAAGATACACGACTGTTTACTGCTCTTGTTTCCGAGCAGTGGATTACAGTTCTAGTGATGAAAATCATTAGAGTGCGTCCAAAGTGGCGATTACTACTACAACAGCCTATTAACGGCCCACTGCTGGGCACAGGCCTCCTCTCATCACGAGAGGGTTGGACTATAGTCCCCACGCGGGCCCAGTGCGGATTGGGGACTTCACACACATCCTTGATTTACTTCGCAGATGCGTGCAGGTCTCCTCACGATGTTTTCCTTCACCGAAAAGCTCAGTGGGAATTTCGCACATAAATATTTTTTAGAGGTGCCAGCCGGATTTGAACCCACGACCCTCTGCATGAGAGGCGGTGGTCAATCCACTAGGCCACAACGGCTCTCACTCACGGAAGTGGCGATTGCGGAGATTCAATGAGGATTACAGGCAGTATTATTTATCTCTACATACTTACATCTGGGTTTTATTGCTGTGCTATACGAAGGTCATTATTCAAGCATAGTTAAATTCATTCGGCAATTAAAAGTGGTCCATTTGAGCTGTTATCGTGGCGCCATCCTCATTGCCGCCCTTTTTGGGGCCATTAATAAGTTGTAGAGATAATCTACTATTATAGGAACTCCCGCGCCTCCACATTTCAAAACGTTTCAATGTATTTATTATTATTTAAAAAGCACCACTAACACTCTCAAAGCATAGCTGACGGCTGTCTCAGCACGCACACGTGCGTTGAGAGTGTTGGTGGTGCTTTTTAAATACTTTGAAGCGTTTTGAATCGTTGAGGCGCGGGACTTCCTATAGTAGATTATCTCTAGGTATTCTAGGATATCCACTGAGCTTTTCGGTGAAGGAAAACATCGTGAGGAAACCTGCACGTATCTGCGAAGTAATTCAAAGATGTGTGTGAAGTCCCCAATCCGCACTGGGCCCGCGTGGGGACTATAGCTATAGCCCAAACCCTCTCGTGATGAGTGAGAGGAGGCCTGTGCCCAGCAGTGGGTCGTAAATAGGCTGTTGTAGTAGTTGTAGTATTCTAGGATATAAAATGCAGATTTTGTTCACGATTTACTTTCTATTGAATACGTTTGGCTATCCGTTTGCGATGCGTATTACGAGTATGACCGGTAGTTTTTCAATACGACTGGAGCGCAAGAAATTAAATCTACTATATAAAAATAAGTCGGGTTTTCCTTCCTGACGCTATAACTCCAGAACGCACGACCCGATTTCCACGGTTTTGCATTCGTTGGAAAGGTCTCGGGCTCCGTGAGGTTTAAGGCGGTACGAAGTCCGCGGGGTCAGCTAGTTTTGTATAAAATAACTATATTCACGCACCTCGTTCTTAGATAGTCGTAATCCGCATCGCAAACGGATGGCCAAACGTAATGCCGCTGCCGGTGGTTTGAATGCAAAAAGTATTTACCTACAGGATTTACCTACCTGCAATTTCAGAATACTAAGGCCTGATTTTTCAATCATCAGATAAAATTTATTCTTCGAATAGTTCATACAAAAATTCCATAGAATTTTTCATCATAAATCATTACAAAAAATTACAAACAGTGTTACTTTCGTATTTATAATATTAGTATGCATTCAAAGGGTTGAATCTTGCGAATTATCCCAGTGTATACTGTATATTTTTTTCATCATGTTCACGATGAGCAGTCATACAATTGGAAACCATATAGGCACTTGCAAATAGCGCTAACAAAGACTCTCGTCTTGAAAGCTTCTTATCAAGCTAGTATGTGATTTCAGTCTCCTTCAATTTTGAAAAATATGATAATTAAGTAACTATACCGTCGTTATGGAAGTTCCTAGAAGTGATTTCATTAATTAAAAAAAGATGAAGCGTGTTGGTACATTGTTCTATTATTAGGAAGGATTCACAATCAGTCAGAGAAAAATGGCCCGTCAAAACGGGTACGTTTGGCGCTCACTTAAGTCTTATAGTGTTAAGTTTGCTTTTGTATAAAATATTTATCGTGACAGATATCATAAAGAGGCGTTATTAGAATATTGGAACATATTTTGTAATGTCAGTTTGCTCCATATATTTTGACATATTCTGTTTGGCACTGTTCGTCCATATGTTATTAAAGGTCAATGGTTGGTAGGTTGGTTTGTCATTTGTTTACCGGCCTGCCAGCGTTTATAGACAATTAATGGAAGACAAACAACGGAGCTCGGGGCGGCTATTTTCACGGGAATGGGGCAATAGGCCCAATTTATGCTGGCTGTACGAGTATTGGCTGTTTGCAATCAATCTAGATTTGTCACATTGTATGATCGGGGTATTATTGGCAATTTGGTGATACAAGCGAACTGGGAATCAGGTTGTGGTTTACTCTCCGGTTAATTATTAAGGAAAAACCATTACTAATTTTATAATTGCGAAAGTAACTCTGGTATATGTCTGTCTGTCTGTCTGTACGCTCTTCACGCTTAAACCACTGGACCGATTTAGATGAAATTTGGTATGGAGATAGTTCGACTTCCGGGGAAGAATATAGATTACTTTTCATTAAAAAAAAAGAATTTCCGCGGGTACGTTATAACCGAATTGCACGCGGACGAAGTCGCGGGCATAGCTAAGGGCCCTTGCCCACGGCGACTTTTTGTAGCGATGCTGCCGCGCTACTCATATCGCTATCCTTTTCTTACATCAAAGAGTAATGGTATATGGATAGCGATATGAGTAAAGCTACAAAAAGTCGCCGTGCCTACGTGCTCTACAAGAG
>OZ020286.1:11567071-11748276 GCA_963971205.1 Aethes cnicana | reverse complement strand
CTGGTGTAACAAGGAAAACTATTGAAATATGGACTATAAATATGGGTGTATCAACTTTTCATCATTACGTCATCATTTCAGCCGAAAGACGTCCACTGCTGGACATAGGCCTCCCCCAAGGCTCGCCACTCCGACCGGTCCTGTGCTACTTGCTTCCACCGGAGGCCTACCGACAGCTCGTCCCCCGGTTCGCAACTCAAACAAATCAACTTTTACTTGCTTTCATTTCTTCAATTGTTTGTGGACAACCCAGCTTTCCCTGAGCTCTTTTCATGGCTACGAAGAAGTCAAGATGTCGGCTGGTTGTCATTTTCATTTAAAACAAGCGGTGTAGTAATGAAACAGGCTCATGGAAAACTGAGGTTCTTCGTGAGGAACTTCCATATCGTGAAAGCGTCACGACGTTGAAACCGAACTTCAAGTAGTTCTAGTAGTAGCGCTTTTGGTAGTAGTAACGAATTTAAAGTTAAATTTGAACGCCGTGTCGTTTTCACGATAGGGATATGGAATTTCCCTTTCCCTACGTAACGTTTCGAATACTTGGAATACTCCTGAAACTGGGCGTTTCCGCCGAAACATACGCAATAGGATACTCTAGTGACTTGGTTTAATGGAATATAGGATACCGCAAAAGCGAAATATGAATTAAAATGTGAGCGGCTTGTCGTACCACTTTTTGTCTATTTTCTAGTGTTGTTTCATACATAACCTTTACGTTTTCTAGCTAAGTTTTTGCCGGTGACCTTATAACTCCGGTCGGTCGGAGTCGGACAAATCTAGCAAATTAATTTCATTAATTTAGGTGTTCCTGAGTCGGGCCGAAGCGACTTTATTTGCCGGCATGAACCGACATCAAAGCGAACTCAGATCCCTTTCGTGTTAATATATTACCTTGTTTGCGTGGGTGTATACATATAAATGCTAACGTGCGTAGGTTCTATGTACTTGTATTTTTTTTTCGTTTTATTCAATCGAAGTGATTGAAATTCTATTTTTTATTACTTCCCAAGCAGTATAACAAGCTGTATAAAAGCTGTATTTAAGTTCACGTTGATAATAAAAGCTGTACAAGTAGGCTGTCTAAAGGCCGAATAAGCGCCTATACAGCCCTTAAGAGTGCGAAACGGGCCTCAAATTATACAGCCTTTTGCGTTATAAGAGCTGTATAGTGGCTGTATAGTATTGCTACTTAATAAAAGATACATACGTACTTGTAGCGTCCCTTAGTACCTACAAGTATAACAGTAGAAAGTGATCACTACTGCCACCTTTTGTAACCTCCGTACCACTTATTCTTTTATTTAAGAGCTGTGCTCTTGTCGGTGGCGTAATCGCCTTGTCTCTCTATCCTGTACCCGTTAAGATTAGTTTAGATAAGTTGCAGTACTTTACATTTGCATTGATTAAATCCACTACCCCAAGGCGAATGTATTGCCTATGAATTAGCACAAGTTTGCGGGAAGTTTGACGGCGTACGTCAGCTCGCTTGTAGGTACACTGCTCTCGAGTTTACTAAGATTAGAGCTGGATTAAGCTTAGCTACTAGACACGACGTCGGCAAGAAGGAAATCCTGATACCCGATGCTCCGATCTAGTGACATAGATAATAATAGCCTTTGGCAACGTGAAACCAACCGTAAACGTGTGTTAGATTAGGCCGTAAACGTAAACGTGTGTTAGAGCAAAATCAAACCAAATCATTTATTCAGCGAATACTTCTGGGTCACATCTGGGCACTTTTACACGTCATTTATAAAACTTTACACGAGAATCCAGTCATCATCATCATCACATCATCATCGTATTATATAAGGTACAGTCGAGTTCGCCAATTTATACACACTTTTGCACCTTACCACGTTGTAATAAGGTCCAAAAGTGTACACATATTAATGAACTCGACTATACACAAACTAATGAGAATATTAATGTACTTAGTTTCTGCCCGCGACTTCATAATATATGTTGACCAGTGTTATAAACTACCCCCAAATTTTGTTGCAATCCGTCCAGTATACAGACAATTTTTCCAAAAATCGTTCTTTTGTGTTCAGTATCGTTCATATAGTCCCCTCGACTTGATAGTTTCTTTTAATTTTCAAGTTTCAGACGCGACTTCTTCTAAAGACTTATTATTAGTATAGATGATATGACAGTAAGTACTTCTTATCTAATTATAACTTTAAAATAATCGACTTAAGCCATGTGTTTAGAGTTTGTACACAGTCTCTAAGTATATTAAAGTTACTACACAGTCTCTAAAATTAAATCCTACAACACAAGTATAGAAACGAAACTGCAAATACATCGGCGCAAATACAAGCGCTTCGCTCTGAGAATCCTCATGCATATAAACCGATCGATTGTTTACACTGAGCCAATTGAAAATACGCAACGTTTTATCAAAGAATTCTAATCTTCAGCATTCATCTCGTGTGGCATTCATGGATTTTATACTGGATATTTTCGAGGCGTCTCGCGTCTAATGCATTCTAAACGTCTAAGTTTCCGCCACATTTCGTATTCGCTTTGGAGTAAATTGATACAAACAAATAACCCTCGTCTCGCACCCCGTCTTCTGTGAGAATCTGGAATGTAGGGCTTCAAAGCGAACCCTGATTCCAAGATAAACAAAGGCTTTTGTAGCAATCTCGATGCCATATATGTGTCTTGGTTTGGTTGGTTGGTACTGATTGTCGTGACTGTACGTAATTTTTATGGCATTATTTGACAATCGAGCACACACATGCCACCTTCTGGTTTTTTTTTCATTACATTTTTTGATTGGGCTTGCGTTTGACCCCGATCACACCTGTGGAAAATTACGATAGGGTCTAAGGCGGGATCACGTTTACCCAGAAGATTTTCCCGGAATAAGTAATATGTTGACACATGACCCGCGTTAATCTACTCCCATACCAAATCTTGTGACAATCCGGATATAAAAACATACTTACTTTTTTTCGTGTGTGTTCAGTGTCGTTTAAGTCGTATATATTGTATGTAGTCTCCTCGACATGATGGTATTATTATTTTTAGTTACAGCCGCTTTTTTACAAGCTTCTTATTAGTATAGATAGATTTAATAGCTGAAGTAAAAGCGTGTGATGTACGAGACAAACAATAATTTGTAAGAATACGTCGCTAACATGCTGCTGACTGAACAAGAGCTCAGGACCAGGATATCATAAACCAGCGGGTACCTTGTTAGTGGCGGCTAAGCACGCGCCGGCGGCGACCAGTGTCTTCACGGCGCCCAGGTGGCCATGCCACGCGGCCATCAGCAGCGGCCGCATGCCGAACTATGGAATGGACACAGAATTTTCAATAGTACTACATACAGAATGGCCACGGAATCACCCGTCTGAATCAAGCCGGCGCGCAACTCGCGCCCAACTCGCCCTTATCGTCATTTGTTTCATCCGGAGATGGAGAGTGAATCATTGGCCCGCGTAGTGGTACACACACATTTACAAGTGTACAGACGTCCTCGCACGCACACTGACGTCCTCGCACGCAAACATTGACACTTCATTCGAATTGTGTTCGAAATCTAGCTTTTATAGGCCGTGTCCGCCGTGTGGTATGGAATAAGATCCTCTTGAGTTTTGTGCGGCCTTAGTACTCATGAGTATAAAGGACTAGATTCTGCCCGCGACTTCGCGGTATTCGTATATCGCGTTCCAGCGGGAACTATACGTTTTTCTGGGATAAAAAGTCCTTCCCGGGACTCCCGCTACCTCCATACCAAATTTCATCTTAATCGGTCAAGTGATTGAAGCGTGAAGAGGTACGTTTCATACAGATTGAATGTTTATATAGCTTCTGCCCGCCACTTCGCCCTCACGAAATTCGGTTATCGCGGGAACGCGTATTATGCGTATTTCCGGGATAAAAAGTAGCCTATAATCCTCTCCCGGGACTCCAACTCCGGTCTGGCGGTTGAAGCGTGAAGTGGTAACAGACAAACAGACAGACAGAGTTACTTTCGCATTTATAATATTAATATGGATTTGGTAAGCTCTTCTCTTTTTACCCTACTGCGAGGTTTTCGAGTGAATGTAGTATGTGTTTTTTATTAAAAAAAAACATTTTTTTTTGCACGCTCTGTCGCTGAATGAATTTTAGCTTTCAGGGTTTTACATTTCCCTCTTAAATATGATCCTACTCTATAAACGACAAACGCAACTTACCTTGTCAGCGGCTTCGATATCGCATTTCGCCTCGATGAGCAAATTGACAATTTCGACGTTTCCCCGGCTCGCCGCCCAGTGTATCGGAGCTCTGCCATACTGCAGAACAAATTAGAATACTGAATAATACATGCCAATATTGCCAATACTTACTTACATAATACACTGTGTCAAAAAATTAGAATGTAGATAGACCCTCTCATCGGTAATTGAGTCCAAATGGTTTCAATTAATTCTAACCCACATCTCAAAAACGACTTCTGCTTTTTGCCATTTAGGTACCTAAAAATTAAAGAAAAGAGATGAACTGGTGATGTTTCTGTTCTTGATTGACCACACTTGACGTCAGTTCTTAGAATCGATGACGGACATGAATTTTAAAAACAATAGATGATGAGATCAGAGTATGATTGAAGGTCTTCCTACAATGTAAATTGGGGCGGGATAGCGAGTGACTAACGTTGTGCTTGCAGTTGACGTCAGTGGGGCGCACCACAGTCAGCCCTTGACCACGGCGTCGTGGTGGAGAGAGAAAGATCGAGATAAAAGGAGAGTGACTGACGTTGTTCCTGCAGTTGACGTCGAGGGGCGGGCTACAGTCAGCCCTTGACCACGACGTCGTGGTAGAGAGAGAAAGATCGAGATAAAAGGAGAGTGACTGACGTTGTTCCTGCAGTTGACGTCGAGGGGCGGGCTACAGTCAGCCCTTGACCACGACGTCGTGGTAGAGAGAGAAAGATCGAGATAAAAGGAGAGTGACTGACGTTGTTCCTGCAGTTGACATCGGTGGGGCGCGCCACAGTCAGCCCTTGACCACGGCGTCGTGGTAGAGAGAGAAAGATCGAGATAAAAGGAGAGTGACTGACGTTGTTCCTGCAGTTGACATCGGTGGGGCGCGCCACAGTCAGCCCTTGACCACGGTGTCGTGGTGGAGAGAGAAAGATCGAGACAAAAGGAGAGTGACTGACGTTGTTCCTGCAGTTGACAGCGGTGGGGCGCGCCACAGTCAACCCTTGACCACGGCGTCGTGGTGGAGAGAGAAAGATTGAGACAAAAGGAGAGTGACTGACGTTGTTCCTACAGTTGACGTCAGTGGCGCGGACCACAAGTCAGCCCTTGATCACGGCGTCGTGGTGGAGAGAGAAAGATCGAGATAAAAAGAGAGTGACTGACGTTGTTCCTGCAGTTGACGTCGGTGGGGCGCGCCAGGGCCTCGCGCACGGCGGCCGGCTCGTTCTTGATCACCGCCTCGTGCAGCAAAAGGTCGTTTTGCGGCACGCGCGCACCCGCCATCTGTAACAAAATCATCATTATTGCGTACATGAATTTACTTCGGCCATTTCGATTAATTCATTAATCTGAAACACTTCCTTTTAATAGAGGCACAGAATATTTAATAGTACTACCTACATACAGAATAAATAAATGGGCACGCATACACACACATTTACAAGTGTACAGATGTCCTCGCACGCAAACAGACGTTAACATTACTGGATAATCTTGATTTGTACCGCCTGAAATCCCCTCAGTTATGGCTCTCGAGTATCCACCGCCACCACCACTACAACAGCCTATTTACGGCCCACTGCTGGGCACAGGCCTCCTCTCATCACGAGACGGTTTGGGCTATTAGTCCCCACGCGGGCCCAGTGCGGATTGGGGACTTCACACGCATCCTTGAATGTTTTCCTTCACCGAAAAGCTCAGTGGTAAATTCAAATTGAATTTCGCACGTAAATGATTTCAGAGGTGCGAGCCGGACTCGAACCCCCGACCCTCGGCATGAGAGGTGCAAACCACTAGGACCACGGCTTCTCCCACGGCTTTCGGGTATGAAACTGGACAAATGTAGGTAAATCCAGTAATTTTAGACTTATTGTTCCTGTATTTCCTGCTGTTCTTGTTTAGTATATTAAACACCAGGTTTAAAGCAGTTAATCTATCAACGTGAGAGATTGACGGCCCAGTCGAGCGGCAAGGAGCAATTTATTCGGCTCTTTTTATTTACTAATAGGGTGGCCGTGGTGGTCTAGTGGTTCGACCTACCGCCTCTCATGCAGAGGGTCGGGGGTTCGATTCCGGCTCGCACTTAGCAAGTTTATTTATGTGCGAAATTCAATTTGGATTTACCACTGAGCTTTTCGGTGAAGGAAAACATCGTGAGGAATCCTGCAAGCATCTGCGAAGTAATTAAAAGATGTGTGTGAAGTCCCCAATCCGCATTGTTCCCGCGTGGTGACTATAGTCCAAACTCTCTCGTGATGTGAGGAGGCCTGTGCCGAGCAGTGGGACGCAAATAGGCTGTAGTAGTAGTAGTAGTTCCCATGATTAACGAATGATTCAAAGCCAGTGTATGTGACGAACTTGGGATAGCTGAGCTCTTTGCTGAATAGTGAGCGCCTTTCGGTTGATCATGAATACGATTATAACATAATTTATTCATAGTTATGTTAGTATTCAACCAAACAAGATTTACTGGCTCTTATGGTATGTTTACATGCACGGCATTCAAAACGACATTCACGGGCGCGTTCACGGGCACGAGCGTGTCAACAGGCTCGTGAATGTGCATGTGAACGCCGTCGATCGGTCGGCTGTCGGTTTTCGACAAAGATCAAAGGTGAATTTGATCGCGCTCGGGTACCTGTTTACACGATCGGCGTTCAAAACGACATTCAACGGGCACGTTCACGAGCACGGGCAAGCGCGTATAAATGTAGCATTAATTGCAGACGGAGTTAACCTGTATAGAGCTCATTAATCGTGAATAAACTCAACTGGGAGCCGAATCTAAACACAATATTAATTATGAACACAGCGGCTGATTTAATACGGGACGGGAGGGCCCGAGGCCAAGTCGAGCATAATCTGCGGTCTGATTCATCCATTGTCTTGCATTGTTACTATCTTACCCTTTAATACGATTGCCTATAGAGGAATTCCTCAGTTTTTATGAACTCCTGGTAGCTAGTAGGTAACATGAATGAAGTAGGCAGGTATAAATAAATAAAAACCGCCGTCAAACTCCGACAGACTAAGCTGCGATGTCGATGTCAAGCTGTCACTGTATTATTATCATTACTTTGGGTCGGTTCACTTGACACCGACTTCGCAGTCGGTCGGAGTTTGAGGGCGGGTTTTATTTTTTTATTAAAATTTTTTTTTTCGGCTATACTATCCAAACATGAAAACTACATAAGTACCTAACTTTGAAGTCTTCGAAATTGACACCAAAATCATCTACGTGCTAGCAAATTTTGAGAAGTTCCCTCATTTTCTCATGGATTCCATTATGAGAACGAAACCAAATTAATATGGGACCAATTTGGAAGTACCACCTTTCGAACAAAAAAGTATCATCGAAATCGGTTACTATTTATTTTTGGTGAAAATACATAAAAAATAAATGATTCCGATGAATTGAGAACCTCCTCCTTTTTTGAAGTCGGTTAAAAAGAATCGCATTTTTATCATAATGTCAAAACCAACAAAGCGAAGCCTAGGGCTCCTAATTTTTTCCATATCATTTCACGTTAAATAAAATAACTAGATAATGAGACCTTTCGTATAAGCTGGATAAGTTTAGGTTGTGTAAGAAGGACGCACATATGAGGTGTATAGCGGCGTCCCTCTCTGGCGGACAAGGGACGGGGCTGAGGTTCGTACGATGTATGCCGAGCCTCGGGCGAGAGAGTGTATTTGATAAGCCCTCTAAGATAACATTATCATAATAATTATTATACTCGTATTTTAATATACCTACGTAAGTTGAAGTGAAATTTCATTTTTGCCACTATGTAATAAAATGACGCTGGTCTGCGTGGAAAGTAAAACTGAAAATTCATAGCCCTTTTCCCACGTTACGTGGAAACGGTGGTAGTTAAATTAAATCATAAAATCTCTTTTTCATACTTCGAGCTCCGAAAGACAGCGATGTCTATTCTATATAAATTAATGGTTTGTCTTGGACACTTCGCCAATATCAAAGTAAGGGCCACATCCCTGCAAGTTGTTCGATAATAAAGGTAAATGTACGGTGTTGTTGCGGCGCTTCTTCTCAAGCAATGGGTCTAGGAAGCGCTGGTAAATTCATTTCTGTTAAATTCATTTAAAAGTGACGTGTAAAAGTGCCTATTTGCTGAATAAATATTTTGATTTTTGGTTTCGTGTAAATGATTCATCATCATCATCATCATCATTTCAGCCGAAAGACGTCCACTGCTGGACATAGGCCTCCCCCAAGGCTCGCCACTCAGACCGGTCCTGTGCTAAATGATTAATAAAATAAAATTGGAGAGACTCAACAAACAAGTCAACGTCCATCTTGGGTGACGGCCATTGAGAAACCCCGACAGCGATGTCAATATTTCACAATAGGTAATATTGTCATTCCTTGGGGCCGGTTCATTTTCAGGGCGGATTTTACCTTTTTACTAGCTTCTGCCTCAAAAGCGGCTGGCGCCTCGCCTTCGCCTCCCCACTCTATTACTAATGGCTCTTAAGAGCCTGAAAGCAGATACCACTTCTCTGTTACTGCATTCCTAGAACACCATTATAAGTTATGGTTCTTGATCAAATACAACGATGAACATACATTTAATGGCGGGATTTATTAAATAAAAAACAAATTATAAAATATGAGTTAGATACAAAGACAATTAAAACTAGGTACTTAAAGGTAATTAAATAGAAATAGTTAAATATTAAAGTAATAACAATAATTTTCTAAACCTATATATACAGCTATGAGCTTTTCGGTGAAGGAAAACATCTCGAGGAAACCTGCACGCATCTGCGAAGCAATTCAAAGATGTGTGTTAATTCCCCGATCCGCACGGGGCCCGCGTCCACGTGATTTGGGGGACTTCTGTACATATACTAATATACTACTACTAATACAGCCTATTTGCGCCCCACTGCTGGGCACAGGCCTCCTCTCATCATGAGAGGGTTTGGGCTATAGTCCCCACGCGGGCCCAGTGCGGATTGGGGACTTCACACACATCTTTGAATTACGTTTTAAACTACTACTACTACTACTACAACAGCCTATTTACGGCCCACTGCTGGGCACAGGCCTCCTCTCATCACGAGAGGGTTTGGGCTATAGTCCCCACGCGGGCCCAGTGCGGATTGGGGACTTCACACATATCTTTGAATTACTTCGCAGATGCGTGCAGGTTTCCTCACGATGAAGCCGTGGTGGCCTTGTGGTTCGACCTACCGCCTCTCATGCTGAGGGTCGGGGGTTCGATTCCGGCTCGCACCTCTAAGTTTACTTATGTGCGAAATTCAATTTGAATTTACCACTGAGCTTTTCGGTGAAGGAAAACATCGTGAGGAAACCTACGTTTTAAAGCTCAGTGTTATTTCGCACCTAAGTAAACGTAGAGGTGCGAGCCGGAATCGAATCGCCGACCCTCTGCATGAGAGGCGGTAGGTCGAACCACTAGGCCACCACGTCTTTTAGCGGTGTCCAGAAGATGTGTCTAAGAAAACAAGATACATTAAGAACGTGACCGCTTTTTGTAATCGAAGAAGGAGGGAAGAACATCTGTGGCCCCTCCAGGGCAATATGTGGCCTGTTTTGATTTACGCGAGGAGCCCGGTTAAAGGCAGCAACCAGGGCTTGAAACCGGTTTTTGCCCCCATACAAATAAACCGGTTTGCTTATCGTTCTTTCGTTTACTATTTCATGTTTAATAAGGCTATAAAATAATACGAAGTAATAACCTAAATACACTATGGAGTTCCACATAAAGAGTATAAAATAATTCTAAATATTTGACTATTTCGGGGTTTTTTAGGGTTCCGAAGTCCACAAGGAACCCTTATAGTTTCGCCATGTCCGTCCGTCCGTCCGTCTGTCCGCACTATTGCTCGGAGATGCTTAGGTCTAGAGAGCTGTAATTTGGCATGAATATGCATATTAGTTACGCTGACAAAATGGTACAATAAAATTTTGAAATATTTTTTTTTATAGGGTACCTCCCCTACTCGTAAAGTGGGGATGTATTTTTTTTTTCTTGCGCACCCCATGGTGCGGCATATCGTTGAATAGGTCTTAAAAAAATATTGTGGGTTTGTTAAAACCATTTTTTGATAAAGTGATGAGTTTGTGAAATATTAAGCTTTAAAGTGCTATTTTTTGTTAGAGTCACGTGTCCCCCCCCCCCTGCCAGCTAAATGGTGGTATTTGGATGGCTGAAAAAACGGTTGTGGCATATATAACGTAGTTGAAAGGAAAACTATCAGAGCTAAGTAGGCTGTACAAACTTACGAGTAATAGTCGACCAACTTATAATGATGATTTTTCTCGAGCGGCAGGGGCGTCGGGCGGGCACGTCATACCACAGGCTAGCTAGATGCTAATAAGTCTTAGAAAGGTACTGTGGGCATCCTCAACTTCGGAACCCTATAATTTGCGCGTGGCCCGACACGCACTTGGCCGGTTTTTTTAATTAACCGGTTACAAGCCCTGGCAGCAACTTGATTGCACTCATACATTCTGCATGTCAGGTAAGTTAACCCTAATTCACGGATAAGGTCCACTTTAAGGTCATTGTTATATGGAAGTTGTCAATTTTATATCCTTAGTCTTATCCCGTCTTCATTAATGTAGGTACACAGTAGTTTTTTTCGGGTCGATGTTTATTTAAAGTGACGTAGAAACTAACATTGGGTTACCTACCCAAAAAATTAATCATAATATCAACAAAAAGCATCCTTTCACGAATGCTTCAAATTCAATATTAATAGTATTGTTTCAATAATGTATTGAAACAATACTATTAAACGAGCAATATTTGTACATATATATTATACTAGCTTTTGCCCGCGACTTCGTCCGCGTGGAATTCGGTTATAGCGTTCCCGCGTGCTGTAAGCGTTCTTCCGGGATAAAACACGTTGTTTAAACGGAACTTAATATGTAAGTAGCCGGTTTAGAAGATACATACAAACTTTCAACCCCCGTTTTACCCTCTAAAGGGGGGAATCTCTAAAAATACTTTACTAACGCTCACTTACGTCTTACGTTATAAAAGGAACCTCCCTGCCAAGTTGCATGTTTTTAAGCCTAGCGGTTAAGAAGTTTCATCATATAAACTTTCAACCCCCGTTTTACCCCTTTAAGGGGGGGGGGGGAGGATTCCAAAGATCCTTTGTTATTGCTCACATAAATCATAAAAAAAATATTTTAGCCAAATTTCATGTTTCTAGGCCGAGCGGTTTAGAAGTTTCATACAAACCTTAAACCCCCTTAATACCCCTTCCGGGGGGGAATTTCCAAAAATCCTTCCTTAGTGCTCACTTTACGTCATAAAAGAAACCTTCCTGTCAAGTTTCATGTTTCTAGGCCAATTAATTTCGGTTGTACGTTGATCGATCAGTCAGTCAGTCATTCAGTCAGCCAGTCAGTTTCTTCTTTTATATATTTAGATTACGTCATAATCACATTTTTCCCGTTCCCGTGGGAATTTCGGGAAGTTTTTTCTTAGTGCTCCCCTACGCTCCCCAAGGAACCAGCATGCCAAATTTCAGATCCTTATGATGTTCCCGCGACTTCGTACGCGCCTAAAAATTTAAATGTAAAAATCCCTTTTTTCCCCGTTCCCGTGGGAATATCGGGAAATCCTTTCATAGTGCTCCCCTACGCTCCCCAAGGAACCTGCATGCCAAATTTCATCTCTCTACGATGATCCCCGCGACTACGTACGCGCCTTAAAATGTAATAAACCCAGTTTTTCCCGTTCCCGTAGGAATTTCGGGAAGTCCTTTCTTAGTGCTCCCCTACGCTCCCCAAGGAACCTGCATGCCAAATTTCAGCTCTCTACAATGATCCCCGCGACTACGTACGCGCCTTAAAATGTAAAAAAACATTTTTCCCGTTCCCGTGGGAATTTCGGGAAGTCCTTTCTTAGTGCTCTCCTACGCTCCCCAAGGAACCTGCATGCCAAATTTCAGATCTCTACGATGTTTCCCGCAACTTCGTATGCGCAGAAATATTAAAATGTAAAATCTCGTTTTTTCCCGTTCCCGTGGGAATTTCGCAAAATCCTTTCTTAGCGGATGCCTACGTCATAACATCTACCTGCATGCCAAATTTCAGCCCGATCCGTCCAGTGGTTTGGGCTGTGCGTTGATAGATCACTATATCAGTCAGTCAGTCAGTCAGTCAGTCAGTCACCTTTGAGTTTTATATATTTAGATATATGTACATAAATCCATATTATCCATATCCATATTAATATTATAAATGCGAAAGTAACTCTGTCTGTCTGTTGCCTCTTCACGCTTCAACAGCTGGACCGATTTGGATGAAATTTGGTATGGAAACAGTTGGAGTCCCGGGAAAGGACATAGGCTACTCTTTATCCTGAAAAAACGCACAGTTCCCGCGGGAACGCGATAACCGAACTCCACGCGGGCGAAGTCGCGGGCAGAAGCTATCCATATCCATATATAAATATTATAAATGCGAAAGTAACTCTGTCTGTCTGTCTTTCTGTCTGTCTGTCTGTCTGTTACCTCTTCACGCTTCAACCGCTGGACCGATTGACATGAAATTTGGCATGGATAAAGTTGGAGTCCCGGGAAAGGAGATAGGCTATTTTTTATCCCGGAAAAATGCAGAGTTCCCGCGGGAACGCGATAACCGAATTCCACGCGGGCGAAGTCGCGGGCAGAAGCTAGTTAATATTATAAATGCGAAAGTTACTCTGTCTGTCTGTTGCCTTTTCACGCTTCAACCGCTGGACCGATTTAGATGAAATTTGGTATGGAGATAGTTGGAGTCCCGGGAAAGGACATAGGCTACTCTTTATCCTGAAAAAACGCACAGTTCCCGCGGGAACGCGATAACCGAACTCCACGCGGGCAAAATCGCGGGCAGAGGCTAGTATGTATACATATATATTTGTAATCGCGTTCTCGAAAACGGCTCTAATGATTTACGGGGGTGAGAAATCGATCTAGCTATGTCTCATATCTGGGGAAAATAGTTTTTAGTTATTTTCACTCGAGCAAAGCTCGTTCGCAATTCTTCGGGCTATGTCGGTGACCCCAGTTCTACTGCGGATATCCTCATTTCTGATTCTATCACGCAGAGAAACCCCGAGCATAGCCCTCTCCATTGCCCTCTGGGTGACCTTGAGTCTTCTTATGAGGCCCATCGTAAGCGCCCACGTCTCGGAACCATAAGTCATCACTGGCAACACACACTGGTCGATGACTTTCGACTTAAGATACTGCGGCCTTAAGTGGCAGTGGGCGGGGCACATTGCTCGCAGGACTGATGGCCGATGGGGCAAGAAAGTCCTGGAGTGGCGTCCGCGAACCGGTAGACGAGCTGTCGGTAGGCCTCCAACAAGATGGAGTGACGACCTTGTAAAGGTCGCGGGAACGCGGTGGATGCGAGTGGCACAGGACCGGTCTGAGTGGCGCGCCTTGGGGGAGGCCTATGTCCAGCAGTGGACGTCTATCGGCTGAAATGATGATGATGATGAAAGCTCGTTCGCGCAGGTACTGAAACATATAATGTGAAGGAAGTCGAACACTCATTTCGATTATTCATTTAAATTGACTTTCAAGATTCAAATGCCCAATCAACTTACTACGAGTTTGATAACTCAACTTGTGCTACATCAATTCAGCTCATTCCGTTTGGATAGTCGTCCGCCCGTCACGCAAATTCGGAAAACTTATTGGAAACAAATTGCCCACAAAGCCTATTGAGTTTTTATTTAAGTTGCCTTCAGAAAGTGTTCAAGCAGATGGGTTTCGGTAAATGGAAAGTATTGGAGACTTATTTCAATATTAAAAAGTTTCAATTATCAACCAGCTACTATCAAACATGTCTGAAAGTATTGAGCACCTTTACTACTACTACAGCTTATTTGCGTCCCACTCTCACCACGAAAGGGTTCGGGCTATAGTCCCCACGCTGGCCCAGTGCGCATTGGGGACTTCACGCACATCTTTGAATTAATTCGCAGATGCGTGCAGGTTCCCTCACGATGTTTTCCTTCACCGAAAAGCTCAGTGCTAAATTAAAATTAAATTTCGCACATAAGTAAACTTAGAGGTGCGAGCCGGAATCGAACCCCCGATCCTCTGCATGAGAGGCGGTAGGTCGAACCACTAGGCT
Organism: Aethes cnicana; assembly: GCA_963971205.1. Lineage (NCBI taxonomy): Eukaryota > Metazoa > Arthropoda > Insecta > Lepidoptera > Tortricidae > Aethes > Aethes cnicana. Next base: position 11,733,933 of record OZ020286.1, on the reverse strand, counting down.
TTCCAGCACCTTAAAAACTTAGCTTTAAATAAGCGTTAGGTACTCATTTAGTTATTCAGGAATAAAGCAGGTATAGGTAAAAAACTTAAGTAAGTCACCTATTGTGTGTAGTTGTGTTCCAAAATGATATGAAAATTGGAGGAAAATTCAAATATGGAACGTCAACTTTCGTATATAGACAGGTTACTACTACATACAACAGGTGACTTACTTAAGTTTTCTACCTATATTGTACTATACCATCATTCATAGATAACTTAAAAAAAAAGTGCGTGTCGGGCCACGCGCAAATTATAGGGTTCCGAAGTTGACGATGCCCACAGTACCTTTCTAAGACTTATTTAGCATCTTAGTTAGCCTGTGGTATGACGTGCCCGCCCGACGCCCCTGCCGCTCGAGATCATTGAGAGAGAAAAATCATTGGTTTTTAATCATTTCATAAGTTGGTCGACTATGACTCGTAAATTTGTCCAGCCTACTTAGCTGTGATAGTTTTCCTTTCAACTACGTTATATATGCCACAACCGTGATTTTTTTCAGCCATCCAAGTACCACCATTTAGCTGGCAGGGGGGGGGGGACACGTGACTCTAACAAAAAATTGCACTTTAAAGCTTAATGTTTCCCAAACGCATCACTTAATACAAAAATGGTTTTAACAAACCAACAAAAATTTTTCATGACCTTACAACAATATGCCGCACCATGGGGTGCGCAAGAAAAAAAATTACATCCCCACTTTACGAGTAGGGGAGGTACCCTATAAAAAAATATATTTCAAAATTTTATTATACCACTTTGTCACCGTAACTAATATGTATATTCATGCCAAATTACAGCTTTCTAGAACTAAGCATCTCCGAGCAATAGTTCGGACAGACGGACGGACGGACGGACGGACGGACGGACATGGCGAAACTATAAGGGTTCCTTGTGTACTTCGGAACCCTAAAAAAACAAGACGTTTTTACTGTTAAGTCAATACTACTTAATTAAAAAATTAAGATACCGTGCATTGTGAAGCTATACAAATTGGCTATACAACCTAAACAGTTCATATTACATACTTCAGAAACGTCCTTTAGTATAAAGTAAGGATAAAAGAAAAGTTTATTCAGTGTAATAAAACCTTTGAACCACAAATTGCTTCAACCATTTAGATATCATTTTGAACGAAAGTAATTAGAGGCTTTGTTCGAACTCCTGACTATCTCGAATACAACGGGTTCATTAAAAAGATCCACCAAAGACGTTGTTTTCTTGCCGCTGTATTATTGGAGGGTCTTCTAATAACAATATTTACTACTACTACTACTACTGCAGCCTATTTGCGTTCCACTGCTGGGCACAGGCCTCCCCTCAGCACGAGAGGGTTTTGGCTATAGTCCCCACGCGGGCCCAGTGCAGGAATATTTATTACTATATAGCTTCAATCCTTATGAAATTAGCTGCGGTCTTCAAAATTTGCGCACTTTATTTTTACTACGTAATGTTTGATGGACATTATCATGAATTCATGATTAGGTATAAACTTACAAGTATGAATATGTACAGAACAACCTTTTTATTTCGTCACAATTGTGGTCAGTGTTTTTTTTTAAACGTCGACTCGATACAAAGCAATCATTTTGTGCTAAGTAAAATGAGAACGCGATAACCAAATTCCACGCGGGCGAAGTCGCGGGCAGAAGCTAGTTAATATTATAAATGCGAAAGTAACTGTCTGTCTGCCTGTTACCTCTTCACGCTTCAACCGCTGGGCCGATTTGGATGAAATTTGGCATGGAGATAGTTGAGGTCCCGGGAAAGGACATGGCTACTTTTTCCGCATAGTTCCCGTGGGAGCGCGATAACCGAATTCCACGCGGGCGAAGTCGCGGGCAGAAGCTAGTAGGTAATAAATATTGCATTTAACTAGTAATCAGTCATACATTCAAATAGATTGCAACACAAATATCCCACTCTCGAAGCCTCGATGAATACCTAATCCGCCCGTGGGAGACAATGGCCTGAATTTTCAGTTCGCAGATACTTTTGTTCAAGAGTTTATTGTTCCCAACCATTGTTCTAACTAAACAATTGATATGAATTAGTCTCATAATTTCATAGTCTCTCCTGGTAAATGTAGAGTCATGTAGGGAATACGAAAAGGGTTAAAGTTTCGAAATTCGAAAGCTTTTATCTTAATTTAGGGCCATTACAACATTTTACAATCGAAAAGTTAAGTGTAGTGTGGTCCTTCCATTGAAAGCGAAAGTAATCCATACTATAATATTATAAATGCGAAAGTAACTCTGTCTGTCTGTCTGTCTGTCTGTCTGTCTATTACCTCTTCGCGCTTCAACCGCTGGACCGATTGAGATGAAATTTGACATGGAGATAGTTGGGGTCCCGGGATAGGATATAGGTTATTTTTTACCCGGAAAAATGCATAGCTCCCGCGGGAGCGCAATAACCGAATTCCAAGCGTGCGAAGTCGCGGGCAGAAGCTAGTCGTAAATAAATAATCTAGGTATGTTTTCAGCATGCGTAATCAGTAATCACATAATATGCCATAAATTTATGGGCTTAAGATCAACCTCCTCAGTAAATTAAACACGCTGATCTTTACTTGCGCTGTTTACTTATTTATTTATACAAACGATTCTCACGAAATTTGGAATATAGAAGTTTTTCGAGCCGACAAATCGATCTAGCTATAGGTCTCATTTTTGAGAAAACTCGTTAGCTATTTTCACCCGAGCGAAACTCGTTCACCCAGGGGCTATATTCGAAGACTTAAATAAAGACAGGGAGATTCCCTATAGCATCGCTCACGCGTCACAGCGCTCAAGTTACACTTTAAGTCTAGCTGCTTAATAGTACATTACAGACCTAGGACAGTGAATTCGTTAATGTCCCAGATCGCACGTGTTTGTGACCAGAACCGAAGGTGAGGGCCATAAATATGCGATCTGGGGCTTTACGAATTACCGCCCGTGGTTTGTCAAAAGTTTTACGTCTTGCCATGGCCAGAAAGTGAGATTTTCTCTCCGCGTAGCGGCAGAAAATCACACTTTACGGCCATGGGTGACGTAAAGTGCGGTTGCAACGCCCCGACGCGTGAGCGATGCTATAAGGAATCTCCCTGTCCCTGTTTTAGACTTCGAATATATAAAGCCCCAGGTATTTTCTAAATAAGGACTCAAGACGCTTTGACTTAAGTATTATGTCAGTAAGTACCCACTTGCAGAAAGTAGAAAGTATTAAGTATATACTCCTAAGTAAGTTCTCTCTCTAGCCTCGAAGTTCGTGGGCCGTCTGCGCCGGATTTATTCGACGATAAATCTCCTTAATTTACCGCACCTGTTGGTGCTTACTCAGGTTTGAGGGCATAGTTCAGGGGTTAGTACAGATAGTGAGCACATTTTACACAGCTAGGGCTATACGAGTAGATGTTTTAATTCTTACTAGCCGTTTGCTTGCGACTTCGTCCCGCCTAGACTTAGAATTTGCGTACCCGATGATACTAAATACAGATGGTTGTTTATAGAAGCATTGAAATAAACGGTTTGACCCGTTAAAACCCCGCTCCCGTGGGAATGTCGAGATAAAAAGTATCCTATGTTATTCCCAGGGTCTCAAACTATCTCCATACCAAATTTCATACAAATCGATCCAGTCGTTGCGACGTGAAGGTAAGGACAAACAAACCGGCCTATTCCCAGTAGTCAGCAACCCGTAGTTCGTACGGCGGACAGCTGGGAATATTTTCCCCACTAGTCCGTAGTGCGAACAAATGTAAAATAATCGCATTAGTCCACCACTCACGATACCCTACAGCATATACCTAAATTGCAGCGCGGGTGCGGACTACTGGGAATACGCCTTATGTCCATTTTTTTATATCATCATCATCAAACGAGCGCACAGCCCATCTGATGGTAAATGTCACTGCGGCCCATGGACACCGAAATCCTATGAACCCCCATTAAGAAACCATAAGATCTCGAATGCGTTGCCTACCCTGAGGCCTAAGATGGAATGCCTCTGTGCCAGAAACTGCACCGGCTGCCTTTACCCCCTACCGGAGCACAACAGTGCGAGCACTGCTATTTGGCGGCAGGTTAGCGGGGAAAGACGGTGGTACCACCCCGGACGGACCTAGCACCAGGTCCTACCACTAGCTATATGAACTAATATTAAAAGGGCATACTCGTAAATCTATAAATGCCTTAATATTGGTTCTCCCCTACAAAAAAATCCCATAAAAAATGGTAATTCAGCTAATTTTTAATTACGATTAGACCGATTGAGGGTATTCGGAGACGCGCTGAGTAATGAAGTGTCAAGGGCGACGTTTGACGGAGGTTACAAAGGGTTACATTTCGACAAGTTTTCAATAGCATCGATTGGATTTGTAGGGTAGTTCAGTGCGGTGTTAGATTGGAGACTCAAAGGGCAATCGAGCGGTTTGTAAAGTGCTTAAGTTTATACAAAGGTAATTATTCCAGAGTCATGGCGCAGACCGATCATGTCAATGTCATGTAGTTTCATTGTATTCCTTTAATCAGCTTAGAAACATTTAAAGCATTTTGTAAGACGTCTTTCTAAAACCATTTCGGTATAATCTGTGATCTCGGTCTAAAGGATTCCATAAAAAATTACAACTTTGTCTTATGTTAGTTTAAAACTTGAACTAAATTTTCCAGGCACCTTGAAAAACTACGCGAAACTACCGGGTCATCACGAGTGGCAGGAGTTTGCGAACTTGGATGAGTCTCTAACTCGTAAAAATTGCAATTAAACTGAGACGTGCGCTATAAAAGTGGAAATTAAATCTTTAGAATGTTTACCGTTCTTAGTATAAGCATGTATAAGATAGAGTAGGGTCTTTATTTGGTGCAATCAACTTTATAAGTACCAACTTGACACAAACAAAACATGTTTTGATGACGCAACAATTAAAGGAAAAATAATATATGTTTTATACCAATAGTATAGGCAAACGAGCGCACAGATGGTAAGTGGTCACTGCGGCCTATGGACACGGAAATCCTATGAACCCCCATTAAGAAACCATAAGATCTCGAATGCGTTGCCTACCCTGAGGCCTAAGATGGAATGCCTCTGTGCCAGAAATTTCACCGGCTGCCTGAACCCCCTACCGGTACTGTTGTGTAACAGTGCGAGCACTGCTATTTGGCGGCAGGTTAGCGGGGAAAGACGGTGCTACCACCCCGGACGGACCTAGCACCAGGTCCTACCACTAGTTATATGAACTAATAAAAATTCCTTCAAAAGTTTCCAAAATAAGTACAACCTTCGCCATACATATTACGCCGCATAACCGCTTGTTTTGATTCGCCGCCCGCCTCAGAGGTTTGGAGAGCCGACGAGTGTTTATCTCACTTGGAAACTTGCTCGAACAAAAAATCACAAGGAATTTATGGAGCCTTGGAACTTAGTCACTTCAGTTCACATTTAAATTTTCAAGTTAGATATAGACGCGACATTTCTACAGACTTATATTTTATCCATATTCATATTATAAATGCGAAAGTAACTCTGCCTGTCTGTCTGTCTGTTTGTTACCTCTTCATGCTTCAACGGACCGATTAATGAAATTTGGCATGGAGATAGTTGGGTCCCGGGAAAGGGAAATTTTTTATCCCGGAAAAACGTTCCCACTGGAACGCTATAACCAAATTCCACGCGGGTGAAGTCGTGTGCAGAAGAATAATAAGTACCTATTATTATGGCTTTACGAGTATGCCCTTTTAATATTAGTCTTCTTAAATATATAAAACTCAAAGGTGACTGACTGACTGACTGACTGATATAGTGATCGATCAACGCACAGCCCAAACCACTGGACGGATCGGGCTGAAATTTGGCATGCAGGTAGATGTTATGACGTAGGCATCCGCTAAGAAAGGATTTTGCAAAATTCCCACGGGAACGGGAAAAAAAAGGATTTTTACATTTTAATGTTTAAGCGCGTACGAAGTCGCGGGAAACATCGTAGAGATCTGAAATTTGGCATGCAGGTTCCTTAGGGAGCGTAGGAGAGCACTAAGAAAGGACTTCCCGAAATTCCCACGGGAACGGGAAAAAATGTTTTTTTTTACATTTTAAGGCGCGTACGTAGTCGCGGGGATCATCGTAGAGAGCTGAAATTTGGCATGCAGGTTCCCTGGGGAGCGTAGGGGAGTACTAAGAAAGGACTTCCCGAAATTCCTACGGGAACAGGAAAAAATGGGTTTATTACATTTTAAGGCGCGTACGTAGTCGCGGGGATCATCGTAGAGAGATGAAATTTGGCATGCAGGTTCCTTGGGGAGCGCAGGGGAGCACTATGAAAGGATTTGCCGATATTCCCACGGGAACGGGAAAAACGGGATTTTTACATTTTAATGTTTAGGCGCGTACGAAGTCACGGGAAACAGCTATCTATCTATCTAAATATATAAAAGAAGAAACTGACTGACTGACTGACTGACTGACATATCAACGTAGAGCCGAAACTACTGGTCGTAGAGAGCTGAAATTTGGCATGCAGGTTCCTTGGGGAGCGAAGGGGAGGACTAAGAAAGGACTTCCCGAAATTCCCACGGGGACGGGAAAAAATGTTTTTTTTACATTTTAAGGCGCGTACGTAGTCGCGGGGATCATCGTAGAGAGCTGAAATTTGGCATGCAGGTTCCTTTGGGAGCGTAGGGGAGCACTAAGAAAGGACTTCCCGAAATTCCTACAGGAACGGGATAAAATGGGTTTATTACATTTTAAGACGCGTACGTAGTCGCGGGGATCATCGTAGAGAGCTGAAATTTGGCATGCAGGTTCCTTGGGGAGCGTAGGGGAGCACTAAGAAAGGACTTCCTGAAATTCCTACGGGAACGGGAAAAAATGGGTTTATTACATTTTAAGGCGCGTACGTAGTCGCGGGGATCATCGTAGAGAGATGAAATTTCGCATGCAGGTTCCTTGGGGAGCGCAGGGGAGCACTAAGAAAGGACTTCCCGAAATTCCTACGGGAACGGGATAAAATGGGTTTATTACATTTTAAGACGCGTACGTAGTCGCGGGGATCATCGTAGAGAGATGAAATTTGGCATGCAGGTTCCTTGGGGAGCGTAGGGGAGCACTAAGAAAGGATTTCCCGATATTCCCACGGGAACGGGAAAAATGGGATTTTTACATTTTAATGTTTAGGCGCGTACGAAGTCGCGGGAAACAGCTATCTATCTATCTTCTATCTAAATATATAAAACTCAAAGGTGACTGACTGACTGACTGACTGATATAGTGATCGATCAACGCACAGCCCAAACCACTGGACGGATCGAGCTGAAATTTGGCATGCAGGTAGATGTTATGACGTAGGCATCCGCTAAGAAAGGATTTTGCAAAATTCCCACGGGAACGGGAAAAAAAAGGATTTTTACATTTTAATGTTTAAGCGCGTACGAAGTCGCGGGAAACATCGTAGAGATCTGAAATTTGGCATGCAGGTTCCTTAGGGAGCGTAGGAGAGCACTAAGAAAGGACTTCCCGAAATTCCCACGGGAACGGGAAAAAATGTTTTTTTTTACATTTTAAGGCGCGTACGTAGTCGCGGGGATCATCGTAGAGAGCTGAAATTTGGCATGCAGGTTCCCTGGGGAGCGTAGGGGAGTACTAAGAAAGGACTTCCCGAAATTCCTACGGGAACAGGAAAAAATGGGTTTATTACATTTTAAGGCGCGTACGTAGTCGCGGGGATCATCGTAGAGAGATGAAATTTGGCATGCAGGTTCCTTGGGGAGCGCAGGGGAGCACTATGAAAGGATTTGCCGATATTCCCACGGGAACGGGAAAAACGGGATTTTTACATTTTAATGTTTAGGCGCGTACGAAGTCACGGGAAACAGCTATCTATCTATCTAAATATATAAAAGAAGAAACTGACTGACTGACTGACTGACTGACATATCAACGTAGAGCCGAAACTACTGGTCGTAGAGAGCTGAAATTTGGCATGCAGGTTCCTTGGGGAGCGAAGGGGAGGACTAAGAAAGGACTTCCCGAAATTCCCACGGGGACGGGAAAAAATGTTTTTTTTACATTTTAAGGCGCGTACGTAGTCGCGGGGATCATCGTAGAGAGCTGAAATTTGGCATGCAGGTTCCTTTGGGAGCGTAGGGGAGCACTAAGAAAGGACTTCCCGAAATTCCTACAGGAACGGGATAAAATGGGTTTATTACATTTTAAGACGCGTACGTAGTCGCGGGGATCATCGTAGAGAGCTGAAATTTGGCATGCAGGTTCCTTGGGGAGCGTAGGGGAGCACTAAGAAAGGACTTCCTGAAATTCCTACGGGAACGGGAAAAAATGGGTTTATTACATTTTAAGGCGCGTACGTAGTCGCGGGGATCATCGTAGAGAGATGAAATTTCGCATGCAGGTTCCTTGGGGAGCGCAGGGGAGCACTAAGAAAGGACTTCCCGAAATTCCTACGGGAACGGGATAAAATGGGTTTATTACATTTTAAGACGCGTACGTAGTCGCGGGGATCATCGTAGAGAGATGAAATTTGGCATGCAGGTTCCTTGGGGAGCGTAGGGGAGCACTAAGAAAGGATTTCCCGATATTCCCACGGGAACGGGAAAAATGGGATTTTTACATTTTAATGTTTAGGCGCGTACGAAGTCGCGGGAAACAGCTATCTATCTATCTTCTATCTAAATATATAAAACTCAAAGGTGACTGACTGACTGACTGACTGATATAGTGATCGATCAACGCACAGCCCAAACCACTGGACGGATCGAGCTGAAATTTGGCATGCAGGTAGATGTTATGACGTAGGCATCCGCTAAGAAAGGATTTTGCAAAATTCCCACGGGAACGGGAAAAAAAAGGATTTTTACATTTTAATGTTTAAGCGCGTACGAAGTCGCGGGAAACATCGTAGAGATCTGAAATTTGGCATGCAGGTTCCTTAGGGAGCGTAGGAGAGCACTAAGAAAGGACTTCCCGAAATTCCCACGGGAACGGGAAAAAATGTTTTTTTTTACATTTTAAGGCGCGTACGTAGTCGCGGGGATCATCGTAGAGAGCTGAAATTTGGCATGCAGCTTCCCTGGGGAGCGTAGGGGAGTACTAAGAAAGGACTTCCCGAAATTCCTACGGGAACAGGAAAAAATGGGTTTATTACATTTTAAGGCGCGTACGTAGTCGCGGGGATCATCGTAGAGAGATGAAATTTGGCATGCAGGTTCCTTGGGGAGCGCAGGGGAGCACTATGAAAGGATTTGCCGATATTCCCACGGGAACGGGAAAAACGGGATTTTTACATTTTAATGTTTAGGCGCGTACGAAGTCACGGGAAACAGCTATCTATCTATCTAAATATATAAAAGAAGAAACTGACTGACTGACTGACTGACTGACATATCAACGTAGAGCAGAAACTACTGGTCGTAGAGAGCTGAAATTTGGCATGCAGGTTCCTTGGGAAGCGTAGGGGAGGACTAAGAAAGGACTTCCCGAAATTCCCACGGGGACGGGAAAAAATGTTTTTTTTACATTTTAAGGCGCGTACGTAGTCGCGGGGATCATCGTAGAGAGCTGAAATTTGGCATGCAGGTTCCTTTGGGAGCGTAGGGGAGCACTAAGAAAGGACTTCCCGAAATTCCTACAGGAACGGGATAAAATGGGTTTATTACATTTTAAGACGCGTACGTAGTCGCGGGGATCATCGTAGAGAGCTGAAATTTGGCATGCAGGTTCCTTGGGGAGCGTAGGGGAGTACTAAGAAAGGACTTCCTGAAATTCCTACGGGAACGGGAAAAAATGGGTTTATTACATTTTAAGGCGCGTACGTAGTCGCGGGGATCATCGTAGAGAGATGAAATTTCGCATGCAGGTTCCTTGGGGAGCGCAGGGGAGCACTAAGAAAGGACTTCCCGAAATTCCTACGGGAACGGGATAAAATGGGTTTATTACATTTTAAGACGCGTACGTAGTCGCGGGGATCATCGTAGAGAGATGAAATTTGGCATGCAGGTTCCTTGGGGAGCGTAGGGGAGCACTAAGAAAGGATTTCCCGATATTCCCACGGGAACGGGAAAAATGGGATTTTTACATTTTAATGTTTAGGCGCGTACGAAGTCGCGGGAAACAGCTATCTATCTATCTTCTATCTAAATATATAAAAGAAGAAACTGACTGACTGACTGACATATCAACGCAGAGCCGAAACTACTGGTCGTATAGGTAGAGAGCTGAAATTTCGCATGCAGGTTCCTTGGGGAGCGTAGGGGAGCACTAAGAAAGGATTTCCCGAAATTCCCACGATAACGGGAAAAAAAGGGATTTTTACATTTTAATGTTTAGGCGTGTATGAAGTCGCGGGGATCATCGTAGAGAGATGAAATTTGGCATGCAGGTTCCTTGGGGAGCGTAGGGGAGCACTAAGACAGGATTTCCCGATATTCCCACGGGAACGGGAAAAATATGATTTTTACATTTTAATGTTTAGGCGCGTAAGAAGTCGCGGGAAACAGCTATCTATCTATCTTCTATCTAAATATATAAAAGAAGAAACTGACTGACTGACATATCAACGCAGAGCCGAAACTACTGGTCGTAGAGAGCTGAAATTTGGCATGCAGGTTCCTTGGGGAGCGTAGGGAAGGACTAAGAAAGGATTTCCCGAAATTCCCACGGGAACGGGAAAAAAAGGGATTTTTACATTTTAATGTTTAGGCGCGTACGATGTCGCGGGGATCATCGTAGAGAGATGAAATTTGGCATGCAGGTTCCTTGGGGAGCGTAGGGGAGCACTATGAAAGGATTTCCCGATATTCCCACGGGAACGGGAAAAATGGTGTAAAAAGGAAATGATTGATGAGTTCACTAAAACATTCTTTAAACCAGTCTGCTATTACCTAAATAATAAATTTTGGCACTAAACTATTTATTCATAAGAGATTAATGAAATGAAAAAAAAGGAAAAATCTATACATATAATAAATAATAATTCTGTAGAAGAAGTCGCCGCTGAAAATTGAAAATTAAAAGAAACTATCAAATCAATGGACTATATGAACGATACTGAACACAAAATAACGATTTTTAGAAAAGAATACTGTATGTATGTATGTCCGGATTTAATTCGAAAACTACTGGACGGATTGAAACAAAATTTGGTATGGGGATAGTTTATAACACTGGTCAACATATAGGCTACTTTTTATCCCGAGAAAATGCATAGTTCTCGCGGGAAGGCTATTAACAAATTCCACGCGGACAAAGTCGCGGGCAGAAGCTATTAATATTATAAATGCGAAAGTAAGTCTGTCTGTCTGTTATCTATTCACGCTTCAATCGCTGTACTGATTGAGATGAAATTCGGCATAAAGATAGTTGGGGACCCTGGAAAGGACATAGGCTACTTTTCATCCCGGAAAACGCATAGTTCCCGCGGGAACGCGATAACAGAATTCCACGCGGACGAAGTCGCGGGCAGAAGCTAGTTCATATATAAAACAAGAAACTGACTGACTGATCGATCAACGCACAGCCGAAACTACTGGTCGTAGAGAGCTGAAATTTGGCATGCAGGTTCCTTAGGGAACGTAAGGGAGCACTAAGAGAGGATTTCCCGAAATTCCCACGGGAACGAGAAAAAACGGGATTTTTCATTTTAATATTTCTGCGCTTACGAAGCTGCGGGGAAAAGCTAGTATTATATAATAGTACTAGCTTTTACCCGCGGCTTCGCCCGCGTGGAATTCGGTTATCATGCTCCCGCGAGCTCTATGCGCCGCTGCGGGCAGACGCAGAATTTATTTTCTCCTGGGAACTTTTTGTTTTTTCGATAACTCCCAAAGATATTCATTTGAATTGCATGGTGTAAATGGCAATCATAAAGTCCATGAAATGCTTAAGGTAACTATTGTATTTAAAATGATTAATACTGTATCCCTCTAAATAGCTTTCTTTCCAAATCACACTTTATATGGGACCATTTATTTAGTAATTTAGTAAGCTATCCTTAGAAGATATACCATCGCGGATTTTTTTGGAGACCTTAATAAGAGAAAAATTCCTCCATACATTGTTTTGTTATACCTCAAAGGGGTTAGGCAGCGTTTTCGATGAAAGTTCCCAGCCGGCTTGATTTTATCCGCCAACTTGAACTAACGTCGTCGTATTTCATCGAATTTACAGAAAACTATAGCAAAGTATATACTAAAACCTGCCGCAGCTCAGGAACCACTCTGTTAGTGAAAACTGCATTAAAATCCGTTCAGTGGTTTTTGAGTTTATCGCGAACATCCAGACAGACAGATGCGGTGGGGGACTATGTTTCATAATATGTAGTGATATATATATATATATATATATATATAATATATATATATATATTTATTATATATTATATCTATAAAACAAAGTCGTGTTAGTTACACCATTTATAACTGGAAAACGGCTGAACCGATTTCGATGATCTTTGATTTTTTGGATTTGTCTCCGTCCCGAATAGGGGGTTCGATTCCGACTCGCACCTCTAAGTTTACTTATGTGTGAAGTTCAATTTAACGAATGACGATGGAGGGCAGTGAAAATGGGGGGGAAATGGTGAAAATTTACGATATTAAAGAGGCAACTCAAATCCGAATCACAAAACGATGTATTTTCTCTCTGTCATACTGACTAATAGAAAAACAATGAGAAAACGTATCAAAATTCAAAGCTAGAAGAATGTTAAAGGACGAAGGAGCTTGCCACATTCAATTTGAATTTACCACTGAGCTTTTCGGTGAAGGAAAACATCGTGAGGAAACCTGCACGCATCTTCGAGGTAATTCAAAGATGTGTTTGGACTCCCCAATCCGCACTGGCCCGCGTGGGGACTATAGCCCAAATCTTCTCGTGATGAGAGGAGGAGGCCTGTGCCCAGCAGTTGGACGCAAATAGGCTGTAGTAGTAGCAGATACCTAGGTAAGTAGCACTTACAATTTTTTGCATGTTCTTCCCCACGGAACAATCTTGAGCCAAATTTTGTCAGAAGAAACAGGTACTAACTGACGACTTGAAGTTGCTGCCTCTTCGCCCAGCAAAACACACTGAGTGCATTGAGCGGGTATTTGCACGATACCCACTTTTGAATACTTAAAACGCTTGAGGTTTAATTTAAAAAAAAAAAGTTCAACTACGAGTTGTAGGTATTGCGCACCGAGGGTTCCATACAAACTTGGAAGAATTTAAAATTGTAAGTTTACCATTAAAAACTTATTATTTGCAGTTGGTAAATGTGAAAGTGTGTTTGTTTGTCCTTCCTTCACGTCGAAACCACTGGACCGATTTGGATAAAATTTGGAATGGATATAGTTTGAGATCCCGGGAATAACATAGGATAGTTTTATCCCGATATTTCTATTGGAACGGGTTTCCTACTGGTCAAACCCATTTTTTTCAATACTTCTATAACTTTAACTATGTATATGCATAATATCATCGAGTATGCAAATTTAAAGTCTATACGGGCGAATCCGCGGGCAACGGCTAGTTTAATTTAAATTTCAAATCGACACCGCTACGTGTTCCTGAGAAGTGATCCTAAGGGGCTTCGTTCTTTACTTTTAAGGTACGGAACCCTAACAAATACTATAAAATTAGAATTCTTATAAAATATTTTAAGTGAGCCTTTTAACGGAACATGGAAGAACCATGGAAGCTTACAACCCTTACGAATTTTGAAAAAATCCTTCTTTAGTTGATGCCTACGTCATTAAAGGAATACATGAGACAATTTCAAGTTTCTTGCTCTAAGGGTTGGGGCTTGTGTGTTTATTTAAAACTTTCATCCCCTATTTTTCCCTCCTAACCACTTTTTCCACCTAAGTGTTCAATTTTAGAAAACGCTGAAATACGTCACTCATTATTTTTGCCGCACTCAATTCATACGAAATGTCATGCAAGTATGTTGAAGAAATAAAAAGTTAAATACAAAATTTCATCCCCTATTTCACCCTCTTGGGGTTTGAATTTTGAACAATCATTTCTTATTGGATGCCTACGTCATAAGAGGAATACGTGTGATAAATTTTAAGTTTGTAGCCCGAAGGGTTTGGCCTGTGCGTTTATTTAAATCTTTCATCCCCTATTTTACCCTCTTAAGGGTTGAATTTTAGAAACTCTGAAATACTTTACTCATTATTTTTGCCGCACTCAATTCGTATGAAATTTCATGCAAATATGACCAAGGAATAAAAAGATTTATCTAAAACTTTCACCCCCTAATTCACACCTTTGAGGGTTGAATTTTGAAAATTCCTTCCTTGGTGGATGCCAACGTCATAAGAGGAATACGTGTGCGAAATTTCAAGTTTCTAGCCTTAAGGCCTGCGTTTATTTAAAACTTTCACCCCCTATTTCACTCCCTTGGGAGTTGAATTTTGAAAAATCCTTCCTTAGTGGATGCTGGCGTTATAAGAGGAAAACATGTGCTAAATTTTATGTTTGTGGCCCGAAGGGTTTGACCTGTGCGTTTATTAAAAATCTTTCATCTCCTATTTTACCCTTTTAAGGGTTGAATTTTAGAAAACTCTTGCAATACATTACTCATTATTTCTGCCGCACTCAATTCGTATGAATTTTCATGCAAATATGTCCAAGGAATAAAAAGTTTTATGAAAACTTTGGTCCACTATTTCACCCTCTTGGGGGATGAATTTTGAAAATTTCTTCCTTGGTTGATGTCAACGTCATAAGAGGAATACGTGTGCGAAATTTCAAGTTTCTAACCCTAAGGGTCTGGCCTTTGCGTTTATCTAAAACTTTCACCCCCTAATTCACACCCTTGGGGGTTCAATTTTGAAAATTCTTTCCTTGGTGGATGCCTACTTCATAAGAGCAATACGTGTGCGAAATTTCAAGTTTCTAGCTTTACGGGTTTGGCCTGGGCGTTTATACATCAGTCAGTCACCTTTGCCTTTTATATATACAGATTATATAATTAGTCCAATACAGAAATTCGCGTTTGAAAGGGTTGAAAAGGGGTAGGGACGTGTAAAAAGGTACCAGGGTCGCAGGACAATAAGGGTGCCACAAACAATACTGCCCGCAACGACCCAGGCCCCTAGGAGTTCCTTGTTAATCTGTCTCCAGCAGCCGAAAGGATCGAATCACATTCAAAACCGTTTCAGAAACAACGACACTTTAATCTTGTACAGCATATTTAGAATAGCACGATTTCGAACACAATTCGAATGATGTGTCAATGTTGCGTGCTCTATCTCCGGATTAAACAAAAGGGTGAGTTGGGCGCGAGTTGCGCGCCGGCCAGATTCAGGCGGGTGATTCCGTAGCCATTATATGTGATACTAGGTAAGAACGCGCTTTTTACTCTGGTCAAAAAAGGATTTTTCACACGTATATTGTAAGACAAATTATTGTACTAAATGAAGCATCAGAAAACTTAAAACATTTTTTTTTATTAAGTACTGACTTTCAAATAGGTAGGTACCACTTTTTTCATAACATAACGGTACGCTTAACAGTACGCTAACAGTACGCTTGTTTCACAAATAAATTATTATTATTATTTAAATAGGTATTTTAAGTCTCGACAGAGAGTCGGTTTATAAGACTGAATACGGGCTTATACCAAGTATTCAGTCTTCTTGTGTGTTACGATGTGTTTGCGATATTTTGATTGGGTTGTGAATGGTGCGTTTGTATGATGTGTGAATTTTGTGTTATGGAGTGAGATGAGTCGTGTGTTTGTGTATTTAGTGTATCGATAGGATTATTTTGAGGTGTGAAGGATGATGTTGGATTTAAGAATCGTCGAACTATTGAGCATGTATCGATGACAATTGATTTTTGCATCGGAATGTATGTCTTTTCGTGCAGATCTAGCAATTTCAACGCAATGCTGAGTGTTTTTGGTATAACAGCAGTAGATGATATTATGATGGGGATGATTTTAACGGAGTTCTGGTGCCACATTTGTTTGATTTCATCTGCTAGTGGTATGTACTTTTGCATTTTTTCTGCGTGTTTTTGTTTTAGGTTATGCGTGTTGGGTACGGATATGTCTATGAGGTATGTCGTTTTTGTGGCTTTGATTATAAGTGTTATGTCTGGTCTATTGCTAAGGATTGTGCGATCGGTTCTAATATCACGGTTCCAGTAAAGTTTTGCAGTGTCGTTCTCTATTACATTTTTTGGTTTGTATTGATAGTATGGTGTGTATGTGTCTAGAAGTTTGTGTTTGAGTGCGAGTTGTTGGTGGATGTGTTTGGCGACATTATCGTGACGGTAAGTGTATTCTTTGGTTGCGAGTACACTGCAACCTCCGGTAATGTGTTCTATTGTCTTTGTGGTTTGATGGCATAATCTGCATTTGTCGGTCTCTATTGGTTCTTTTAGTATGTATTTAGCATAGTTACGGGTTTTAATAACTTTATCCTGGATGGCTATAAGAAATCCTTCTGTTTCAGCGAATATGTTACCCTTAGTGAGCCAGGTGAACGATGCTGTTCGGTCTATGTGGTTTTGATCTAGGAGGTGTGGATATTTGCCGTGTAGTGCCTTGTTTTTCCAATCTTCAAGTTTTTTTATATCGCTTTGGGTTTTGTTTTTGGGGTCGAATTGGTTATTGCTAAGATGTAAGGGTGTGCCAGAAAGAGGTAGTTTGACTATTGCTTTATGTATCGTACTTTCGTTAGCTTTCCTAAGGAAGTATGTTCGTAGGTTATCTATTTGAGAGTAGTGAAGGTTTTTGATGTCAACAAATCCTCGTCCTCCTTGTTTTCTTTTCAGAGTGAATCGTTGTACTGCTGAGTGTATGTGGTGAATGTTATGTTTATTGCAGGCTGTCCTAGTGGAGGTGTTTAAAGCATCCAATTCTGTGTCAGACCACTTGATGACGCCAAAGGAATATGTCAAAATGGGGATGGCGTAAGTGTTTCCCTAGTAGCATTTACCGTTGGGGTGTCGTTGCCAACGGTTGGTATTCTGTAGGGAGATGGTAGTGGGCCTGCCGACAAAACCCCATCATTGGACCAACCGCTCAGAGCTTGTGTGGGTTTCCCCACAAACATATAACATTGGGCCTACTAGCTCTACGGTAGGCTAGCCAACGAGGATTATTTGCCGTTGGTATGACATTGGGCTAACCGACTTAATAACAACGTAATATTTTCAACAAACTAACAACAGCGGGCCAACGGCCGCTACAGTTGGCTAGCCCACGAAGTTATTGTGGAATTTCCCACTAACCTATAACAATGGGCCAACTAGCTCTATGGTAGCCTAGCCAACGAGGATTTTTTGCCGTAGGTATGACATTGGGCTAACCGACTTAATAACAACGTAATATTTTCAACAAACTAACAACAGCGGGCCAACGGCCGCTACAGTTGGCTAGCCCACGAAGTTATTGCGGAATTTCCCACTAACCTATAACAATGGGCCAACTAGCTCTATGGTAGGCTAGCCAACGAGGATTTTTTGCCGTAGGTATGACATTGGGCTAACCGACTTAATAACAACGTAATATTTTCAACAAACTAACAACAGTGGGCCAACTGCCGCTACAGTTGGCTAGCCCACGAAGTTATTGTGGAATTTCCCACTAACCTATAACAATGGGCCAACTAGCTCTACGGTAGGCTATCCAACGAGGATTTTCTGCCGTAGATATGACATTGGGCTAACCGACTTAATAACAACGTAATATTTTCAACAAACTAACAACAGCGGGCCAACGGCCGCTACAGTTGGCTAGCCCACGAAGTTATTGTGGAATTTCCCACTAACCTATAACAATGGGCCAACTAGCTCTATGGTAGGCTAGCCAACGAGGATTTTTTGCCGTAGGTATGACATTGGGCTAACCGACTTAATAACAACGTAATATTTTCAACAAACTAACAACAGCGGGCCAACGGCCGCTACAGTTGGCTAGCCCACGAAGTTTTTGTGGAATTTCCCACCAACCTATAACAATGGGCCAACTAGCTCTGCGGTAGGCTAGCCAACGAGGATTATTTGCCTTAGGTATGACATTGGGCTAACCGACTTAATAACAACGTAATATTTTCAACAAACTAACAACAGCGGGCCAACGACCGCTACAGTTGGCTAGCCCACGAAGTTCTTGTGGAATTTCCCACTAACCTATAACAATGGGCCAACTAGCTCTACGGTAGGCTAGCCAACGAGGATTTTCTGCCGTAGATATGACATTGGGCTAACCGACTTAATAACAACGTAATATTTTCAACAAACTAACAACAGCGGGCCAACGGCCGCTACAGTTGGCTAGCCCACGAAGTTATTGTGGAATTTCCCACTAACCTATAACAATGGGCCAACTAGCTCTATGGTAGGCTAGCCAACGAGGATTTTTTGCCGTAGGGATGACATTGGGCTAACCGACTTAATAACAACGTAATATTTTCAACAAACTAACAACAGCGGGCCAACGGCCGCTACAGTTGGCTAGCCCACGAAGTTTTTGTGGAATTTCCCACCAACCTATAACAATGGGCCAACTAGCTCTGCGGTAGGCTAGCCAACGAGGATTATTTGCCTTAGGTATGACATTGGGCTAACCGACTTAATAACAACGTAATATTTTCAACAAACTAACAACAGCGGGCCAACGACCGCTACAGTTGGCTAGCCCACGAAGTTCTTGTGGAATTTCCCACTAACCTATAACAATGGGCCAACTAGCTCTATGGTAGGCTAGCCAACGAGGATTTTTTGCCGTAGGTATGACATTGGGCTAACCGACTTAATAACAACGTAATATTTTCAACAAACTAACAACAGCGGGCCAACGACCGCTACAGTTGGCTAGCCCACGAAGTTCTTGTGGAATTTCCCACTAACCTATAACAATGGGCCAACTAGCTCTACGGTAGGCTAGCCAACGAGGATTTTCTGCCGTAGATATGACATTGGGCTAACCGACTTAATAACAACGTAATATTTTCAACAAACTAACAACAGCGGGCCAACGGCCGCTACAGTTGGCTAGCCCACGAAGTTATTGTGGAATTTCCCACTAACCTATAACAATGGGCCAACTAGCTCTATGGTAGGCTAGCCAACGAGGATTTTTTGCCGTAGGGATGACATTGGGCTAACCGACTTAATAACAACGTAATATTTTCAACAAACTAACAACAGCGGGCCAACGGCCGCTACAGTTGGCTAGCCCACGAAGTTTTTGTGGAATTTCCCACCAACCTATAACAATGGGCCAACTAGCTCTGCGGTAGGCTAGCCAACGAGGATTATTTGCCTTAGGTATGACATTGGGCTAACCGACTTAATAACAACGTAATATTTTCAACAAACTAACAACAGCGGGCCAACGACCGCTACAGTTGGCTAGCCCACGAAGTTCTTGTGGAATTTCCCACTAACCTATAACAATGGGCCAACTAGCTCTACGGTAGGCTAGCCAACGAGGATTTTCTGCCGTAGATATGACATTGGGCTAACCGACTTAATAACAACGTAATATTTTCAACAAACTAACAACAGCGGGCCAACGGCCGCTACAGTTGGCTAGCCCACGAAGTTTTTGTGGAATTTCCCACCAACCTATAACAATGGGCCAACTAGCTCTGCGGTAGGCTAGCCAACGAGGATTATTTGCCTTAAGTATGACATTGGGCTAACCGACTTAATAACAACGTAATATTTTCAACAAACTAACAACAGCGGGCCAACGGCCGCTACAGTTGGCTAGCCCACGAAGTTCTTGTGGAATTTCCCACTAACCTATAACAATGGGCCAACTAGCTCTACGGTAGGCTAGCCAACGAGGATTTTCTGCCGTAGATATAACATTGGGCTAACCGACTTAATAACAACGTAATATTTTCAACAAACTAACAACAGCGGGCCAACGGCCGCTACAGTTGGCTAGCCCACGAAGTTTTTGTGGAATTTCCCACCAACCTATAACAATGGGCCAACTAGCTCTACGGTAGGCTAGCCAACGAGGATTATTTGCCTTAGGTATGACATTGGGCTAACCGACTTAATAACAACGTAATATTTTCAACAAACTAACAACAGCGGGCCAACGGCCGCTACAGTTGGCTAGCCCACGAAGTTCTTGTGGAATTTCCCACTAACCTATAACAATGGGCCAACTAGCTCTTCGGTAGGCTAGCCAACGTGGATTATTTGCCTTAGGTATGACATTGGGCTAACCGACTTAATAACAACGTAATATTTTCAACAAACGAACAACAGCGGGCCAACGGCCGCTACAGTTGGCTAGCCCACGAAGTTCTTGTGGAATTTCCCACCAACCTATAACAATGGGCCAACTAGCTCTACGGTAGGCTAGCCAACGTGGATTATTTGCCTTAGGTATGACATTGGGCTAACCGACTTAATAACAACGTAATATTTTCAACAAACGAACAACAGCGGGCCAACGGCCGCTACAGTTGGCTAGCCCACGAAGTTCTTGTGGAATTTCCCACCAACCTATAACAATGGGCCAACTAGCTCTTCGGTAGGCTAGCCAACGTGGATTATTTGCCTTAGGTATGACATTGGGCTAACCGACTTAATAACAACGTAATATTTTCAACAAACGAACAACAGCGGGCCAACGGCCGCTACAGTTGGCTAGCCCACGAAGTTCTTGTGGAATTTCCCACCAACCTATAACAATGGGCCAACTAGCTCTTCGGTAGGCTAGCCATCGAGGATTATTTGCCTTAGGTATGACATTGGGCTAACCGACTTAATAACAACGTAATATTTTCAACAAACGAACAACAGCGGGCCAACGGCCGCTACAGTTGGCTAGCCCACGAAGTTCTTGTGGAATTTCCCACCAACCTATAACAATGGGCCAACTAGCTCTACGGTAGGCTAGCCAACGTGGATTATTTGCCTTAGGTATGACATTGGGCTAACCGACTTAATAACAACGTAATATTTTCAACAAACGAACAACAGCGGGCCAACGGCCGCTACAGTTGGCTAGCCCACGAAGTTCTTGTGGAATTTCCCACCAACCTATAACAATGGGCCAACTAGCTCTTCGGTAGGCTAGCCATCGAGGATTATTTGCCATAGGTATGACATTGGGCTAACCGACTTAATAACAACGTAATATTTTCAACAAACTAACAACAGCGGGCCAACGGCCGCTACAGTTGGCTAGCCCACGAAGATTTTGTGTAATTTCCCACCAACCTATAACAATGGGCCAACTAGCTCTGCGGTAGGTTAGCTAACGAGGATTTTTTGCCGTAGATATGACATTGGGCTAACCGAGGTAAAATGTACAAAAATATTTTATTTGTGCACTCCGTTTTAATAAAGAAACTTAATTCAATATAGGAAACTACCTATGTCTTTAAAACAAGTAGGTACAAAATAAAAAATAAAAAACTTTTTTAACAACAAGCTTTATTGGAAGTCACTTTATTTATCGAGTTACCTACTCTCAAAAGCCCTTATACCCATACATAATTATTATTATTTAGAAATGAAATTTAAAATTACTTATGTGGCTCATATCTTAACATTTACAACCATTAATCACGAGATGTTTTTTTTTTAACATTCTTAGGGTTTTGTACCTCAAAAGGTAAAAACGGAACCTTTATAGGTTTACTTCGTTGTCCGTCTGTCTGTGTGTCTGTCAAAGTACATTTATTTGCATAAACATTAATACTTATATTAAAATGAAATTTATATTAAAATGAAAAATCCCGTTTTTTCCCGTTCCCGTGGGAATTTCGGGAAATCCTTTCTTAGCGGACGCCTACGTCATAACATCAACCTGCATGCCAAATTTCAGCTCGATCCGTCCAGTGGTTTGGGCTGTGCGTTGATAGATCACTATGTCAGTCACCTTTGAGTTTTATATATTTAGATATGTATATATATATATATATATATCCGTACCTAGGTAGGTATACGTATTTGATGCATTGATGTGTCTACAGTCTGTTTTGGCTGTGAAAAAATCAAACTTGTAAGTAAACGCGATCAAAAGATATGCCCGTTTATGTTGCATAGGAACCTATTTTGCGCGCGGGATTCTTTCGTTGCCTGGCAACGGTGAGTCAAGGTCAAGGTCACACCACAGTCTACACGCCTCGGTTTCAAAATCATGCGTTTCACGAAAAAATAAATACCTACATACCTACTACACGTGAATCACGTGATATCTTTATCTTACCTACACCCCCCTCCCCCCTTGTGATACGTATTTCGTGTTTTTTGCCAAACCCCCTCCCCCCCTTTCGAGCCTCACGTGATTAATGGACGGCCCCTTACAACGTTATACCTATTAATAATTTTCATTGTTAGTTATAGTATATAGGTAAGTAGGTATGTACCTATTGATTTAATACTTTTCCGTGCGCATTTTATAAGTTGGTCGACTACCTTGACTCGTAAACTTGTACAGCCTCCTTAGCTATGACACAGAATAAGTATGGCTATGATAGTTTTCCTTTCAACTACGTTATACCTACCTACCTATATGCCACTAGCTGTTGCACGCGACACAGGGCCGGTTCCTATAATCCACGTAACGCCTCGTTTTGCCTACGGACGGTTAAAATTTGACAGATTCTCTATGGAACAAATGTCAAAAATCAACCGTCCGTAGGCAAAACGAGGCGTTTCGTGGATATAGGAACCGGGCCTTAGTAGGTACGCACGTAAACATTAAAATGTAAAAATCCATTTTTTTTTCATAGACATAAATAATCTTTGGATTTGGCACCTAGTTAGGTAGGTAGGTACATGTTAAATTTCAGCTATCTACTTACGACCGGTGGTTTGGCCTATGCAGTCAGTCAGTCAGTTTCTTCTTTTAAATACATACCTACCTACTAGTAGACTTCGGAACCCTAAAAATGGTTTTAACACTCCCACGATATTTTTAACTAGAATTAGTTCTTCAAGTGATCGCGATCCCTGGATAGGTATATACCTATTGTAAATGCATAGTTTTCGATATTGAATTAAACTTGTTCAATGTGTTACTATTTTGGACAATTGAATACCAGCGGGCCAACGGCTCTAATCACCCGGAATAGTGCAAGCATTATCTAGTCACGACAACTATTTTACTTGCGTACATAGACGTAAATAACGAAGTATTATTTATGCCTATGCTTGCGTATCTATTTGGGGGCGCTACCACGAAAATCAAACTTCGAAAATACGTCTATCAAATATCGCCATCTTTGTCACTCTGTAAGTATCCGAGCGACAGATTTGGCAATATGATTTGACGGAAGTATTCTCAAAGTTATATTTTCGTAGTAGCCGTTGATTTGTTTCGCGCCTCTCAACTCTAGATGGCATGGATAGAAGCTTCCGCGATGGAATGTTCTAGAACCCGGAAGTTACTAGAGCTTCCGGCAAACAGTGGCGAGTTAAAAGCTAGAGAAAAGATAACAATGTTGCCAGGTCGTATGATTTATCGGGAGATATACTGATTTCGGAGCATGTCTACTGATGATTTTTCATTCCTATTTTTTAGAAGGGACTTCTTATTCTTATCATCGAGTTATATGTACTTACTTCGTACCTACTAGATGAGACAACGTTACTTCACCGTTTATAACACGAGTTAGAGCCAGCCGCTCAGCGCGACGACGTTTCAGTGCTAATTTCTGAAATTCGTGCGTGTGTGCTTAAATAAAGCCCTAGGAGTGACTTTTCACGAATAATTTACCTAATATTACCAGTAAACCATGCATTGGCAGGCTATGGGTGAAAAATGACAATGTGCTCGATTATTTTTTTATGGATTGGAATAACCTTCCGTGTCAAGAGAAAAAAATCTCAGAATCTTCCGTGCCGTAGATTTCACGTAAAAAAAAGAAATTGATTTTGTGTTATGACGATTGAAATAAAGGTGTTTCCTTGGTCCAAGTATGCAGCACTACTTCTTGAAAAAATCAATAATGTCAATAGTGTCAACACTTTTTTTCAAGAAGTAGTGCTGCATACTTGGACCAAGGAAACACCTTTATTTCAATCGTCATAACGCAAAACCAATTTTTATTTTTTACGCAGAATCTACGGCACGCAAAATTCTGAGATTTTTTTCTCTTGATATGGAAGGTTATTCCTATCCTTAAAAAAAATAATCGAGCACATTGTCATTTTTCACCCATAGCCAATTGTTTTCGGCGAATCATTAGGTCCCCCTTTTTATTTTGCATAACATCATTAGGGAATAAAAAAAATTACACAACCATTACACATGCCTGAAAAATCATCTGTCCAAAAATCTAAGTTTACTCATTCCTCATTGTCAGTATTTAAGGCACAGATATCTTATACCTTTAAACGAGAAATTCTTGTATATTTATATGTATATAAATTTATTTCTGTGATCTTGGAAACGGCTCTAATGATTTTTCATTTATCAAATTTGGTATATGGGGGTTTTCGGGGGTAAACAATCGATCTAGATTAGTGTTATGTTTGGGAAAACGCGTGTTTTCGAGTTTTCATGCGTTTAGATTACTTAGTGAAATTTGACTCACAATTTCGCCGTCACAGTTAGAGTCGTGATAGCCCAACGGGAATGGAAGCGACTTAAGAGCAGAAGACCGCGGGTTCGAACCTTACGCGTGTCACATACTTTTTTTTTTACTTAACCTTTTTTCTTGTCTTCGACCAGTGTGTGTTGCCAGTGATGACTTATGGTTCCGAGACGTGGGCGCTTACGATGGGCCTCATAAGAAGGCTCAAAGTCACTCAGAGGGCAATGGAGAGGGCTATGCTCGGGGTTTCTCTGCGTGATAAAATCAGAAATGAGGATATCCGCAGTAGAACTAGGGTCACCGACATAGCCTTAAGTGGCAGTGGGCGGGGCACATTGCTCGCAGGACTGATGGCCGATGGGGCCGGAAAGTTCTCGAGTGGCGCCCGCGAACCGGGAGACGAGCTGTCGGTAGGCCTCCAACAAGATGGAGCGACGACCTCGTGAAGATCGCGGGAAACCGGTGGAAGCAAGTAGCACAGGACCGGTCTGAGTGGCGAGCCTTGGGGGAGGCCTATGTCCAGCAGTGGACGTCTTTCGGCTGAAATGATGAACCTTTTTTTTGCTTTTTACGTATGTCAAAAAAATATTTTCCACTCGAGCGGATATGGAGGGTTGAGATAAAGAGCAGTCCATCCTCCATACGAGCGGAGCTCGGTCGCCCAGGTACTATATCTACTATAGATGGAGTGTGTTCCTTCATTTGTTGGGAACCGAGCGTGTAACATTTTGCGTCGCTACGATGACGTCACGGGTATATTTTAGTCCTTATTTTTTCTCCGATTCAAAAGCATCGATTATCAAGCGGCTAAACGATTTTAGATCTTTGGTAGCTTTAATAGATTTAACATATCGATAAATCACGACGGATAAAATGATAATTCGTTTCCACAGAAGAAATGAGAAATAGTTTTAGAATGTTTTAACACACTTACTCGTAACGTGGATCTTATTAAGTCGTTTCTAAGCTGTGATCCCTTACATTAAAACGAGTCTTTTTAACTTTACAATACCTACCGGTACCGCAGTTAAATGCCCACATTTCGGCTCTGGCACTCGCAGGCCGCTGCCGCGGCATGCTCACTTCACTCGCTCGGCTCGTGCGCTGCTTGACATAACACAAACTAACACTCTTCGCTACGCTCGTCGTCGCACCTACCAGGTTACCAGGGCCCAATTTCATTAAAAATACCTACCTACTCAATTTGGTGAATGGTAATAATTCTTGGATCTCATAATTAAAAAAATAATTTAATTACTAATAGAAATAAATATTATTACTTACATCCCCATCGCCATGCATCACTTTCACTCATGCGCACTCTCTTAAACTATGTACTCTGATATTTTCCCTATTTCCTGATTTTAGGCCACAATTCTATTGATATTATGTCTGTTACGCCTGGCAACACAACTGACCAACTTGTCCCAGCGTGCAGCATACTTACTTGTGTGCGCGACGGGAACGCCCGCCCGTGCTCGAAGCTTATTGAGAATATTCTGTTGTGATGTGAATTGTGTGCTACAATACAAATTAATATTATTTCGTGTAAGTACTCTGTCTTGTCTGTTTCTTTGTAACGGTGCACGGTGTTCTGTTTGGTTTAGGCTAAGAACTAACCTGTTCCTGTCCTTTCTCAATTTTATTCGATTAATTTGAAATCTTATTTGGAATGCATGTAAAGTTGTAAATCATTTTCGATTTGTTCTTTAAAAAGGACAATAATTGGCAGGACGACGTTAACTCAGGGGTTTTGGGGTAGTATTATATACTTATTAGGTAGCGTGGCGTGGGTGACGGATATTTTGTTTTCCTGTAGGTATAACATTGGGCTCACCGTTTTAAAATTTCCAAAAATATTTTATAATATATATTTTTTTTTACTATTATACCTATAGACGAAGTTTGGTTGGAGATACCTAGCGAGGGTTCCCTGCTCAAAACCGATAGTTCGTTTTACAATTATGAACTTTCAATGTTCTGTGAGTAATTCCATTTCCATTGTTTTCTTACGGCGTCTTATCGGGTTTGAGTGGGGAACCTTTTGCTAGTACCTACGAGTCCGGCTACTTTTTACCCCGAAACAATGCATAAGTAGTTCCCGTTTGCCTAGTAGTATTATTATTAGTAGTTAATTAAGAAATATTATACATATATTAAGCCGGCACTAAAAATGCGCCGCGAAAGCCCCACGAACTGTGCCGGTGTCTCTATGGACAAAAAAAGAGACCGCGTAGGTCGTTCACGGGCTTTCGCGGCGCGGCGCGAGTGTTGTTGGAACTCACTCAAGGTTCTCATGTTGTCATGTTTTCTCCTGTGCTAGATAAATGTCGTACAGCGTCGTTGAGTTTGTCGAAGAAGCTGGTGGTGGTGTGAGTGTGATTAGACGGGAATGGCTGACGCCAAAAAAGCAGCGTTGCTTCTGGCCGCCACAAAAGCTAATGACCAAGTTTAATAAATGTATTGATGGATCTATTGTGGCTGATACTAACACATGGGAAATTTTCAACATAAAACGAACATTCTATATCACAGGTTAGTTTTGTGTGCAATTTCTTGTAATGCTTAACCAACATGCTTATCTTTCCTATTCAGATTATTATAATCATATTATTTAGATAAAGGTTCAATTATGTTTAAAATTAAGTATGTATTGTCATTTTAGATAGCTTAGTTAAAGCCAGAGAAAAAGCAAAAGAAGCTGAAATAGAGTCTGAAATTAATAGTGACCATGCTGATGATAGTACATTGGTTCGAAAACGCAAAAAGACAAGAAAAATATACGATAGTGACACCAGTGATGATAATTCAGATGACAATAATGACACTATTGTATATCCTAAACAGCCTGCAGGTACCCATTTTTTTATATAAAAACTAGAGTCTGCCCGCGACTTCGCCCGGGTGGAATTCGGTTTTCGCGCTCCCGTGGGAACTATGCGTTTTCCGGGATAACAAGTAGCCTATGTCTTTTCCCGGGACCCCATTTTTATATATAGATTTAATGTATTCATTTCCACAGAGGGACACCAACTAGTTTCTATGCCGGCTGCTGGTGAAGAAAGCATAAAAAATCAGAATCCGAAGCGAACTGCCACTAGAGTATCTTCTTCTACACTGGCTTCTACTGACGAAGAATTAGTCACAGAAACAGGCTCTTCTAAATCTGTAGTGTCACTGCAAAGCCTATGTGAGTAATATTTCAATTCAAGTTTAATACAACAATACTACTGTATGATCATCATCATCATCACTATGCTACTGCTGAACATAGGCCTCCCCCAAGGCTCGCCACTCAGATCGGTTTTGTGCTGCTTGTTTCCACCGGATTCCCGCGACCTTTAAGAGGTCGTCGCTCCATCTTGGTGGAGGCCTACCGACAGCTCGCCTCCCGGTTCGCGGGCGCCACTCGAGAACTTTCTGGCCCCACCGGCCATCAGTCCTGCGAGCAATGTGCCCCGCCCACTTCCACTTGAGGTTTGCACTTCTTCGGGCTATGTTGGTGACCCTAGTTCCACTGCGGATATCCTCTTTTCTGATTCTATCACGCAAAGAAAGCCTGAGCATAGCCTTCTCCATTGCCCTTGTGATTTTAAGTCTTCTTATCAGGCCCATTGTAAGCGCTTGTGGGCGCTGTATAGTCAGCATCGATTATATAGTTAATATTATCCGTGTTATTTATACGAGTTACTAAAACAATTTTTTATTTATTTTAAGGTGACCTGGATTTGACCGTCACACTGTTTACAGAGAAAACTCCAAGCTCTGCAGCTCTAGGTGGGTATGGAGATAGTTTGAGATCCTGGAAATGTTATAGGATACTTTTTATCCCGATATTCCCACGGGAACGGGTTTTCTACGGGTCTACGCGGCACGAAGTCGCGGGAAAACGGCTGGTCTATATACATATACAATATAGATAATATGGATATAATGTACTTTTATATTATTACCAACATTAACATTTATTTCAGATATAATAGCCAAGCCCTTGGCTCGAATTGAAAGTGACGTTAGAGACCTACAAATTTCTCAACAAGAAATTTTGATGATGATGAGGCATTGATCAAAATCGAAACCTGGATTAAAACAACTTCCGAAAATGGAAAACTTTTGGTATGTTATTGGAACTTCTTTTCATGTTTGTAGTTTTGTTTCGATTTGTTAAAATGTGTGTCTGTGTGTGTGTAAAATCTTTACGTTTAATTGGGACTGCCTTGGTAGGTATAATAATATTGTTGTTGTACTTACAGATAACTTATCTAAGCCTTGTAGGTGGCAACAAGACACCTGTAATAATTAGAAGGGTACTGGAAAAGCTTTTTACCAACAAACTGGCTATTCTGTGCAACTGGACTGGCAAAAATAATAAGATACCTTTAAAAGACTTGGAATTAATTAAAATTATAAGAGGTAAGTGTTATCAAAAGCATTGATTCATTGATTTAATTGGTCGGCTTTACTGTAGGTTCACAATAATATAATACCCTTAAGTAAGGTATGGAACCCAGGTGACGCCTTAATTGGGTTGCTGGGTCTGATGAGGGCGTTTATTTAGCAGTGGAATATATAGGGTCTAGCAAAACGTGATGATATTTTACCCACAGACTCAGCTATCGATTCTAAACATGTTTTTGAAGTTTCGGGGTTCTCGGGACCCCAACTATCTCCATGCCAAGTTTCATTTCAATCGGTCCAGCGGTTGAAGCGTGAAGAGGTAACAGACGTAACTCTGTCTGTCTAGACAGAGTTACTTTCGCATTTATAATATAATATGGGTATGGATCTCCTCTCCACTTCCTTCTCTCACCTGCTTTTCAAATTTGAATATTTCTCAAATAAATTTTACTGTTTTTTTAGATGCAGTGCGCCTGAACCAAATTGCTGCGAATGCTACAGACGCTGCGATACACGAAGTAATATCGAATTGGTTCCGATTCACCAAGGACCGCAATGGAGGACGGGAGCCCGCAGAGCTAAGCAGTAAACCAGCTGCTAAACATAGCTCGAAAAAAAAACCGGCCAAGTGCGTGTCCGGCCACGTGCAAATTATAGGGTTCCGAAGTTGAGGATGCCCACAGTACCTTTCTAAGACTTATTAGCATCTAGCTAGCCTGTGGTATGACGTGCCCGCCCGACGCCCCTACCGCTCGAGAAAAATCATCATTATAAGTTGGTCGACTATTACTCGTAAGTTTGTACAGCCTACTTAGCTCTGATAGTTTTCCTTTCAACTACGTTATATATGCCACAACCGTGATTTTTTTCAGCCATCCAAATACCACCATTTAGCTGGCAGGGGGGGGGGGGGACACGTGACTCTAACAAAAAATAGCACTTTAAAGCTTAATATTTCACAAACGCATCACTTAATCAAAAAATGGTTTTAACAAACCCACAATATTTTTTTAAGACCTATTCAACGATATGCCGCACCATGGGTACGCAAGAAAAAAAAATTACATCCCCACTTTACGAGTAGGGGAGGTACCCTATAAAAAAATATATTTAAAAATTTTATTGTACCACTGTCAGCGTAACTAATATGCATATTCATGCCAAATTACAGCTCTCTAGACCTAAGCATCTCCGAGCAATAGTGCGGACAGACGGACGGACGGACGGACATGGCGAAACTATAAGGGTTCCTTGTGGACTTCGGAACCCTAAAAACGAAGTTTGGCTAGAAAGACAAAGCACTTTGTATAGGATTTTCCATTCAAAGTGACCCGTTTTCATTGCTGTTCAGTATATATGAAAACTATTACAGTAACTCATTAACGTCGGTCACATAAGAAATGTAATTTTTAATCCACTTTTTAGGGTTCCGAAGTCCACAAGGAACCCTTATAGTTTCGCCATGTCCGTCCGTCCGTCTGTCCGTCTGTCCGCACTATAGCTCGGAGATGCTTAGTTCTTCTAGAAAGCTGTAATTTGGCATGAATATACATATTAGTTACGCTGACAAAGTGGTACAATAAAATTTTGAAATATAGTTTTTTATAGGGTACCTCCCCTACTCGTAAAGTGGGGATGTAATTTTTTTTCTTGCGTACCCCATGGTGCGGCATATCGTTGAATAGGTCTTGAAAAAATATTGTAGGTTTGTTGAAACCATTTTTTGATTAAGTGATGCGTTTGTGAAATATTAAGCTTTAAAGTGCTATTTTTTGTTAGAGTCACGTCCCCCCCCCCCTGCCATCTAAATGGTGGTATTTGGATGGCTGAAAAAAATGACGGTTGTGGCATATATAACGTAGTTGAAAGGAAAACCATCACAGCTAAGTAGGCTGTACAAACTTAAGAGTCATAGTCGACCAACTTATGAAATGATTAAAAAACCAATGATTTTTCTCGAGCGGCAGGGGCGTCGGGCGGGCACGTCATACCATAGGCTAGCTAGATGCTAATAAGTCTTAGAAAGGTACTGTGGGCATCGTCAACTTCGGAACCCTATACTTTGCGCGTGGCCCGACACGCACTTGGCCGGTTTTTGAACTTATACTCTGTTTATGTTACTCTGTATATATATGTGTACCAAACTAACCTCGGTCACACAAAAATAGTAATTTAACTACATCTTTTTTGAACTTATGTTCTAATTACCTATGTAAATCTGTATATATGTGTACCAAACTAACCTCGGTCACAAAATAATTGTAATTTAAATTCCTCTTTTTTTGAACTTATGTTCTAATTACCTATGTAAATCTGTATATATGTGTACCAAACTAACCTCGGTCACAAAATAATTGTAATTTAAATTCCTCTTTTTTTGAACTTATGTTCTAATTACCTATGTAAATCTGTATATATGTGTACCAAACTAACCTCCGTCACAAAATAATTGTAATTTAAATTCCTCTTTTTTTGAACTTATGTTCTAATTACCTATGTAAATCTGTATATATGTGTACCAAACTAACCTCAGTCACACAATAATTGTAATTTAACTTTCTCTGTTTTGAAATTAAGTATGTTCTTATTACCTATGTAAATCTGTATATACAGGGTGGAAAGATCGAATGCCACATAGAAGGCAACTACAGTCAGCAGCAGAAGTAGATAAGCTGTCCAGGTGTTCAAAATGACCTACACACGCCCTTAACGTCTTAAGAATAAGGTTGTGTGTAGGTCATTTTGAACACTTGGACAGCTTATCTACTTCTGCTGCTGACTGTAGTTGCCTTCTATGTGGCATTCGATCTTTCCACCCTGTATGTGTACCAATCTAACTTCCGTCACAAAAGAATTGTAATTTAACTTCCTCTTTTTTGAACTTATGTTCTAAATACCAATTTTTCAAGTATGTTTGTTATTGTATACACCTATGGTAGTTCTGTGATAACGATAACATCCGTATTAGATCTTTCTTTGTAGATTCTTTTGAAAAACAAATTGTCAGACATAGTCAAATTTTCTAGTAAAGATTTCTTAGTAACTTGGTAGATATAAAGTTGTAAAAATAAACCATTGTTATTATATGCTTTATTTCAGGATGATTGTAGAGTAGTTAACATAAATTGGCATGACATGTAAGTCAAATTCCTTATTTTGAGTGATATCTAGTTTTAGTTAGTTTTAGGTTCGATGATTGACTTTAAACCTCAAAGACTATTTTATGAATACAGTGTTACTTACTGATTGACAAATTCGACTGGTTTAATTTTACCATGACCTGAACCTATTGAAAAAAATATACTGTAGGAATATAATACATTTGTGTAAGTATAAATTACTATTTACCCGTAGGCAGATTTAAGATAAACAAAGGATTATTGTCCTCTGAGTTACCATCACTTGTGTCACTGTTGTATATTTTTCTTGTATTTACGTTTTCGAACCGCTTTATCATTACCATAACGGTAATGAGGAATCTGTTCGAATCGATTCGATTGGGTATTTCCTTCGGAGGCCCTACCGAATTTGACTAGTGTATGTCTTACGTTGGTCTTTCGGTTGGGAAAAGATGCTTTTGGGCAAGGTCTGCGCCATGAAACTACGATGTATTAGCGCAGACCTTACCAAAAAGCATTTTTCCCAACGAAAGGCCAACGTAAGATATACACTAGTCAAATTTGGTAGGGCCTCCGAAGGGAATACCCAATAGGGCCTCCGAAGGACATAACCTATAGGGCCTCCGAGGGAAATACCCAGTAGGGCCTCCGTAGGAAATGCGCAGTAGGGCCTCCGTAAGGAAATATTCTATAGGGCCTACGAAGGAAATGCATAATAGGGCCTCCGTAAGGAAATACCCTATAGGGCCTACGAAGTACATGCTCAGTAGGGCCTCCGTAAGGAAATATACTATAGGGCCTACGAAGGAACTGCACAGTAGGGCCTCCGTTAGGAAATACCCTATAGGGCCTACGAAGGAAATGCCCAATAGGGCCTCCGTAACGAAATACCCTATAGGGCCTACGAAGGAAATGCCAGTAGGGCCTCCGTAAGAAAATATACTATACGGCCTACGAAGGAAATACACAGTAGGGCCTCCGTAAGGAAATATACTATAGGGCCTATGAAGGAACTGCACGGTAGGGCCTCCGTAAGGAAATGCCCTATAGGGCCTACGAAGGAAATGCTCAGTAGGACCTCCGTAAGGAAATATACTATAGGGCCTACGAAGGAAATGTCAGTAGGGCCTCCATAAGAAAATACCCTATAGGGCCTACGTGGAGTTTTTATTATCGGCCCAACAGTAGTAGGTCGGTAGGGACTCTGTTAGAAATAACGTGTTGTTGTTGGCTGTCGTTTAGTTGGGCCTACGTTGATTCTACCACGATTCTACCGTGTTGTTATTGTTGGCTGTTGTTCAGTTGGGCCTACGTATAGGGCCTACGTTGGTCCTACGGTGTTGTTATTGTTGGCTGTTGTTCAGTTGGGCCTACGTATCGGGCCAACGTTAATTCTACCGTTGGCTCTACTGTTTTTAGGGGTGACACGCCGGACGGTTGGCCAACTAAAAAGTGTACGTTGGCCCAACAAACAGCCAACTCAAAATGCTACTAGGGTTACTGCTTTAATTTTGTTTCTTGCTGATAGTTGTGTGTTGAGTATCTGATTGAGTCTTTGTTTGTATTTACTTTTAAGTGAGCTTTTTATATCTGCGTGGTTTAATGAGGTGCTTTGTTGGTATCCTAAGTATTTATATGCTTCCTTTGGTTCCATACTATCAATCCTACCTCCTTGTATTTGTAATTCAAAGATGTCAGTATCTTTGTGTTTCCCTTGAACTATGCTGTTGATTTTGCACTTGGCTGTTCCAAAAGTCATCTTAATATCTTTACTAAATTTTTCTGTTAGTGTAAGTAAGTTGTTTAGTTGTTCTCTGTTGGCTGCGTATAGCTTGATGTCGTCCATATAAAGTAGGTGTGTAAGTTTGGTGCTATCCTCCCTATCAATTACGTATCCTTGGTTGGTGTTGTTAAGGATTCTGGAGAGCGGATTGAGGGCTAGACAAAACCATAGCGGACTCAAAGAATCCCCTTGGAAAATTCCACGAGCTATTTTTATTAATGGTGTGGTCATTGTAGTATTACTGGTTCGTAGGTGAAGTTTTGTACTCCAGTTGGTCATCGTGTGCTGTAAGAATTTTATTAGTGTGTCACTTACTTTATATATTTTAAGAATGTCTATAAGCCATGAATGTGGAACACTGTCAAATGCTTTTTGATAGTCTATATATGAGTAGTAAAGATTTCGGTGTTTTTGTTTGACCTGGTTGTGTATTTCAGTGTCTATAATAAGCTGTTCCTTACAGCCTCTGGAGCCTTTACAGCACCCTTTTTGTTCTTCTGGTATAATTTTGTTCTGTATAATATGTGAGCTGAGTTTGTGTGATATGATGGATGTGAGCAGTTTGTATGTGGTAGATAGACAGGTTATAGGTCTATATTTAGATGGATTGGCTGTGTCATTGTCTTTTGGTTTCAGATATGTATTGCCTTGGGTCATGAAAGTGGGCGTATCCTGCGGGTTGTGAATTATGTGATTGAATGTACGTGCTATGTGTTCGTGTGTTGAAGTAAAGTATTTAATCCAGTAATTTTGTATTTTGTCTGGGCCAGGAGCTTTCCAATTCAACGTCTTTCTAATAGCGTATATAACATCATCTTTATCAATTATTATCTCAGGCATGGTGTCTATGGTCTCAGTCTCTTGTTCTTCGATTTCTGCCCAGGGTGCGTGTGTGTTATGAAATACTGGTTTTGACCATATTTCTTCCCAGTAACTTTTAACTCTGTTTAAGTCTGGGGGTTGTGTGACAGTGTTGTTATGCTCTTTATTAAGTTTTTGGTAGACCTGTTTTTGGTTGTTATTGAATAGTATGTTGTCTGTCTTTCTTTGGTTACTTCTTTTATAACGGCGCAGTCTTTTCGAGTATGCTTGTAATTTTTGTTTGTCGTTGTCAAGCAGATCAACTAGTTCATCTCGAGTTCTATTATTGATATGAAGTTGGTTTTCTTTATCTTTAGTGAGATTTCCATTCAAGTATTGAGTGAGTTTACCTATTTTTGCCCGAAGAGTTGAAATGTTTTGTTCTATACGTTTTTTCCACTGTGGTTTCCTTTTTCCTGTCGTGTGTGTGTTATTACTATCCGTTTGTCTGGTTGGTTTATGGTGTAATGTTGTAACTGTTACTGCAGCACAATATATGACATCGTGAAGATATTCGAGGGTAATGTTTTCCATGGTCTGTAGATGGCTCTCTATTATCCAGTTCGCTGTATTAACGGTTTTTATTGAGTGACGGCTCAGTTGGAGTTTGGGAATGCAAGGTCTTAAGTTAGGGTCAGTGCCACTGTATTTTATAAGCATTTCTGTAAATGTATTTTCAACTTTTGTATACTCTATTGAATCTATGGGCTCTGCATTTATTTGTAAGTCTTGTGTTTGAACGTGCTCTGTATGGCTCAACATTGAAGGCATCAATGTTATTGTGTTATCTAGCTGAACTGAATTCTGTATTTGTGAATTACTGCTATGTGTGTGTATAGTGTTATCTTGTGTATTGTGTGTTTGAGTGATTATATTATTATGAATGTCCATGACATCTGTGCTAGGTTGATCAAGTGTTGTATTTTCTTGAGCTATTGTTTGTTTCAGGCGTTCTCTTTCGTTGGCCGGTATTCTGTTGTTTTTGTGTATGACTCTTATTTGGTCTGCTAACCGTTGTTCAGATAGATGACTTAATTCTGGAAATCTTTCCATGAATTTTTGGTGTAGCTGAGGTCTGTACGTAGTCAAGTTTGTTTCACAATTTGTGACTGTGTAATAACAACGGAGGAGCTCTATATTAATTTCATCGCTCCATTTCATCCGCTGCCTACTTTTTCCAGCAAGTGTTGTAGTAGGCATCATTTCTTGTAGAACACTTCGTCCTGAAGTGCTATTAGAGTGATGGGTTGATGAATGTGTGAGATGATCTACGCGGCTAGGCATGTGGGTTTGTGATCCTCGCGTAGGGTTGGTGATACCAGTGGTGGGCGCAGGATAGTTTGCAAGAGCTTCCTGAGCAACAGCGCACGGCATAGGTGATGTGGTGGTGGATCGTGATGATGAACCTTGATGAAATTCGTATGATCGTGGTGATGATCTGGGTGATGAATATAATGTCTGAGTAGAAGTTGATGATGATGGTGAGTATGAGGTGACGTGTGTTTGTGATAGGTTATCAGCTGCAACAGCGCTAGACTGGGCAGTCTCTAGCGATACGTTGCCCCCCCCAGAATACGTGGGGCTGCCCGAGCCCTGAGACTCGGGGCGGGATTCTCCCGAGTGGGTACCCGCCTGGGGTATTTTTCTGTTTCTTAGGCGCATCGCATGATATGATTCACTATCGCTCCGTTGGTCATTGGTAAGTTTATGTTTGTTTAGCTTTACGCTGTCAATGTCCGCCCCTCACGTGGCTTCAGATGGTCGAGCCGGACGTGGAGTTAGGTTTATGAGGGGCTTATTATTATTATTATTATTATTATTATAAATGAAATAAATATTTTTTTCACAATGAGTAAAACGCTAATTTATTAATTTTGTACATAATTACATCTTGATTATTTCAATTAACTACTCACGTGGGAAGTAATTGGAGTTTTCATGGGATACCAGGGCCTATATTCGAAGTCTTTAAATAGGGATCTCGCTCTTCCCTATAGGATCGCTCACGCGTCGCGTGAACTTTAAGCAGCTAGATTTAAAGTTTAACGTGAGCCATCCTATAGGGAAAAGCGAGATCCTTATTTAAGACGTCGCATAGAGCCCCAGGAGGAGTTCAGATGTCGCGTGAAGGCAATTTTGTTAATGGAGGAAGGGCAATCGTTCCAGATTTAGTGATTGTTATACATATACGACGCATGAGTCTAGTAGTACCCATATATTTTATACATATAATGTAAAATTTGTAAATTTTGAAAAAAGGCCTTCTGCTTGAGTTTGTCGCGGTGCTTCTTCTCAAGCAATGGGTCTAGGAAGCGCTGGTAAATTCTTTTTCTGACGTGTAAAAGTGCCCCTATGTGGCCAATTTGCTGAATAAATGATTGAATTTTGAATTTGAATTTTGAATTGAAGTTTTGATTTAACGCTAGCGAAATATAAAATACTCATTTAGTTTATAAATATTTGACTAGCCAAGAAAATATATCCATTTCCTTGGAAATAAGTAGATGTTATGAATATGAATAATGTTAACAAGCTTCTCGGAACGCGTAATTAAATTTGAATTAGAATAACTTTAGCGAGATGCTTTTAAGAGGCTTTTTACAGGTTGGTTTTTGCAGTCTACGGTTTTGAAGCCCTCTCTGTGAACACGTGAGTATACTTTATTTATGGGCATGAACGGCATTTCACATAATGTGCTACATCTGATTTCAGTCTTGAAATAAATCTTACATATATCATATCATAATACTCGTAATAATGATCATGTAAGTACAATGTGTCACGCTTCTAGATCCATACGTGTTTCTTCTTTGTTGTTATTTATAGTTATACTAAACAATTTGTTGCCTATAAAAATGGAGATTTTTCTACTACTTTAGAAGATAATCAATCAGAATCAGATTTTTAAACATGAATGTTTCTATCACTCAATTATTTATCCAAAAATATAATAATAGACTCCTGCGTGTTCGTAATAATTACGAGATACCATCGTCGCCCCAATTACGATCGTTTAAAACAATTAATGTCCAATTTGGTCGGTCTCAGGAATTCATAACGCACAATGTTATCTTGATAGCGTTTACCCACAGGACAATATAGTACGTAACTCACTTCAATTCAATCATTTATTCAGCAAATTGCCTATGGGCAATAGCGGCACTATTAACGGACCTTTTTTACCCCTTTCTTCACTTTACGGGACTAGAACATCTCCATATCAAAATCCAACTAAATCGGTTCAGCGATTTGAAAGTGTAAACATAACAGACATACTTACAGGTGTAGTCTTATCTGTAGCACACGGCGGACACGGCCTATAAAAGCACCATTTCGAACACAATTAGAATGAAGTGACAATGTTTGCGTGTGAGGACGTCTGTGTGCATGCGAGGACGTCTGTACACTTGTAAATGTGTGTGTACCACTACGCGGGCCAGTGATCCACTCTCCATCTCTGGATGAAACAAATGACGGTAAGGCGAGTTGGGCGCGAGTTGCGCGCCGGCTAGATTCAAGCGGCAGGTCGTGATTGCGGGGGCCCATTCTGTATGTAGTACTTTTAATTATTATGTGTTTATAGTCCGAGTTACTTTCTCAATTTTAATATTTATGGATTGATTGAGCATACAGAGACAGTGATATGATTCAAACCATTTCAAACTTGCTGTAAGGCCGCAAGGTGGCCAGTGCCTTCAGTTTTGAGTGGAAAGAAAATATAAAAATACTGGTGGCGAAAATTTAACAACACTTGGCCGAGTTTTAATCAAGAGATCGCGGCCGATAATGAGGACATTACTTAATAAATTGAAAGACAGTAGCACTACCATGAGTTTACAGTGACCTTACTCGCTAGCGACGACGTAAACGATTTGTATGAAGAATTTTAGTTCAACGAGTGACCGCCAGGGGCGCTGTACTATTTCTTCATACAAATCGTTTACGTAGTCGCTAGCGAGTAAGGTCACTGTAAACTCATGGTAGTGCTACTGAAAGTAAGTACCTAAGTAGGTAAATAACACTTTACTGTGCAATGGAAAATTAATACGACGTTGACGATTGTACACAATAGGGATGACGACAGGGTGAAGAAATCGAAATTCTAATAAGTCCGTTAGTCAGGTAATAAAAAAATATTAGACACGTATTTTTTGTTTTATCAAATTAACAAACAATGACTAAGTTAAAACGCATTGAAGTTGTAGAGTGGGGGCTAACTACGTCACCGTTAGGTATAAATCGTACCTAACCGTGACGTCACGCGACATTTCAACTCAATATATCTCCGTATAAGAGTCGTGTTCGATGCGCGCTGCGACGTAGACGCATTGATGACTAATTGATTAATTTATTAATTGCGGAATTAGCGCGCCTCGGCCGCTGCTAATAGTTTTTTGTAACGATGGGTGAAACCGTCGTGAATAAGCTCCTCACCTTTCTGCTGCGGTTACTGCGGGAAGATGAGCTGGACGCGGAGCAGGTCTGCTTGGCGAGCTTCAGTGCCGCCGACATCTGCGAAGCGAAGAAAGTGCTGTTCCAGTCCCTTGGGATTGCCGGCACAGTTGTACCTCACCGGAGAGGAGACGAAACCGGGATAAAGTCCCTTAAGGACATCATTGATGTTCTGAGGGAGCGTGAGGGCGACTTGCCGGAGTTCGTGCCGACGGAGGTCTCCAGATTGCCGTCCTGCACTCCAGAACATGTCGACGTGAGTGGCCTGCTGAAGGAAATCGTGGCCCTTAAGGCAGGCATGGCAGAAATTTTGAAGAAGTTTGATGATTCGCAGGCCACTATTGCCGAGTGTCGCGCCCTCAATAGCGCGTGAAGTTCGGATTCCTCCAAAGGAGCCCCCTAACACCAATGTGGACAAGGAGGGTTTCACTACGGTGTTGAGGAAGCGCAAGCCGCGCAAGAGCCAAGGTGGTACTGCAGAACCGGTTGGTTCTGGTCTGCACGTTGCCACACCGAGCAAGGCGCTATATGTTTCGCGCCTGCATTACTCCGCCACGGCTGATGATTTGGCGGAGTATGTTCGCCAGAAGACCGGCTTCTCCCTGAGGGTGTTCCCGCTGCGTTCGCGCCACTACGTGCACTTCAGCTCTTTTGTGGTGCGCGTGCCGCGGCCGCTGCTAGAGAACATCGAGAGTGCTGACTTCTGGCCGAAGGGTGTCGTGTTTCGACGGTTCCGGGGCAACCTACCGAATCCTACACCGGAGATGACGACGCAGCGGAGCCACGCCGTTTCGTCGCCTAAATAGTTTTTATTTGGTTACATGACGCATTGGCGTTAGCTGTAAGGTCTTGTTAACTTTTATAAATAAATAAATAAATAAATAAATAAAATAAGTTTGATTATGTGAAAAAATAAAAAATACGTGTCCAATACTTTTCAATAATCTTCCTGATAGACTAAGGAAAAAAAAGTTGTCGTCATCCCTATTGTCAACCACATAACAATATTTGTGGTATTACTTATGCCATATTTTATTTAACTCGACCTAACTAAGCCCGCCATGTTTCCTTCTAGGCTGTAAGAAATTCCTTAGACGCGTAAGTTCGCTTTTGTACCTACATATTTATTGGTTTGGTTTGCAATTATTGGTCTCTACCGGCGGCATAATGATCCATTTCTTTAATGAAGTCCTGGGGTTGGCGAAAGACATAAAAGGTGAAGTACAAAACACAAGTTATGGTGGAAATGGCCGTCGGCAGAATGGAGCAATTGGCCCGCGTCCGGCCTTCATAAAAAAGAAATGACCGCCGTCGCGACGCTCGTGCGCATACGACACGACTTTACCACGATTTATTTTATTTCGACTCTGACAGATATATTTTCAAGCCGTGGTGGTCAAGTGGTTCGACCTACCGCCTCTCATGCAGAGGGTCGAGGTTTCGATTCCGGCTCGCACCTCTAAGTTTACTTATGTGCGAAATTCAATTTGAATTTACCAGTGAGCTTTTCGGTGAAGGAAAACATCGTGAAGAAACCTGCACGCATCTGCGAATTCAAAGAGGTGTGTGAAGTCCACAATCCGCACTGGGCCCGCCTGGGGACTATAATAGCCCAAACTCTCTCGTGACGAGAGGAGGCCTGTGCCCAGCAGTGGGACGCAAATAGGCTGTAGTACTAGTAGATATTTTAAATAATACACTTAAGTAACTGTACGAGTAAAATATGTGTAGTAGTTTTGATGTATTGAGAGAGCTCACAATAGATCCTGTTGTTTGAGTTGAATACGATTTAGGCATCATGAATGTTTGTAGCCGTCTATCCGCATATTTATGGAGGGTTGAAGTAAAAGAGCGCAATATTTATAGTTCCAAAGGTGGACACCAGATCGGGTAGGTTGGGGGCGCTGCGGTCGCCACTCCAGTCAAGCCATCTAGGTAGCGCCTTCAGATGGCGCTGCTGAGGCGAAAACGCAGCGAAAACGGTTGTGAGGAGAGTGTTTTTTGTTTTGTTGCTTATTAAATCCGCTGGACACGTTTTCAACTGTTTCGCCATATAAGACTGCGCTCCTTACCAAGACACATTCCACACTCCATAGGAATATTGTTAGTACAATGACGATGCCAAACGAATTGCGAAATTAAACTCCCACGCCCTTTTCAGAATGGATAACAAGCCTCGTACATGAGAAAATGTTATAATTATTCAATACAGATTGTGGATGTACCTACTCGTATTGGGGATTACGAGCACCTACCTATTTGTACATATAGGTATGTCATAATGATCTTTTTTATCCTATCTTGTTTTATGCTATCCTTTTTTGACAGCAAGGAGTAAAAAGGATAGCGATATGAGTAGCGCGGCAGCATCGGACCAAAAAGTCGCCGCGAGCGAGGGCTTTAACGGAAACAAGTTAATTATACACTGAAAATCTCCTTCCATTGCCACGTACTATATGTATTGGAAAGCTTTGTACCTGCGTGAACCAATACTCGTATCCAGGAGCGCTTCAAATATTCATACAAGCTACCTAGGCAACAAAATCTATTATATCGCATTTAACACTTATGAGATGAAATGAAGCGCGCCTGAGCGCCTGCTGGAAGAGAGTGAAGTACAAAAACCAAAAAAATAAAATACTTACGCACGCTCACTATATGTCAAATGACAAAAAGCTCTCGTTAAGAAATGACGAACTTTTCGCACGCTAAACAAGTTTCGAAATGTTAGAGCAGCAGTTTTAAAAAACCGGCCACGTGTGTCGGGCTACGCGCAAAGTATAGGGTTCCGAAGTTGACGATGCCCACAGTACCTTTATAAGACTTATTAGCGTCTAGCTAGCCTGTGGTATGACGTGCCCGCCCGACGCCCCTGCCGCTCGAGAAAAATCATTGGTTTTTCTAGCTGGCAGGGGGGGGGGGGGACACGTGACTCTAACAAAAAATAGCACTTTAAAGCTTAATATTTCACAAACGCATCACTTAATCAAAAAATAGTTGTAACAAACCCACAATATTTTTTTTAAGACCTATTCAACGATATGCCGCACCATGGGGTACGCAAGAAAAAAAAAATACATCCCCACTTTACGAGTAGTGGAGGTACCCTATAAAAAATGTATTTCAAAATTTTATTGTACCACTTTGTCAGCGTAACTAATATGTATATTCATGCCAAATTACAGCTTTCTAGAACTAAGCATCTCCGAGCAATAGTGCGGACAGACGGACGGACGGACGGACGGACGGACATGGCGAAACTTTAAGGGTTCCTTGTGGACTTCGGAACCCTAAAAATTACATTGATTTCATATTCTAATAAAAAGTAAGTTTAAAACTAGATAAGTTAAACACATCCTTGTCTTACTCTACTCAGTCTTCAACATATTTCCCGTTTTTCCGACGGAAAAAAATATTCGCCTCGAGTCTGGTAACCAAATCCGCCCCTGGCGCGATGCTTTTTGCAAAAATAACGGCTGCCAGAAAACGTTTCGACGTTCCATTTCAAACTCTTCTTTTTTTGTTGCCCAGAATTACCTACTGTGAACTGGATGCGAGTTACCAAAACTGGGTAGGTAGCGTTTATTTTTCTAGAGAGGCAATTCGTTATGTGCTAAGTAAATAGGTAATACATTACCTATGTAATATCATTTATTTTTATTTTAATTTTATTTAAATCTTATAAGATATTATATAGGTAGGTAGAGAAATTCTAAAACCTTGCAAATTCTAAAATCTAAAATAGTATGTTTTGATGCAAATGCGAAAAGTTTGGCATTTTATCACAAATCCCTAGTTACGAGTATGTTAGCGCGAGCGACCGTTAACACTAGGGACGAGTGAAAATGACAATTTCGCACGTGTATTATCAAACGAAATTTTTTAATACATTTGCGAAAAAAAAGGAATAAATAAATAATCTACACTCATATCATAAATCCTCTATGAGACGTCCAAAAATCTCTAGTAATGACATCCTTTATGACGGCGAGTTCTGTCAGAACCAATTTCCTGTCTGTGTTTATACAGTAAAATTCATTTTACAAAATCGAATTCGATGTTGTAATGACGTTCAAATTTCGAATATCTTCAAACAGCAATGCCCGCCTATATGCTTCATTCAGACAGAACGAAAGTTTGTTCCAAATTCAATTATCGGCTCCATTTAGTCTATGCTTTTTGAAAATTGAATGTGAGACATGAACTAATTCGAATTGCCACCATTGTAGATAAATTTCTCGCCTCGCGGCTCGTTTCACAAAACCCCACCCGTGTTTTATGTAGCCTTTATTATGTAGCAGTTACATAAACTACTAAAGCGCAATATTGTCATTTACCGCGTTTGATCTTCCCATTTAGTAAAGCGTGAAAGGCCTTAATGCCCAAGGGCCAAGGG
This sequence comes from Aethes cnicana, assembly GCA_963971205.1. Lineage (NCBI taxonomy): Eukaryota > Metazoa > Arthropoda > Insecta > Lepidoptera > Tortricidae > Aethes > Aethes cnicana. The sequence continues at coordinate 11,690,380 of OZ020286.1, read as the reverse complement.
TATTGGGTTTTCTAAGGACATCATTTCGAAAAGTTCCTTCAGATTTATGCCCTCCTAGTACACAAGCTTACCCGTGTAATGACGTGTCGTTATTTAACGATGCTCGCGGTAAAACTCTTGATTAATTTCCTCCATTTCTTCGCGAGTGGGCATTTTATTTCTGCCATTATGGCTGGCCTGATTTATGGCTCGACAGGCTTCATGCAAAAGAAAAACCAATTTTCTTACAAGAAAACCCACCTTCATGTACCAGGGCAACATGAACTTGTGAAGACCGTGGAGAGTTAACTTTTAATTGAGTGATTTGTGAAGAAACCGAGCTCTCGGCTGGATTACGAATTTATGATGAATTCGCGAGAAATAACTTAAATTAATGAGCTAAGGTACATTTATATCTAAAAACCATTAAGTATGTTGTAACGTGTAAGTTTAGGAAAGATTTCATCAATATTTTTTTTATATCTATGATATAGGCAAACGAGCGCACAGCCCACCTGATGGTAGGTAAGTGGTCACTGCGGCCCATGGACACCGAAATCCTATGAACCCCCATTAAGAAACCATAAGATCTCGAATGCGTTGCCTACCCTGAGGCCTGAGGCTGAATATTCCGTTAGTTAAGATGAAACATGCGCGGTGCGTGAGGTTTCAAAGGTGTTGGCTGTATGACGTTTTATGCCCACATTTTCATTATAATAAACCCTTCAGTTTACACGTTCTTTTTTTTCAAAGACATAATCTTTCTTTTAACCATGTCTGGGATATATTATTACAAACAAATAGTTTCTTGTAGGTTTACCCTACAGATTAATTTGATTACAGATTAAGTAATTGTGACGGCGAATTAAAAAAAATCTGAAATATGACATTTCATTTTATATCTATTTCTAAATCTTTCCTACTAAAAACCTAAAAAAAACTTACCTTACAGTCCTTAAACGAAACAAATCAGCAATTAGACAAAACTTTCGAGTGACATTCTCGGGTGACGCGACGCGGGCGCGCGGCGGCGTAGCCCGTAGAGCACTGGACCTGTGGCGCGTAGCCCGTAGCAACGCTACGGGGGTGCCCACTTGATTCCTGGGCCGGGGTGTTTTAATACCTGGATTTGGTGTTTGGTTGTACCTATCTGAATCTTTAGTAAATACTATACTAATAATAAGTCTCTAGAAGTCACGTGACCGTTTGTATATACATACAAACGGTCACGTGACTTCTAGAGACTAGACTAGAGTCCGTGTTTAAGTCGACAACTACCGTTCGGATTTTCATAAAATTCGGTATGGGGGTAGATTATAACTCGGGTCAAAATGTACTTATGCTACATTTATCCACTAGGAACACTATAACCGAATTCCTAGCGGACGAAGTCGCGGAAAGAAGCTAGTTTCCAAATATCTCCAATACCGGTTAAAAGCGGTTCGAACCGGGAGGATAATTGGATTATTCGGGATTATCTCGAATTGGCTATTAATATTCAACGGATCTAGGAGCGTTGCATATACTGCACTACAATAAATACGAACCAAAATAATTTCACGTGTTCCAATTCTATTACTACTACTACAACAGCCTATTTGCGTCCCACTGCTGAGCAAAGGCCTCCTCTCACCACGAGAGGATTTGGGCTATAGTCCCCACGCGGGCCCAGCGCGAATTGGGGACTTTACACACATCTTTGAATTACTTCGCAGATGCGTGCAGGTTTCCTGACGATGTTTTCCTTCACCGTTCTCTTCAGCTTCTGCTCAATGGTTTTAAATATAACTTAACACAACTTGTTCTCAGACATGTGTATTACTATGTCTTCTTCTTGTTGGTGCCATCTCCTATCGAAGTTTGGCGATCATCATAGCTATTTCCACTTTTGACGCAGCTGAACAGAAATTGATCCGGTTGCTCTTCTGGTACCAACAGGTTACTGATTGATTACTAAGTAAGATTATAGAGCTTTCTATGTTGCGGATCTGCCTAGTTGTGTTATTAGTTAGACGTATAACTTAATCGTAAATAACTTATTCTATTCTATAGGCCTCGCTCAGGGACTGTCGACGCAATTTCAGCGAGGCAATGGGGACTCCCAGTGTCTCTTCGCAGTGTCTTTTCGTCCAAATTACCGCAGTGTCTCAAGTCGAAAGTCTTCGACCAGTGTGTGTTGCCAGTGATGACTTATGGTTCCGAGACGTGGGCGCTTACGATGGGCCTCATAAGAAGGCTCAAAGTCACTCAGAGGGCAATGGAGAGGGCTATGCTCGGGGTTTCTCTGCGTGATAGAATCAGAAATGAGGATATCCGCAGTAGAACTAGGGTCACCGACATAGCCCGAAGAATTGCGAGCCTTAAGTGGCAGTGGGCGGGGCACATTGCTCGCAGGACTGATGGCCGATGGGGCCGGAAAGTTCTCGAGTGGCGCCCGCGAACCGGGAGACGAGCTGTCGGTAGGCCTCCAACAAGATGGAGCGACGACCTCGTGAAGGTTGCGGGAAACCGGTGGAAGCAAGTAGCACAGGACCGGTCTGAGTGGCGAGCCTTGGGGGAGGCCTATGTCCAGCAGTGGACGTCTTTCGGCTGAAATGATGATGATGATGATGAATGGGGACTATCGTTTCTTTGCTCACCAGTTGGCGCCACTGTTGACTAAGGTCCAGAGGTATAGCTGTCAAAGGCGACTTTATAAGATCGGCGCCGAAACAAGTTTTGAATCTTGAATCTCATTAAGTTTATTAATTATAAATAACTATAATCATATCGAGTAGCTATGCCGCAATGTTGTGCAGTTCCATTTTGTTCGGATTTGTTTTTTTTTTAAAGCGTTCACATTCATCGCCAAATAATCCATATATGCGATAATTTCACGAAGGAGATCACTTTTCAGCAGGTAAATTAAAGAAACTATAATTTATATCACGAAGCCCGCCAAAACCAGTGAAAAGTGAATGTTATTGGACCTCACGCGACACTAGCGCCTCTAGTGGCAAATTCACACGCGATAGCCCCCATTGAGCGTCCGTTGCGTCAAGCGACGTAAAATGTTTTTTATTTTTATTACGAACTAGCTTCTGCCCACGACTTCGCCCGCGTGGAATTTGATTATCGCGCTCCCGCGGGAACTATGCGTTTTTCCGAAATAAAAAGTAGCCTATGTCCCTTCCCGGGACCCCAACTATCTCCATGCTAAATTTCATAAGCCGGAATCGAACCCCCGACCCTCCGCATGAGAGGCGGTAGGTCGAACCACTAGGCCACCACGGCTTTTGATTGGTAGCGATAGCGATGTCTACTTATATCTTAATTAAGAGTATAAATACAGGGAAATGCTTGTAGCACTAAGTCCGCCTTTTGTACTCTGCATTTTTTTTGTTTGTGCGATAAAGAGTTTAAATAAATAAATAAAGTAAGACTTAATAATCGGCAGGTACAATAATGAAAGTTTATCTTGGCATTTGGAACTAACTATGATTCGTTTCTCCAATTACAACTTGCTTTTTAACCGACTTCAAAAAAAGGAGGAGGTTCTCAATTCGTCGGAATCTTTTTTTTTTTTTTAATGTATGTTCACCAAAAATAAATAGTAAACGTGAACCGATTTCGATGATTCTTTTTTTGTTCGAAAGGTGGTACTTCCAAGTTGGTCCCATATTAATTTGGTTCAGTTTTGATGATGGTATCCATGGGAAAATGAGGGAACTCCTCCAAATTTGCTAGCACGTAGATGATTTTGGTGTCAATTTCGAGGACTTCAGAGTTACTTATGTACTTCTATAGTAATGTTTGGAAACTGTAGCCGAAAAAAAATTTTTAAATAAAAAAATAAAAACCGCCTTCAAACTCCGACAGACTGCGAAGTCGGGGTCAAGTGAACCGACCCAAAGAAATGATAATCATATAGTGAACTTGACATTGACATCGCAGTCTGTCGGAGTTTGAAGGCGGTTTTTATTTTTTTATTTAAAAATTTTAAATTCTGAAATATGGTTAAATATTAAGTCTCATCCAATATTAATTTCTTTGGAGTGTAGTGGTATCCTCGAGAGCGTAAGTGAGCCTTAGGCCTGACAGCTGTCATTTTAAGCTATATTGTGAGTTGGATGCGGAAATCAAAGGTATTCGAGTGGAAATATTTGTTATTCCCTAGATGGGGAACTTGACAGTTGTGATGTTTTCCTGTGTTTCCAATCGTTTTTCCACGATAGGTTAGTTTGCTATGACAATGCAAAATAATAAGTATTTTATTAAGAATGTTTTTCTGAGAGCGAAAAGCATTGAACTGTGAGTGTTTAAAATGGAAAATGTGTCAAAACCTTCAATCACAAGATCAATCGATATAGTTTTTTTAGGGTTCCGCAGTTTTTAACTACGGTAAATTTGGAATGTTGATGAGGCCAATAAAAAAAAAGTTAATATATAAGGAAAGCCTATGAATGTATTATGACGCGTTAAAAATATTCAGAATTTTATTTTGTAGATCACTTCTAATGATACCTGCTTAAATTAAATGTTAAGAGTTTTCAATACAAGTAACTCTCATCATTTGTATGAACACACCATATAAAACTTTCGTTGTGACGTTTAATATAAAGCACCCGTATTTGACCAATTGCTCTTTGTGAAAATGAAAATGAAAAAGAATATATTTATTCAGCAAATAGGCCACATCTGGGCACTTTTACACGTCACTTTTAAATGAATTTAACAGAAATGAATTTACATGAATTTGCCCACTCAGAATATACTATTATTATTATTATGAGCCCGTTCTGTCCCACTGCTGAGCAAAGGCCTCCCCCCACTTTTTCAACTCCTCTCGGTCTTGCGCAGTCTCTGGCCAATTCTTTAAAAAGGAATCAATTTCATCCCGCCATCGCCGACGAGGTCTGCCTCGTCTCCGATTGGAATTGTGGGGCTTCCACTGGGTGGTTACTTTGGCCCATAATTCGTTCAGCATGCGGCAGATATGACCAGCCCAGTCCCATTTCAGTTTGGCCGCCTTCTGAGCCACGTCAACTATTTGCGTCTTGGAGCGTAGGGTAGTGTTCCGGATTCGATCCCTACGTTTAACACCTAATATGCTACGCTCCATGGCCCGTTGACAAACTCCAAGCTTGAACTTCTGAGAATCTGTCAAAGACCAAGTTTGAGCGCGGTAGGTGTATGAATATACTATTCAAGTAAATCATTTAGTAAGAGTTCGCTTAAATATGAAAAGCGACTTCATCCTCATATCTTGTGGGCACATTCCAGTGACCTTTATAAATGTTAGGAAGGATTACACGGGGCCTTTCCTTGCTAAACTACTACTACTACTACTACAGCCTATTTGCGTCCCACTGCTGGGCACAGGCCTCCTCTCATCACGAGAGGGTATGGGCGGATTGGGAACTTCACACACATCTTTGAATTACTTCGCAGATGCGTGCAGGTTTCCTCGCGATGTTTTCCTTCACCGAAAAGCACCGTGGTAAATTCAAATTGAATTTCGCACATAAGTAAACTTAGGTGCGAGCCGGAATCGAACCCCCGACCCTCTGCATGAGAGGCGGTAGGTCGAACCACTAGGCTACTACGGCTTCTAAAACGATCACTTTATTCTCGGAAATAGATAATTCATCAGATGACAGAGGCAAGTGAGATGTCCTGAGCAGAATAATTTTCCAACCTTCAAAGTTAATTTAATTCTAACATAGTCCGTAATCTATATACTAATAATAAGTCTGTAGAAGAAATCGCGTCTGAAACTTGAAAATTAAAAGAAACTATCAAGTCGAGGGGACTATATAAACGAAACTGAACACAAAATAACCATTTTTAGAAAAAAAATCTGTATGTATGTATATGTATGTCCGGATTTAACTCGAAAACTACTGGACGGATTGCAACAAAATTGTATGGGGGTTGTTTATAACACTGGTCAACATATGGGCTAATTTTTATCCCGGAAAAACGCATAGTTATCGCGGGAACGCTATTTTCGAATTCCACGCGGACGAAGTCGCGGGCAGGAGCTAGTAATTAAATAAGTTGATTTCAAAAAAACTTTAGATGGCCAATTAGTTCTTTAAATATAATGAAAACTATGCCCAGCGTTTGTACCATTTTATTAATGAACAAGGTAGCCGTGCTATGCGACGGCAAATATATTAAAATAAAGAACTTTTATTTTCCACATTCGAATTGAATCTAGCAAAGCCAAATACACGCAACAGCAATGAAAACGGGTCACTTTGTATGAAAGCTCCTATACAATGACCTGTATCTTGCTATGCGCTCGTTTGCCTATACCATTGGTAAGTATAAGAAAAAAAAAAGAAAAAAAAAAGTGACCAGTTTTAATTGCTGTTGAGTGTAATATTGTGTGCCAAATGGGGCTCTCTTTACTTTTAATAACTGCATGCAAATCTTTTCACTAGTTCCGAGCTTAGCTCTAAAAAATAGACAGACAGACCGAAACAGATGAATAATAATAATAACCTTTTTAAGTATCTTCTCTTCTCCTTCTATTTAAGAGCCGTGCTCTTGTCGGTGGAGTAACCGCCATGTCTCTCGATCCTGTGCCCGTCTTTTTAGGTCGTAATAAGACGGGACATTTGCTCTTTCCTTCAGCTGGTCAAAGTAGGTTAAGCGTGGTGTATCTCTTCCCCTTCTTCCTTCCATTTTACCTTCCATTATAACGTTCTTTTAAGTATAGATGGATAAAAATAACATGAATAAATGTAAGTAACACGATATGCAGCAGTGCAATCACGTGCACGCCTTACTTTGAGTGTAAGGTGATCGAGTTTTATGTTTGTATCCGATCGGCACGACCTTGAGAGTATCGACTTTATTAACTCGATTTAAAAAAAAAAAAAACCCCAACTGCAAACACACTTTTGATGTCACATTATATTGATTGTGTGGTGTTCAATAAAGTATATTGTATTGTATTGTATATATTTTTGTAATCCGTTAATTGAACCCTTTATTTTGATACCCCACTCGATAGGCTTTGACAAAAAAAAATTTTTTTTTGGAAACCTTTAAATTGCGTTCAAATGTAAGCCATTTTGTTTTATGCAAGTTTGATATAGGTATCCAGTGTCACTCTCACAATTAAGACGTATCTAACGACACCTCGCATGCTTAAATCTTTCAAGCCATTTAGGCTACAGAGCGTGCCAAAGAAATATACATACATACATACACTCGAAAAACATAACCCTCCTTCTAACGCAGTCGCGTAAAAAGCTTGTGGAGTTAAAGTGCAGAAACAAAGGGTGATTCTCGCAGGCGTCGCTAAGTTGTTGATTTAGTCACAACGATTTCCAAAAACTTGTTGATCAGAAAAACTTGAAACCATCATAGTTTCAGAGGAAAGTGTCTTCTTAATTTAGTTCAACCTTACTACTAATACTACTACAGCCTATTTGCGTCCCACTGCTGGGCACAGGCCTCCCCTCACCACGAGAGGGTTTAATTCAATGCTTTGGTATAATTACCCATAACAATGTTTTTATTAGGTACTTATTTACCTTTCATTTATTTGTACAGTGCGTTTTTTGAATCAGATAAAATCATGGTCAAAAATATATGTAAGTATAAGATACTCTTACAAAGCGTAAAAATATGTACCTATACAGCGGCTCTACTGCTAGATATGCCATTAGAGTTGCTGTATACATATACATACATAGTTTGGCACTTTGAGCAAATAGATACACATCTTGGCCCTTGACTAGCAAGACTGCACCAACCTAACAATTTTTGCTTCAAAATTTATATGAATACAGTTTAATATTCATTCGGATTCAATGTCAAAAAGAACATTCCGGTATAACCAACGTTTTAACAGTTTAGGCAACATTAATAAATTTAAAAACTTAAAAATCGGGACGAAATCAACTACACTCACCAGCAATGAGAACGGGTCGCTTTGTATAGGATTTTCCATACAAAGTAACAAATGATAATGACCTGGTCTTACCAAAATTTTACATTTTGTAAGAATCTTTAAGACAGTCATTAAGGTCCAATTCATTGTGTTTTAATCTCTAGGTTCTACGGGGACAATGGCCTCTCCTTTGACTTTCCAACTCAGCCTTTATTAAATTAACAAAATAAAAAAACAATTTGCATTGCTCATTACCACGATGAGATCATTCTGTAATTCCCATGTACGTATACAATGACAAAATCATTTGCATAAACGAAAAACAATCATCTACTACCTACATACTAATATAAATGTTAAAATTTCAAATATTTTGAACAACAAAATTGCAAAAAACATAGTGCCACTGCCAGCGCAATTGTTGATTGCGACGTTTCTTCCCAGCACTGGAAAACATCGTGAGGAAACCTCACGAACACACAACACACATACACACACTTCACATTTGCGAAGTAATTCAAGATGTGTGTGAAGTCCCCAATCTGCACTGGGCCCGCGTGGGGACTATAGCTCAAACCCTCTCGGGATGAGAGGAGGTGCCCAGCAGTGGGAGTGGGACGCAAAAGTGACCCAATATCGATGCCGAAAAAATAATTCGGTCTTAAATTTTGCTCTGAATCAAACTTATGATAATAAGTATAAATTTAGTAGGTACTTACAGACATAATGTATGTTCATATACCGAGGCCAGACTCGGTGTTATTAAGTTCAGACATTGCGCAAGAGTGGGGCAATGACTCAATTCGGCAACTTCTGAGACTGACCTTCGCATCGCCATTGCAATTGGTAGGCTTTATGTTTTCGACAGTCAAGCAGTCGTTCATGACGAAATGTAACGTTTTTTTTACTTTTATTAAATACTAGCTTCTGCCCGCGACTTCGACCGCGTGGAATTCGGTTATCGCGTTCCCGCGGAAACTATACGTTTTTCCGGGATGAAAAGTAGCCTATGTTCTTTCCCGGGACTTCAACTCATGAGGAGATCATGCCAAATTTCATCGAAATCGGTCCAGCGGTTGAAGCGTGAAGAGGTAACAGACAGACAGACAGAGTTACTTTCGCATTTATAATATTAATATGGATACTTAGTAGTTTTTGAACGGGACTGCGCCCGCGTGGAATTCGGTTATATCATTTTTCCTGGTTAGTAGCCTATGTCCTTTCCCGGGACTCCAACTATCTAAATGCCCAATTTCATCCTAATCGATCCACGGTTGACCCGTTAAGACGTAGTAAACAGACGGACAGATTTACTTTCGCATTAATAATATTAAGTATGGATAGATTTTATGTTGGAACTAGCCGCCTCCTTATAACTCGCGTGGGACCCCCATAAGAAAAATAAGTAAACATTACGTTTTTTTAGTATAAATTATTTATTGTAAAATGGTATAAAGTGATCACAAGTTAAACGATGCCGTTATCGCATTAAAAAACCAAAACCAGTCTTATAAAGTACGTCAAGGCTTTTTTATATAACTACCATGAAACCTTGGCATTATCAGACAAGATAATTATATAGATTGTCAATTTCCTTACATTACGGCGTCCATCGTAAATAGCCAGGGCGCTTCTACTTTTCATACTTCGCCTGTACAGCGCCATCTAGATGTTGCTTATGGAGTTCAAATTTATATGCAGGCTATTTATGCGCGACTACTATTATCGCTACGCTGATTGGTATGAAGTTTGGCATTCTAGGTTTTATTACTTTCTCTGTGGCATTGTTAAAACTAATGGAATGAGCCATATAGATTTTTTTAACACCAATTATTAAAGGCAGGAAGTGGTATTTGCCTGCCCCTATGGGAAAAGGCTTGATTTTATGTATGTATGTATGATTAAATAAATAAATATCTTGGGACACGTCACACAAATTGACCTAGCCCCAAACTAAGCAAAGCTTGCAAAAACTATGAGGTGATAGACAACTATATAAATAGTTACTTATATGTATAGAGAAATATATAAATAATAAACATCCATAACTCAATTACAATCATTCGTGCTAACTTTCCTTTTTGTTACCCGGTTTTCGAGCACTTTTTCAATGTTCTTGTTTTTTTTATGGTTGATAATTTAAGGTTGTGAACGAGGCTATAAATACACTTTGTATGGCAAATCCTGTAAAAAGAAAGTGACCCGTTTTCATTGCTGTTGAGTGTATATATTAAATATTGTGCAATTGAAATAAAATTGTTGAAAATAATAGTGACAAAAAGGAAAGCTATTTGACAACTTAAATTATAACAACACAACTCGTTTCCCAATAATAATTACATAAAAATAAACGAACTTTTGGAAAAAGGCTCATTGAGCGTTGTCGACTCGTAAATTCATTATAATATTGTATGTCGTCATTTAACTGCCTATTTCCCACGACTTTTAAATAGACGAGTTTTATAAAAACGCTAGGAAGGACTCCTTAAATGGTAAAATCCAAATTTAATCTACTTATACAGGCCTAATTTCTGAGGTAGTCAAACATTATAAACAAGTTATTTATCTACTACTTATATAAACAATACATCAGACTTTACAACCTCTTTTTGAAGTCGATTCTAAACTTTACAAAAAATGCGTCATATATTCCAATAGGCAAGAATATGTAGATACATACAAAAATATATTTTATAATTAGCACCAGGAGTGGTTGACATAACGATGTCTTGACTTGCATCTGCTGTGCCTCAAACAGTCCATCAAAAGCTACAATTTACGAACGCAGTTGGGTCAATCAAGTTGTTGTTCTGTCCCATTTGCCAGGAGACTCAGGAGAGTTTGATAAGAGATGTTTCTTACAAAAACTTTTACAGCGTAGACTTCTGAGTTACTTAGAAGATGCCCCATAAGGGAATGGATTGGAAGGAAAGTCGAAAATGGCAAAAGAAACTCAAATTTGGTCGATTTAAAACCATAAAAACCGCAGTTTTAAAAGTGACCTAGGAGACCGTAACTATAGCAACTAGTGACAAAAAAGTCGATTTGTTGATCAGTTGACGGACCGTAGGTACCTAAGTATGAGGCAATCTCGACCTAACTCACTACAAAACAGATTAAAAACAGAGATCAATTCACAGCTACATACGACTACGGATCAGTCTTTAACCAAGTATCCGAACTCCTTCATTTCCTTGTCGAAACTCTCGTCGCGGTACTGCTTCACCTTTCCAAACCAGAAACCGATTGTGCTGTGGTTGTCTGCGAAAGAAAGAAACAATTATTTATGTTATATCACATAGAAAAAAAAGAAAGAACTGTCGTAATGTTTGCGAACGAAGTGGACTGATGAACTTGTCAAGATCAGCTTTACAAAACTTACTTTGACAAAATTCTTTCTGTAAAAGTATGGCCTAAGACTGAATTGGAGTGTTTTGGAGACTTACACCTACGTCCTTCTATTGATTTTTCAAGGCTAAGCAGGACCTAAGCAGAAACGTTTTTAGAAGAGCCAAAATGTTTCCAATTTGCTGATTTTTTAAGAAAGAAAGATTGACAAATTATCCGTAATAATACCATAAACCAGCCGAATTTGCATGCAACATTAATGAGCTGATATCTCAACTGAAAGAATCCCACTGCTGCACATAGGCCTCCCCCAATGCTCGCCACTGTGCTTGATTCCACTAGATTTCCGCGACCTTCACGAACTTCTCGTCTCCCAGTTCGCGGACGCCACAAAACTCCTCGCCTCAGCTTCAAATCTACCACATCAGCTTATTTATATTCCACAGCTGGGCAAAGCCTCTTCTCATCTCATCAGGTCAGCTCTTGCCTTTAGACCTTGCCAAAGTTCAATTTCTGTACCCATATTACTCATTTGCAGTTTGCCCTCCGTACTTTTGAGTGGATATATATAGGTTGAGTAACACAAGAGAACGTTCCATACCTTTGCAAGTCCCCCCGTATCGCTCAGGCAGACACTCCGGTGGAAAGTGCTGCTGTAGCGACTTGCAGTCGTGGCCGTGGAAGTAAGTGCGCCCGCGCACATCGGGGCTCATGTACCGCTGGAATAGGTAGAAGAACGTGTTGATGATCCAGCTGTAGTTGATGAAGTGGTACGAGCGCCCCGTGATCGGTGTCGCCAGCTGGAACAGAAAATATCGGTCAATATAGACATGAAGTTCCCATTTCCACAAAACGCTTCGTTGTGGCTACGGATATTTTACTCCTAGGGATAGGGACCAAATATCAATTAGTTTTTTTAGTATAAATGAACTTGCGTTTACTACACTTACTTACTAGCTAGTGGGATTTCCAACGGGAAAGATTTATTTAACCTTAACTCATAGTAAAAAATATGTGTGACCCTTGACGACGACGAAAGTTAACGAATTAACTTTCTTGAAGCAACCCAGGTTATGTTTCCGATTCACTTACTCCCGACAAACACATGATCTGATAGACGATGGTGGGCGTGAGTTGCGACACGTGTCTCATGGTGATGCCCTCCAGGTCCACAATCAGAGCTCCGCCCAGCACCTGCAGCTTCGGCAGCCGGATCCCAATCTCCGTCATCGCCAGCCCCGCCTTCACCAGGTCCTCGATTGGGTATTCGCTGGGGTCCCACGTTCCTATATGGACAATAGATTCAAATAATAATTAGTAAACTACACCACCACCGTGAGTAAAAACCCGCTAGGGGCGCTAGTGGCGTTGGTGTCGGCAAAGGTAGCCATTGGATTTTTTGCGCGATTTGACATTGCCAGCTACTTATTTATTACTCCAATTTACACCTCGAACCGGCGATCTTGCCAAAGGTCGTCGCTCCACCGAGCCTGAAGGCATCCCACGCTACGTTTAAAGAGACGCGGTCTTCACTCTAAAACACGTTTGCCCCAACGGTTATTGGCTGTGCGGCAAATATGACCTGCTCACTGCCAATTCAACTTTCAACGTGCTAATCTGGTGACCAAGTGTACAAATTTGACTAGGACGTCATGAAACCGAGGAGCTACTTACCAAACCTCATGATGGTGAGCCGGCCCACGTCGGGGTGGTCGAAGTTGGTGCCCTCATAAGCCCCGCCCACCTTCGCCAGGCCCCACAAGTCCACGCCCCTGAACAGTTCAGGGTACTGCTCCAGGAACTTGCAGTAGCGGACCAGCTGTAGATGGATAATAAGGATATGGATGTGGTAAGAGAAAGTATGGTGCAATTGTAAAATCAACAGAAACAATTACCAGGTCTTAGATTATCTCGCTGTGTATCTAGTAAAACACCATCACAGCGCAATGATGGATATGGCTAACTGGGAGCTACGAACGCCAAACCAACCCCAACGTCATTAAAAAAAAATACCACCGAGAATATTTCAATGGCTTCTGACCGATTTTTCTTTGTAATATCTACTTAAATATCCTCATCTAGAACACAGTGGACCACATCATTTTTTACGGGATTATTCAAATACAGGATCATTATAGCAATGAGAAAGTAGGTAGGTTAGGTAAGTCTACCACTTTCTCATACAGAGTGTTGTCAGAGGGTCAAAACTCTATTTGCACCTCTAAATATGAAGAAAAACATCGTCAGCAACTTGCAAACATTTGCAAAGGCATGCAAAGATGTACTCGTATGAGCTCCGCTTGGAGATTGTAGTCCAAAACCCCTTATAAGAGGAGACATGTAAAAGATGCCATGCTATGTAGGGCTGGCCATAGCCAGTGGTGACAGGGTACTGACTGACCAGTCTGTGCGCGCGGCGCACGACGAACCGGCGCGCGCGCAGGAACCGAAGCAGGAACGCGTCGTCCAGCCGCCGCGGACTGCACTCACCGCGCTCTGCACACAAACTTGATATGTAAAGTACTAGGTTCATCAATACTCCATACTATACTAATATTATAAATGTGAAAGTCTTCTTGTTTGTCCTTCCTTTACGTCGTAACGACTGGACCGATTTGAATGACATTTGGTATGAAGACAATTTGAGACCCGGGGAATAACATTAGGATACTTTCTATCGGGTTTTCTACGGGTCAAGCCAGGGGTTTCAATACTTCTATAACTATAACCACCTATATGTATATTATCATCGGGTACATGAATTCTAAGTCTACGCAGGACGAAGTTGCGGGGAAACGGCTAGTCTTTAATAAAAAAAACGGGTCGGTATCAAAACGACTGGATTCTCAAAACGACAAGAACCACATAAAGACTTGATCGCAAAACGACCACATCTGCAAAAAGCCTTTATCTCGTAATGACTTTCTAGTCAAACGACCACAAAGCATAAAGTCTGAATATCAGAACGGCTTACTATCAAAATTACTTGTTCGCAAAAAGACCACCTCGCAGAAGGTATAGATCTTAAAATGCCCTAATAACAAAATAACTAGATCAAGTCTTTATGTGGTTCTGGTCGTTTTGAGAATCCAGTCGTTTTGATACCGACCCAAAAAAACCTTAGTTACGTACGTACTTAACTTAGTTAACAACATTTACGTTCCACCAAAGCCTAGGTATATAGGTATCTGAAGTCCTTTAGGGACTTCACTGACATCTTCGAAAAACCTTATAGATGTTGCAGGTTTTCTCATGATGTTTTCCTTCGCCGAAAAGCTCAATGGTTTTAAATGGAACATAACACAACTTGTTCTCAGAGCTGCGAGCAGGATTTGTACTCTTGACCCTCCGCATGAGAGGCGGTAAGGTCAAGTCAAACTTCTACGTAGCTCGTAGTACTATTAAATACTAGCTTTTCCCAACTACTTCGTATGCGCAGAAATATTAAAATGAAAAATCCCGTTATTTTCCGTTCGGGAAATTTCGGAAAATCCTCTCTTAATGCTCCCCTACGTTCCCTAAGGAACCTGCATGCCAAATTATAGCTCTCTACGACCAGTAGTTTCTGCTCTGCGTTGATCGATCAATCAGTCAGTCAGTCAGTTTCTCGTTTTGTATATATAGATAGACTCTGTGCCTCTAAGCTACCAAGACTAGACTAGGCCATGGACCGTTATTTATTTTGATGTATGATTAAGGTAAGTACCTACTTTAAAAAAAATGGTTGTCTGTAAAGCCGGTGAACGGACGATAATTTTACATGTGATAATGTTACGTAACGCTACAACGCTACGAAACGCTACAACGTTACTATTGCGTCACGTTTTTTCGTGTTCATCAATTTTATAAGACGCTATCACGTCAAAAAGCAAGTTACGCACAAAGCCGCGGAGAAAATGAGTGTCCCATTATAAGTAACGTTACGTAGATACGACTAGAACTATTACGTCGATGATGTAACGTGCGATTGAAGATGTTTACAACTTTTTACTCTATCTCCGCGGGATACAGTTGAAACGTGTAAATAATAATGTATAAACGAGTATGGTAACGACTAAAGAAAGATGACGGGTGTAGGTAGGTACTATTATTATAAACTAGCGCCCGAGTAAGATTTTGTTTACGGTCGTTGCTCTGATGTCCGAGGAGTATTTCATGTACTTAGTTTACTAGCTTCTGCCCTCGACTTCGTCCGCGCGGAATTCGTTAATAGCATTTGCGGGAGCTATGCATTTTTTCGAGATAAAAAGTAACCTATATGTTGACCAGTAAAAAACTATTTATATTTTACCTCGACGTTTCGGCCGCGATGCAGCGGCCGTGGTCACGAGAAGACTGAAGTGACAGTATCAGCATATTTGTCTTGTGGTTCGAGCTACCCGCACTTGATTTTTATTAATGTCACTCGGTATATCAACAGGCCGGCACACAACACTAACAATGTCCGCAGATTTTTCCGAACTATAATAATATTATAGCTTCTGCCCGCGACTTCGTCCGCATGGAATTCGGTTATAGCGTTCCCGCGGGAATTGAGCGTTAAACTAAACGTTAAACTATAACAAATTATAAACCTTCCTCTTTAATCACTCTATTTAAAAAAGACTGGCCGAGTACAATCGGTTAGTTGTCACATTTTCTTCCAAAAATAGGTAATTTTAAGCGTAGAATGTTTATGTTTAATATTTTTAGTCGTTTTCTATCGCTTGTAAAGAACGCATCTCTCAAAATATAATATCAATTCAACAATTCATTAGGACAATGTTAGGGCAGTAATAGGGCCAGTCTTCAAGATTTAGATATTTTAATAAGCTAGACATCGTCTTCGTGTCTTCGGATTCCACCGCTGATCTCCGTGCCTGCAGCATCTACCTGAGCTAACATCAACCCCCCGCTACAATACTATGTAGTGAAGGCATGGCCTCACCGTAAACCATTTCCCTCAGCTCCTCGATGGCTGCGCCCCTGGTCTCCGGGTCCTCGTCCACCATAACTTTTGCCAGCTCGAGGAGCTCTGGATTCTCGCTCGTGTCCAACTCGGCTTCATATCCGATCTCGATAAGCCACTCGTCATGCATGGCTCCCTGGTACAATCTAAAGGTAAACACTTGTGAAAACTTGATAAAAATCACTCTTTTTGAAGCTAAAAAATACCTTTTTATTGAATTTATTAAGAGTTGTTTTTCGTGAAATTTATCACTATATTATTTTATTTTTATCACTTCTACCAGTACCACTTCACTTCCAAAATAAGGTACTGCATTACATAAACACCAAACGCAAACGCGTCGAACAGCAGACGAAGTAAAAGTGCGCTGTTTGAATTAACGGCACTTTTTTTAATCCGCCGCGAACCGGCGAGGTCTGGCGCGAGACTAGCACTGTTTTTGTGTACATGTCTGTTATATCAGTAGACCCAATGCATAACTCCGCGAGCAAAATATTGGGCAGTCAAGGTGACTCAGCGGCGGCTGGGAAAGAAAACCGGTGCAATTGGGGTGACCGGCCATTTAATGCAAGATACTACTACTACTACAGCCTATTTGCGTCCCACTCACTGCTAGGTACAGGCATCCTCTCATCACGAGAGGGTTTGGGCTATAGTCCCCACGCGTGCGAATAGGGATGACGACAACTTTTTTTTCCTAAGTCTATCAGGAAGATTATTGAAAAGTATTGGACACGTATTTTTTCTTTTTTCACGTAATCAAACTTATACGGAGATATATTGAGTTGAAATGTCGCGTGACTTCACGGTTAGGTACGATTTATACCTAATGGTGACGTAGTTAGCCCCCGAACTTTAATGCGTTTTAGCTTAGTCATTCTTTGTTAATTTGATAAAACAAAAAATACGTGTCTAATATTTTTTTATTACCTGACTGACGGACTAATTAGAATTTCGATTCCTTCACCCTGTCGTCATCCTTATTAGGGACTTCACACACATCTTACAATCAATGCAAGTTAGCAAATAAATAAAAAACAAGTTTTTGAAACGAGTACCACCATTCCACAACAGCCTTTATACGAACCACTGATATAACAGAAACAGTTATTGATATACATACTTACAAAAGACTTAAAACAATAGTCAAGCAGTATAATTTGAGTCAGACATTCTAAATTTTCTAAATCTGAACCTGTGCTCGCTTTCTAATATTTATCTAGTGCCTAAAAGCTAACGTGTTTCATGTGACCGAATCACAGAAATTTAAAAAATAACTTCAACATTCTTGAATTAACTAGATTTTTGATAGTAGCAAAGTGCGTTGACCAATTTGAAGAAACTAACAGGTGATTTCCTCATTCATCATCATCATCATCATCTTGCTTACACGTATTGCTACCCCAGGACTCGCCACAGTAGTCTTGGGCCACCCACATCCACCGTATCTCCATGTTCTTCGCCAGGTCATCGCTTCATTTTGCATTATTACTGGTATAATTAGAAGAAGTAAGTCCCCAACTCCGACGATGAATGAAAGGCTATCTTCTATATTCTCGTTAAAGAAAGGAACAAAATATTAAATCCTGTCGAAGAAATTAAGTTCCTTCACCTTCGGTGTAAGATGTCTGTGATATGGAACCTAAAAATGTGCTGTCACATGTATGTATTGGAGGCCGACCAATTTTCGCTTGTGCTCTGTACCTACAGTAATCCCGTCTGCAGACAGCCCAACCAGCAAAACAGTCGTAAAAGCAAAGCTTTTTACAGCTAATGATCGAGAAATGGTCGTAAAATGGAGTTAAAGATGCCAAACCAACTCTTTAGCATTTACGCTATTTGGGCGTAAAATTATGTCGACAAAACGTTTACTCGACATGTTTACTCAATTATTGTATAAAGGTGTCATTCACTTTTAAATCACTCTAAGTTCCAAATTAGCTCGTATAAAAGATTCTAATTTTCTAATTAGCTGCTAATAAGTCATAACTTCCATGGGTCCATCCCATCCATGTAAGTATACAGACGCGCATGCTCTAACAAACACTAATAAGTTGAGTTTGCTATAAAGCTCATGACGCAACGATCGTCAGTTAACATGTTTGGGTGATGCGAGAAACCTTGCCACTCGCCTTGATGCCTTTCAAAACGCAAAGAACAACACGTGCATGTAAATTAAGAGGTTTTATACTTATAAGTTTTTATATGAATGAACTGTAGTTGTGACATTTGATGCATGTTGACCTACTCGTAGGTCACCGTTGCTGTGCCGTTGCATCATCTCGGAATTACATAAAAACAGTAATAGACACCACACTTTAGACAGTATCGAATGCAAATATACACTCAACAACAATGAATTCATATTGTATAGGATTTTCCATAGAAAGTGACACGAATTGATTGCTGTTGAGTGTAGTTGGCTCTTTTTACATCGAAAGTAGATAAGCGTTGTCACATTTTTGCATCCTTTTTTCTGACTATAATAACTTAATAAGACTTCCGGCGCAGAGGCAGACCAAAAATGAGATGGCGGGACAACCTAGACGTCTTTGATAAAGAGTGGCAAACACAGGCACTGAACAGGGTCGGCCGGCGGAAAAAAGGGGAGCCCTTTGCCCAGCAGTGGGACACTCCAACAGGCTAAGAAAAAAACACATAATAAGACTGAATCTTTATTTTTATCTTATACTTTAAACGCGCTAATCTTGTATGTAATCTTTATGCAAACGATCTCAGAAACGGCTTTAACGATTTGAACGAAGTTTGGAATACAGGGGCGATTAATCGATCTAGCTGGAAAATTCGGTTTTATATTTTCACCCGAGCAAAGCTCGGTCCTCGACATTACTTATCTCAGACGAAAGACCTCAATTTGAAAATAAACAGATTCACGCGACCTTCACCAATTCGTTACAATTTGAAGGCCTCCAGACAGCTCGCCTTCCGGTACGCCGTCGCCATTCGAGTAATGCCTTGGTTGCAGCAAGAAGTTAACGTCCGTTAAAGCTCACGCGAGATTTTCAATGGAGAAAATGAAGTTTCTTGTTCGGACTGAGCTCGGCCCATATAGACGGTTACTTCTCGATGCAACCCCGGCTTAGGATGAGTTGATTCATGCATAGTTGACGGACTCCTGGTCTTTAAATATGGCCGCCGAGCTGTCATTCCATACAGAAGCTTCATTTTATCCCATAGCAAAATATTTAACGTTAACTTTAACGGACGATTTGAATCAACCTACGTTAATGCAGCGAGTTGCACACAGCTGCTTTGCGACATAATCTTGTCCGGAGGTGGTAGCCTTACCAAGGCCTACCAAATGGCTGCGGGTTTTAAGTGGGGTTTTCTTTATCTGTTGTCTTCGTGTTTTAAACAATGGTTTCTGTCTATATTGAAAAGACAATTTCGCCAATGTATGGCCTACAGGCCGACCAGGTACGGTAAAAGAGATAAATCAAGTAAAATTGGGGAAGCTCAGCAAACATCAACGCCCATCTTCGACGGCGGCTATTGAGCAACCTATCCTGTTGCCGTTCGGACAGAAACATTTTGGTTTGTGCAGGCACTCCAGGATAGCCGTGGTGGCCTAGTGGTTCGACCTACCGCCTCTCATGCAGAGGGTCGGGGGTTCGATTCCAGCTCGCACCTCTTAGTTTACTTATGTCACAGAATAAGTAATAGTACTAACGTACAGAAGGCCGACTGCTAACAAAAAACCGGTTTTGGAGCGCCGCAAGCCCCCAAATTGGCCATTTCTTTCTATCGCATGCAGCGCGCTCTTTCGGAGGCCACGCCCTAGCGCTAGGGCTGGCGCACTCGAGAACATATTAAATCATGCGTCTAGTATTAGTACATAGGTTAGCTATAATAGTGTTATTAACAAAATATATATTTAAGTTGAGTTATTTATTTTTTATTATTGTTAAAAACACTCGTTTACACAGATCCTACAACGTAATTCACTATTAAGTTATACTTTATCTGTAAATTTATGAATCAGCTAAATTCAAAATTAAGACACACAGTCACACAACTGCATTATCATATATACTAGCCGTTGTCCGCAACTTCGTCCCGCGTACACAGAATTTGCGTACCCGATGATACTATTATACTGGACATACAATAGTTATTGTTATTATTCCTATAGCAAAATAAAAAAATTGCGTCGCGACGTACATTAAGAGAAAACGCGCGCGTGTGCATTCGCTAGCAGTGCGCGGCAACCACTAATCATCACGCCACGGTGCGAAGCCGGCGGGTACTTGTATCGAGCGCGAAGAAATCAAAGAGTGCGCCGCGCCTGCTTATGTGCGAAATCCAATTTGAATTTACCACTGTGCTTTTCGGTGAAGGAAAACATCGTGAGGAAACCTGCACGCATCTGCGAAGTAATTCAAAGATGTGTGTGAAGTTCCCAATCCGCTGCACTGGGCTGCGTGGAGACTTTAGCCTAAACCCTGTCGTGATGAGAGGAGGCCTGTGCCCAGCAGTGAGACGCAAATAGGCTGTAGTAGTAGGCGCTCCAGGATGGGTATCGCCACGAGAGTCGAGAGTTGAAGTCGCGCACACAACGACATGTCATGTCATTGGAATTTTGAGTGTGGTTCTTTTTTCTTACCGATAGCCGTTTTTATGTAGCTGGGTGTGTTATCATTCAACTCAACTCTCATGGCGATTCCTATACCAAGTCACATGAAGAAGCGTCAAGCGCACTGTGCTAAGCTTTTGACTTTAGGCGCTAACTAGGAGCCATGCTAGTATTATTGTTCAGCCAGATGGCCAGCCAATTAAATTGAAGCAGATGAGATTTTTATGGATACTTAAAAGAGTAGATTACGAATTTGTAACAACCGTGATTGAAATTACAATAAAACTTTTTCCCCACCCGCCGCTCGGACAAGTTGGACGCGTCGCACGCGCAGAGCGGTTAGAAACAAAAGATTTAATCACCTACAGCAATCGTGCGTTCAAACATCTACCTCAACGGCGTTGACACAAGGATCATTTTAGTTCGAAGATAGTGCAGTGCAATTTAATTCACCGTCATTTATATTTCTCAACGAACTGTGTTTGTTAGTATTTTGGCTATTAATAGTGCGAAAAAACCCCTATAAAATCATAATACCGCTTTGTCAAAATGCTATCTCGTACACCTCCGAAGCTGTCAGCGTCAAATCCGGACTTGAACTTCTCCCATGACGATGAATCACAAGTCGGTGCATCCAGTAGAAAACGAAAACAACCAGAGATGGATTTGCAACACTAGAAAAGTTCTCTTTAGACATAAAGAGTACTCTTAACACCTGGAAGAACGAAATGTCCAGCAACTTGTCGTGCCTCAACAAAAATTTTGAAGAAATGAAGTCTGAGTTTGCCTGTCTGAGAAACGAATATAGCGTCATGAAAGCCACTTTAGGCAGTTTTGCATCAGAGTACCAGGTAACGAAAGCTAAAGTGACATCCATCGAAACCTCACTTGAGTTTACTTGTAAACAACAAGATGATTTGGTTCAAAAGATTACTAACATCAACAATGATCTAAAACACAGCAAACGAACCCTTAACGAACTGCTGTCACTGCGCGAGCAAGTTGCTGATCTGGTCCAAGAGAAGAGAGACAGGCAGCAAAGGGACCGCATCAACAATATCGAGATTGTCGGAATCCCGGAACACACCAATGAAAATGTCATTAACATCGTGATCAAGACCGCCTCGTGTGCCGGAGTTACGCTCAGCCCTAGCGACATCGAACATGCGAACCGAGTACAGCCACGTCAACTACAACCTGGACGGCCCCGAGTAATAGTTGCAAAATTCGTCAAACGCGTAATAAAAGACAACATCATTTCCGGTTTTAGGAAAAAACCGAGGCCTGACGACTGAGCACCTTGGAATGCAATGTGAAAAAAAACGTTTGTATGTGAACGAGCACCTGACACCAGAAAATAAGTATTTACTAAAGAAATGTCAGGCCTTCGCCGCTGAGAAGCTTTACACATATGTCTGGGTCAGGGACTGCCGTATTTATATGAGGAAAAACGACCAGTCACCAAAACACCAGATTTTCAAAGAGGAGGACCTGAAGAAACTTACCTGAACTTGAATGTCATCCCCAATTGCGTCTACATTTATTTTAAAGTTATTGCTAACTTACACATTTATATCTTACGAGCAATCCTGATTTATCTACTCTCAGTGACATACTATGTTATTTACACTAAATTACTACAACACCAACCAACACAAACACACACACAAATACTCAACAATGCTATTTTTTACTCAGTTCCACTGTTACTAAACACGCTAATAAAATCAAAAGCTACAACCCTCGAAATACCTATTCCTCATAACATAGTAGTTGTGAAATACTCAGAGTGCGGAACGGGTGAGCTCGACGGGCGGCGCGGCAGCAGACTACTAATAGGTAGGTATGAACAATATTTCTATCAATATCACCCTCCTTGTTCGGCAACCAAGTTCGTTTTTTTACCTTACTTCAGTATTATAATCACTATAAACAAGATTGCATTTTCTGGATATAACGTCAAATACTTATATGGTCATCACACAATCACAAAATGTACCACAACACGACACTCTGATTATCTATACCTTTATTGCATTATTAGGCTAATACCAGATTACTGCACCCATGGAACTATTCTTGATTGTTCTATTTCTATTATCAATTCAATATATAGTTTTTACCTACACTATCCCTTTCCAGTCTATACCTCTAGATGTAACCTAAAAAAAAATGGCGAATAATAAAATAGCTTTTTACTTTCAAAACGTCCGCGGTATTAAGACTAAATGTAGTGATCTATATAACTCAATCCTGGCTAATAGTTACGAAGTTATTGTATTAGTAGAAAGTTGGCTATGTGAGGGTATTTTCGACGCGGAATTTTGCGACGACCGCTATGTCGTGTTTAGATTAGACCGTGATCCAATAATAACAAACAAGTCTAGGGGTGGAGGTGTACTTATACTTATATTACGTAGTCTATCACCAGTTTTGTACAGCAATTGGAGCGCTGGGCCGACGGAATCGTTATGTGTCATGATCCCCGCACACGCCTTAAACTCAAGCCAAGATCTATTTATCATAGGCACTTATGTGCCCGGTGGCATGCCGCTCCAACCTGTACAACTTGACCATATTGCCAATTATATGACTCGCCTCTGTAATGAACATTACAATAGCCAAATTACTTTAATGGGTGACTTCAATTTACCATTTATCAAGTGGAACGAAAATGGTCCAAATTATCTTAAACAGGGTCACACCGATATTCAAACCTCAGGTGCTAACTTAATAGACACATTATTGATGTGCGGTCTTAATCAATATAATACGTTTCTCAACGCCAGCAATAACACCTTAGATCTTATATTTGCAAATTTTTCAGTTGACATAACAGTGCCCTCTCCTCCACTTCTACCCGAAGATAAGTACCACCCCTCCCTACTAATTGACGCTAAAGACGTGACAGCCAAAGCACTGGAAGAAATAGAAACTTATAAAGTCCGCTATTTTTCAGGGAACTACGATGAAATTAATAATAAACTATCCTCTCTCGACTGGCACGCTCTGTTTAAGAACGTAAACATCGAAACTGCCATATCACTTTTTTACGAAAAAATCAATGATTGCATTAACAATTTCATTCCTAAAACAAAAATACTCCACAAAAATTCATCTTATCCTAAATGGTTTAGCCGTGCCTTAATAAAAATAGACCATGAAAAGAATAAACTTCATAAAAAATGGAAGCGTTCTAAAAACAACAGAGACTACGACGAATTTAGTTTACTACGATCACGCTATCACAAAGTAAGGGAGGAGTGCTACTCAAAATATATAGAGAATACCCAAAATTCTATTGTGAGTAAACCTAAAACCTTTTGGTCCTTTGTCAAATCTAAGCGCAAGTCTTCCAACTATCCGACTACTATGACTCTAGGCAATATCACATTCTCTGATGGTACCTCCATAGCTGATGGCTTTAATGAATATTTTGGCAGCGTATTTAGTCCCAAGTCAGATGAGATCTTTACCGAAAACATTCCTCAAGACAACAATAAATCATGTAATTTCATCCACACCGTTGGTATAGACAGTGACCTTGTAATTAAACATTTAAGACACATTAACACCACGAAGGGGGCGGGCAGCGATGCTATCCATACTATATTTATCTCAAAGTGTTCTAAATCTCTGTCGCTTCCCCTAAGTATACTCTACTCCAGGTGCATTGAGGAGGGCTACATGCCAGAAATCTGGAAGCAAGCGTTCATAATTCCAATACATAAAAAAGGATCCAAAAGTAAAATTGACAACTATAGACCCATCTCGATACTCAATTGTTTTAGTAAAAATTTTGAAAAAATAATTTATGATGCTACATACTCGACCATCTCTCCAGGAATACCAGAGAATCAACATGGATTTGTTCGTGGGCTCTCCACCGTAACCAACTTAGCAGTATACACTAATTTCATACTTAAGCAGCTGGGTCAGCGCAAGCAGGTCGATGTGATCTACACGGACTTCGAAAAAGCGTTTGACCGTGTAGATCACAACACACTACTGCTTAAACTATACCTACTTGGCATACGTGGCAACCTGTTGAGATGGGTTGAGTCATATTTAAGTAACAGATCTCAAATGGTAGTTTTGGGTGGCTATAAATCTAATTATTATTCGGTCACCTCCGGGGTGCCCCAGGGATCCTTGTTGGCTCCTCTCTTCTATGCTGCATTCTTGCACGACATAAACACCTGCTTTAGTAACTCCCACCATTTACTATACGCCGACGATAAAAAAATATTTCTAGATGTAAACAGCGTATCCGATTGTCACAAAATCCAAGAGGACCTAGATCGACTATCCGAATACTATCGAAGTAACAAGATAAACATAAATATCAATAAATGTCAAACAATTACCTTTACAAGGAATAAAAGACCCATTAAATTCACCTACTCCTTCGATAGGACCCCAATCAAACGTGTAACGTCTGTTCGCGACCTTGGTATAATACTTGATGACAGAATGATGTTTAATGAACACCTTAATTACATTACAAACAAAGCATATAAAAACCTAGGTTTCATTCTCAGAACATGCAAGTCTTTTAGTAATCTAAAATGTCTGAAAATACTCTTCTTTGCTTATGTTCGCAGCACACTTGAATATGCCAGTCCTATATGGTCACCGTTTTACAAAACTCACAAAGACAGGCTAGAAAGCATCCAGCGCAAATTAGTGAAACACTTAAATTACCGCCACCGTAAACATATAAGCTCGTACCCGGCAGCACTATAATCTCTTGACGCTGGAGGAACGTCGCCAACAAATAGACATGAGCCTGCTGCACGACGTCTGGTCGGGCCGCGCGCAGTGCCCCGCGCTGCTCGCCGAGCTCGGCCTGTGCGCGCCCTCCAAGCGCTCCAGGCACACCGCACTCTTTAGCATACCTACTACCCGCACTAACTACACGCGTAATGCTGTCTATTCCCGTTTACCTTCAACTTATAATAAACTATTCGCCGACGTTGATCTCTTCCTCCTGAGCAAGCCGTCCTTCAAATCGAAAATCACCAAGACCCTTTTACAAATACGTAACAAATCCTAACAATGTAACTGAATAAAAAGGTAGACGCACTCACACACACACACCCGCACACACATACGCCCATTTATACATACATACATAATACATGAACACCCGCTCGTTTTTCATTAGATATTGCGTAGTTACTTCTCTTTTTAATCTTTTTTTTTAATATGTTTTAAAAAGTATAGGTATCTCATTAGATCTCGATCTTGTACTAAATGTTTGGTCTCCAGAACCCTTTATCGATTGTTAATTATCGTTGTTGTTTGATTAGTTAAGTCTTAAGTTTCTTATTTAAGTACATATGTAAATTAACCCCAAAAAACCTGTAATTGGCTTTGCTACCTTACTAAAACACCCTTGTAACTATATCCATTATATGCTGTTGGTTTTTTAAATAAATAAATAAATAAATAAATAAAACTAATAAGTATCTATTTTTAAATTATGTAAATGGGTAGTGAAATCACGCGAAGGTTATAATTATAAACAACCTTAAACAAAACAGTTTTTTTATTTTAAAATACACGTACAAAAATAGTCACATTTGGGATCCTATATGGTATACCTACTTATACAGTACAAAATACAAACCTTTTATTATATTTTTCATTAGTATTAAAACCCAATACAATCTACCTAAAACCTAACACAGTCTTTAGTTCCACAAACACGAATACTGATCAAGCAGGATTTAAAAATGAAATTAATATTATAACCCAGAGCAAAGGGGCAAGCACTACAATGAATCTAATTAGAGTAAGTGGATCATAGAGAAATGATACAAGAAGAGTGGCAGAGCCCATACTGTAGTGCGTGCTCCGAAACCCGGGTTAACACTACATCGACATCTGGCGTCCAGTGGCTGAACCCCGATTACCCGACCGTTTAGCAGTTGCTACTTGAGGCTAGATGGCGAGCCGAACGCAAAGTGTATTTCTAAACAATTTACAACTAATACTCTTTTTTTAAATCCTCATTACACAGACTTCGGGTTTTAAGTTGTAAACTGTATAGCAATAAAATATGCTTTGCGTTCAGCTCGCCATCTAGCTTCAACTAGCGGGAGCAACTGCAAAACGCTCGGGTAATCGGGGTTCAGCCACTGGACGCTAGATGTCGATCTAGTCTTAACCCGGGTTTCGGAGCACGCACTACAGTATGGGCTCTGCCACTCTTCTTGTATAATTTCTCTATGGATCAAATCATCCGTCGAAGTAACATTACGAAAAGGTAAACTGCTATAAGTGGTTGGCCCCTCCAAACATAGTAGTCACATCCTTACAAAGAGTGTGTATCTTACCTAAGTAGTTATTTGTTTTCTTTGTCTTAGCATGCACACATGTGTTGGGAATTTTTGTGGTGCTTTATAAATACGGTCACAAATATATTTGAGCATTTTGAAATTTGGAGAGGCGTGGTATGATATCGTAGTTTATCTCTAACGTCTGCTAAAGCATGCTATGGAAAATTTCACGGCTGCATTGGAATAACAGCACGGGGGCTATATTTAACGGTGATGTCCCTCAAATGTGCTTGATGCAATTCACCCCTAATCTGAGTTACTGCCTGACTCCAGGATATTAGCGGCAACCCTGAATGCTGCAAGTGACCAAGATCCGCGCTGAAGAATGCACATGAGATCACAGAAAGCAAACATCACTCTTTTATCACGTAACCAAACTCCTTCATTTCCTTATCGAACTGCTCATCTCTGTACTTTCTGACTTTCTGGAACCAGGTCCCTATAGGAACGTGGTATCTACAGGTACCCCCGTACCTAGCTGGCAGGCATTCCAGGGGTATATGCTGCTGTAAAGACTTAAGGTCGTGGCCGTGGAAATGGATCCGTTTCCAGGTCTTCTGGTCTATGAACCGTTTGAAAAGATAGAAGAAGGTGTTCAGCAGCCAGTTGTAGTTGATGACGTGGCAGGTCTTGACGCGGCACGGTGTTGCTAACTGGAAATTTAGAAAAGGAAAGAATTAGCAGTGTGGTAGTTATATCCATCTACTAAAAAAAGCCATGGTACGGCTTTTCATGTAGGGGTCGGGGGTTCGAATCCCGTTCGCAGCTCTGAGTTATTCACTTATGTGCGAAATTAAATTTTGAGAATGGACTATCGTGGTGAGAGGCGGCCTGCGCTCAGCAGTGGGATGCAAATGGGTTATTGTGTTGTGGCTCTTTATATTAAATAATAAATTTATTAACATTTAAAGGAACCTTTAAATATTAATAATGAATTAATTCTACACATGAAGAAATTACCTTGATGTGACTCACATGGAAAGACCTGTTATATTTACAAACAATATTTAATAAATCCAATAAACAAATGTATGTAAACTACTGTGCATACTATGCATTAGGAGGCTAATAAATTAGTATGTATAAGAGAATATATTATGAGGATAATCTACTACTGCTATTTCAGAGCGAGTAACGTGGAAAATGTTTTATTTTTCAAGATGTACTTAATAATTTTCAATAAATAATAAAATATAGAAATGAGAAATAAATTGGTCGAAAACATGAGATGATATGTACTAAAGGTGCGCATATCCATTTGAGCATGCAGTCTAGTCAAGGCTACTCAGCTTGAGGCTGCTGAAATGGCACGCACTTTGAGGCACGTTACTGGTAACTTTTGACCCGCGGCGCCGAAATCGCCTAAGGGGGCGCGGGGCGTGCCTCAGATTGAGGCAGCGTCTCCACTAGAGGCAGCCGCTTAGCTCGAGGCTGTCCCTAGTGGATCACACTTTAAGATATGTGACCAACACCGTTGCGTTTAACGACAGAAAGTAAAAGGATACCATAACCCGTGAAGGACTCACCCCCATGAGACAGACGATCTGGTAGGCGATGGTGGGCGTGAGCGCGGACGCGTGACGCACGGTGACGCCCTCCAGGTCCACGATGCAGGTCCCGCCGAGGACCTGCAGCTTCGGTGAGCGCAGCCCGATCTCAATCATGGCCATACCAGCGCGGACCAGCTCTTCCACGGGGAAGGCGTTCACGTCCCATGTGCCTGAAACGTGGAATATTTTTTATCGAATTTATAGTTTGTCGATTCGGCAGTGTGCGGTAAAACTTTGCTAGCATTTGTATACTGTTTTATTGTGTCTTTTTACCCAACTCCGCAAGAAGTAGATTAAGTTTTTCGAGTTTATGAAGGTATGAATATTATATTTCTTTGGTACGTTCTGTTGGCTAAACCGGCTTGATGGATTTTAGCTTCTGAGGTGTCGTTAGATTCCCCTTGGTCGTGAGAGTGACACTGCGTACTTATATCAAAAGATTGTCTGAGTTTTTTTTAATATTATTAATTCTAATCTTTCATGTCACTCCATAGCATTTATCCCTAACGACATTCACAATAAAATTTGTTCTTTATTAACATACAAGTTTGTGCTCCCAACTTCGTTTTAATCTAAAATACGTCCAGTTACAAAGGCTTGAGACATAGAGCAATTCAAAAAGCTATCCAGAACACTTCAACCATGCTAACAAAGTGCATAATTGGAGTTTCAAACTACACTTAACGAAATGCGCTTGGTGCAAATGGCTGTTCAAACTTCGGCAAAACCAGCTAACTAAACCTTGTTGCTCAGTCGTGAAGCATATATATATATGGCAAATACACTGGCAACATATTTACTTCACTTTGAAAAGTTGATAACTTTGCTCAATTTGATCTCGCAAAACTTTGACACGATCTATGGAGTGGCGTTAAACGTCTGGCCGGTCGTACATGCCTTTTATGAACCTCTTGTGAAGGGGTTCTTCTTCTTCTTTCTTCTATTTATTCTCGTAATACCAGAAGCCCATGAAAAGCTGGTTTCTCACCGAACCTAACTATAGAGAGACGCCCAACGTACCTAACTATACAGAGACGCCCAACGTAACGTCTGGCCTGTCACGTACACGGTTCCCTCGTAAGCCCCCTTCTCCTTCTTTCTTCTATCTATAGTACCAAGAGCCCATAAAAAGCAGGGCACTGACCGAACCTGAGGAGACGCTCAACGTCTGGCTGGTCGTAACATAGGTCCATCGTAAGCTCCCTTCTTCTATTTATGGTACCAGGAGCCCATAAAAAGCAGGACACTCACCGAACCTGAAGATGGAGAGGCGGCCGACGTCCGGCCGGTCGTACATGGTTCCCTCATAGGCCCCGCCCACACGTGCAAGCCCCCACAGGTCAACGCCCCTATACAACTCAGGATACTGCTCCAGGAACTGGCAGTAGCGGACCAGCTGGAAGTAGGTTTTTTATGATTATACAGGTTACCTGATAGTAAGCGGTCAGTAGTTTAGTTTTCGTACGATATCTAATCATATATAGAGGTAAATAATAAGAGATTTTATTCACCAAAAAAACAAATAAAGAACAAGCAGTTGAAATTACAAAAAGATGGTGGCGAAAAGGATGGTAGACTCAGCGATAACGCTGTTTTTCAGTCTCCAACCACTAATCTAAACGTAGACTAACTTAAACTTAAAATACTTATCCTAGAGGTTTCCTGTAAAGTCCAAACCCAACTGAGTATACTCGCACAACTATAGTCAATATGTAGCTACATTTTGTACAAGGGCGGATCCAGCTTTCGACTCAGGGGGGGGCCACGCCATGCAACCCCCCCCCCCTTTTCGCGTCAGGGGTTAAAAATAAATAATAGCAGTAGACCTAGTCCTGCCGAGGGGGGGGGGGGTCATGACCCCCATGACCCCCCCCCTGGATCCGCCCTTGATTTTGTAATGGCAGTCCTTATTCATTATGTCAGTCCGTCCCGCCGCGGTCGACAGCCTTCAATCTGACGGACGACCTTCGCGGAAGGTTATTGACACGTGCATGACGACATGACGATGCAGTTAGGGCCCGTACACAACACCACACACTTATCATTTTCGAGTGGTCAACACTTGTTCGGTGCGCAGCGTGCATGGACCCTTATAATAGGGATGACGACAGGGTGAAGAAATCGAAATTCTAATAGTCCGTCAGTCAGGTAATAAAAAAATATTAGACACGTATTTTTTTTTTTATCAAATAAACAACGACCAAGTTAAAACGCATTAAATTTGGAGAGTGGGGGCTAACTACGTCACCGTTTCACCGTTAGGTATAAATCGTTCCTAACCGTGACGTCACGCGACATTTCAACTCAATATAATATATCTCCGTAGATTACGTGAAAAAAGAAAAAATACGTGTCCAATACTTTTCAATAATCTTCCTGATAGACTTAGATAAAAAAAATTGTCGTCATCCCTATTACCAAAGAAATTGATTTTGGTGTCAAAATATTGTTTCATTTAGTCTTTAGGTGTGTAAACTTAAGTCGTCTTCTTTTGCAGGTGATTCGGAAGGCTTTATTCCCTGTCCCAAGAACTTACGTGTAAGACCCGCGACACTCCGAACAAACGGAACCTAAACTGCATGCTAAAATATTATGATTAAGTATAAATGAAATGTGCGTGCTTGTCCGCATCGTGCTATACCTGCTTGTATGCCCGGCGTACGACGAACCGGCGCACGCGCAGGAACCGAAGCAGGAACGCGTCGTCCAGCCGCCGTGGGCTACACTCACCGCGCTCTGAAATAAGCAGATTATGAGAAACGGCCAAGCCAAGCCTTTACTTTTTCAACGACACAGCTTGATCTTATAACTTTATTTATACTTACAGTGAGTGCAAGCAATAAGTAGGCACTCGTTGTGACGTCACATTGCACGACAATGCTTCGGTGGGATTCATATCATTTCTTTTTGTTTTAACCAAGGAAGTATTTTTAACCTGAGCAGCTCGGGCACCCGTTTGGCCTTCGTTATAAAGAGGCGTTATTAGCATATTGGAACTATTTTCTGATTTCAGTTTGTTCCATATATTTTGACATATTCTGTTAGGCACTGTTTGTATGTTATTAGTTTATTACTTATTATAGGTGGACAATGGATAGCACGCGTCTAATTTTGGTATCAATTTCGTAAATAGATTGGGCATTTAATACTTGGGCCCTTTTCACGTGCAAAACTACCTACTTACGAGTACTCACGGCACGCTATACCGTGCCCAAAGATACATAGGTACAATGATGGCAACATTCTGAAGGAGATACATTTATGTCGTCATCTCCAGAGATCATTTGTGACGCAAGAATCTGGAGCCTGTCGATACTTGCGCAAGAATATCAGTTCCGTAACTGTGGTAGTGCGGTATATGTATAGCGGTGTCATAGTATTATGCAGACCGCGCTTATGTCACACCGGGAATTAAATAACAAACTATAGGTAGACTAGGAGGGTATCCTATATTTATATACTACAGTCATTCTAAAATTCTTTTTCTGGTAAATTCTTCTCTGGCGTGTTAAAGTGCCCCTGTGTGGCCAATTTGCTGAATAAATGACTTAATTTTGAATTTTTTGAATTTTCTTAATTTGCCTGCTGTATGGAGAAAATTACATAAATTGACCCTTTTGAATTTAGTTCATAAATATTATAATAAATACTCGTCATTCAAAATCGCGACTTCCTTGGTTTCGCTTTTTTGTTTCTCCTTCTTCGAGTGTTATGTCGTCCAGATATAATGATTATGTGGACTCCTGAATAGGCTCTCTGTAGCATACCGTAGTCTTTCCAAAATCTATATCGACACATCTGGCATCCATACTAATATTATAAATGCGAAAGTAACTGGGTCTGTCTGTCTTCCTGTCTGTCTGTTACTTCTTCACGCTTCAACCGTTGGGCCGATTGAGATGGCATGGAGATAGTTGGGGTCCCGAGAAAGGACATAGGCCACTTTTCATCTCAGAAAACACAGTTCCCGGGAACGCGATAACCGAATTCTACGCGGGCGAAGTTGCGGGCAGAAACTAGTATAAAATATATACGGGAATTTTTAGACATCGAAAATTTTATTTTAACTCTTGACGATGCCATGGATTTTAGAGCTACGAGAAGCTCCAAAAAGTCCTAAGCCCAAATACATCTAGATGCGCACCATATACCATCTCCCTAAGCTCCTGTATGGCTGCATCCCTGGTGTGCGCGTGCTCGCCGCACAGCGCCGGCGCCAGTTCCATGAGCTCCGGGTCCTCGGCCGTGCTAACCTCCGCCTCGAACGCTATTTCGAGGAAGCACTCGAACATTCTGAAGCCCTGGTAGATCCTCCTGGAAATTATAATATCACAACAGTAGACTTTAGGCGGAAGAGGCATTCCATCTTGCCTTAGGGTAGGCAACGCATTCGGGATCTTACAGTTTCTTAGTCCATGGGCCGCAGTGACCACCTACCATTAGGTGGGCTGTGTGATCGTTTGCCTATACTAATGAAGTGAAAAAAGCCCATAAGAAAAGGACCATAAATCCTCTCAAGCCCAGTGCGATATGGGGACTTCACACACACGTCTTAAAATAACTTGACTTGGATTTTACGCGCGTATTTACAGACATACCAAACTTCTGGTTTTGATTGAAATAATAAAATATCCTCAGAAAAAAGGACAATAAATAAACCGTTCGATTCGAAAGTAGGTATACATACTGCAGATACTGATTCTTGATGTTACCTCGAGTTTTCTTTTCCGCTTTCTGCAAACGGTGTTATCTTATCACTACTTATTTATTAGGCTAGGCCTGCCCGAATTTATTTAGAGTTTACAATTCATTTTTAAGCATTGTGTTGTTTGCGTTATCCTTTGGTTATAAGTGTGTTTTTTGGCGGTTTTTCATGAAATATTATTGTTAAGCCCGTCCTCAAGTAGCGCACAGAGAGCGCACAAGACATAGATCATAGCTAGGTACCGTGTCAGTGTCATGACTAGTCATGAGTATTTAATTTATAGCCAGTAAATTATTACTGGAGTACAGTTTTAATGAAGAGGTTTGTTTACCTGAATAAATTGCGTCATTCATTAAAGCTTCATTAGGTTTATCTTTGAAAATAATAAAAGGCTGTCAAGTACGGTCGACATCAAACTTACATCAAAGAAATGTTCTCATTTAACACACTTTTGAAGATAATTTCAATAATAAATAATATAATTTATTTTTTAATAAATATAAATATTATAATTTATTTTTTAAAGTATAATGTAAGTAATATAATAGGTATAAATAAACTAAACTTTCTTTTTCAAAATGGGTTTCAAACTATCGGGTTCAACATGTAAAAAACTGTTACGCAGAAAAAGGGTTCGTTTTCAGTTTGTTTATAGCTATTTTGAAGCCACTAAGAATACCTAGTTATGTTTTGTTTGTTTCTGAATACTCAAGCCCTAGGAATGCTTTCGAGATAGATCATGATTATACGATCAAACGATTTCCAGAGGCTGTATGAAAAGGGAATTCCTCATCTACGATGATAGTTAGGCGCGTTGTACAGGATGATGAATCCAAACAGGTCGACAGTATGGAGAAGTCAGAGACTATGAGAAATATAGCGAAATCTTTTAGGAACCATGACGTCGATTTTAGATTTAGTAATAATGCCATTTACTTTTTTAAACTGTAATAAATAACTAATTTTTTTTGGCAAATGATTTCAACTGTGGACATTTCGGTCTTATGTTCACCTACACGAGATTTCATGGGAATACTTATTAGTTGGACCTTACGAGGTATACTCGGGATCAACTATAATCGCATATTAATATTATAAATGCGAAAGTAACTCTCTCGCTGTCTGTCTGTTGGTATGTCTGTCTGTCTGTTACCTCTTCACGCTTCAACCGCTGGACCGAATGAGATGAAATTTGGCATGGAGATAGTTGGGGTCCCGGGAAAGGACAGGCTACTTTTTATCCCGGAAAAACGCATAGTTCCCGCGGAAACACGATAACCGAATTCCACGTGGGCGAAGTCGCGGGCAGAAGCTAGTAACAAATATGACAAGCGATTACTTACGGATTACTCTCATAATTTCCGACTTCTCCATACCATTTCACACTGACCCGTTTGGATTGATCAACCAACATACCGTCTGTGACCTTCCATCGTCTCGCGTGACGCAACATCAGCATCATTACAAGAGATTACGCCTTCAGTAGGTACACTTCCTCCAATCCAATTTACTTTTATACTAACAGATGATTTTGCCTCGTCACTTGCTATTATCTATTAATAGACAAGTGAGTGACCTTAAGCACCTCAGCGCGATTGCAAGTCGCCACGTTTCTTGCTGAGAACTAGTTTTTTATGGTTGCATACGAATTTTTTCCGTAACATCCAGGTGGAGTCAAGATCATGCCCTGTTCAAGGTCGATATAATTAAATAATCCATACTATATAATACTATACTATATCCATACTAATATTATAAATGCGAAAGTATCTCTGTCTGTCTGTCTGTCTGTCTGTTACCTCTTCACGCTTCAACCGCTGGACCGATTGAGACGAAATTTGGAATAGAGATAGTTGGGGTCCTAGGAAAGGACATAGGCTACTTGACATCCCGGAAAAACGCATAGTTCCCGCGGGAACGCGATAACCGAATTCCACGCTGGCGAAGTCGCGGGCAGAAGCTAGTTAATATTATAAATGCGAAAGTAACTCTGTCTGTCTGTCTGTTACCTCTTCACGCTTAAACCGATTGAGATGAAATTTGCAATAGAGATAGTTGGGGTCCCGGGAAAGGACATATAGGCTACTTTTCATCCCGGAAAAACGCATAGTTCCCGCGGGAACGCGATAGCCGAATTCCACGAGGGCGAAATCGCGGGCAGAAGCTAGTTTATTATAAATACAACTCGTAATGTGCGGATTAGAGACTTCGCAGCTGCGTGCAGGTTTCCTCACGATGTTTTCCTTCACCGAAAAGCTCAGCGGTAAATTCAAATTGAATTTCGCACATAAGAAAACTTAGAGGTGCGAGCCGGAATCGAGACCCCGACCCTCTGCATGAGAGGCGGTAGGTCGAACCACTAGGCCACCACGGTTTTTACTATAACTACCTACTTTACTTTTTAACTATATGTATAGCATCATCGGGTACGCAAATTCTAAGTCCACGCGGGACGAAGTTGCGGGTAAACGGCTACTTACTTTCATAGAGGCATTCCATTTTAGGCGTCAGGGTTGGCGACGCATTGGAAATCTTATGATTTCTTACCTATGTCGAAAATAAAACGACGCCAAAAAAAGAAAAACACCTTTCACGGCCGTGTTACCCAAAACTGCCTTTCCCGTCACGCTCGCTTTTACAACTAAACGGTGGTTTTTGACAGGTAAGTAAATATAGTTCTTATCACTTCAATAATAAGACACACACATACTAGCTTAATATTTTTTGGTGCTAGGCAAGCATGAGTCAAGGCAATTACTTACCAAATATGATTTTCAATTGTTTCTTTTAAAACCTGCCGAGAGTTTTGTTCACTTGGCGTTTTCGTTGGTAGGTCTTTCGTTCAAAGAAACTAGTCAAGAGCGACTATCGGGATTCGCTTATATGCCTTCATAGCTACCGAAAAGCATAGTTTCGTAGCTACCGAAATTTTATTGTTCCAAAATTAACCCATATCTCAAAAACCACGTTCCCGATTTTGTTCAAACCAATTTAAGTTTGAACTGTTGTTTCTTGAAATCTATATTTCATTTTTTTTTGCAATTTGTCATTTTATCAAGGAGGGCTATACTACATACTACTGCTATAAACTATAGCCCAAACCCTCTTGTGATGAGAGGAGGCCTTTGCCCAGCAGTGGGAAGTAAATAGGCTGTTGTGTGTGAGTGTGTATGTGTGCCTCCCCGAATTCTCACCACTCAGACCGATTGTATGCTACTATACACGGTGGGTCAGAAAATATGGCAAATAATTAACCCACGGTATCGGCTATCGATTCTAAGTATATTGTATAGGACTTAAAATTTTTTTGAGTTGGTAAAAAATATAATTGTATATGGGATTGGTTGTGTGAGCGACGCCTGAATCCTATACAAAATATATTTTTTTACCAACTCGAAAAAAAGTAAAGAACCTATACAATATACTTAGAATCGATGGCCGATACTGTGGGTTAATTATTTGCCATATTTTCTGACCCACCATGTATACCAACTGGTTTCAGTAAATTCCCCAAATTTAAATGATATTAAAATGTTTTTACTGGGATACATCTTTCCTTCAATTTAATTGTAGCCTATGAACACAAAATAAAACAGAAATTAACAAAAAAATACTTATGAATAAATATTGCCTAAATAACAATATTTACAATAATTGGTTGTCTGTAAAGTTGGTTTATGGGCGATCATTCTATACCTAAGTGATAATTTCACGTAACGCTACAACGCTACTATTGCGTCATGTTTTTTTGGTGGACGCAGCCGGCGTTCATCAATTATAAGACGTTATCACGTCAAAAATAAAACTGAATGATATAATATATTATATTATATTATTTCCGTTGTCCTTGTATTCTAACGTATTGTCAAGGTAATAATGTTATCACATTATTGTAATGACACACCTCTATTTGTACCACTTGTATACAATGTATTGCATTACGGAGAACTATTTATTGCGAAGGTTGTTCAGTTACCCTCCTAGCATGGAATGACATTCGTTTTAACTTTTTACGTATACCTATAAAGAATGTTATAATAACCAAAAAAAAAGTGTAGAATGTAGAGATGATATTGGTAGAACATGTATTATATTATATATTCAAACTTTCGTAATTATTTTACTTGCTTTATTTTAAAGGTAAATTCGACTATCCACAGCTCACCATAAAATAGTTTCGGAACGTCTAAAGGCATGGGCGACGGAATATGGAATACTACCTACTTAAGAAAAATACAGAACACGAACCAAAACAACTCGTTCCACCAAAATTATAAAGTAACTGCTACAAAACAACCGTTACACCAAAACAACACGCCGGCACTTTCACAGACACTTAAAATTTGTCAACTCATTTTTTTAAAACACACGGGATACTAGGATCGCATGAGTGTATATGCACTGCATTGTTTATATGTTTTATGCACGACTTGTCCTCGCTCTGATCACTCCGCAAATAAAGCCCGACGTGGCCGTCCGGCCTGTACCGTTCATCAGGTGGAAGTCAACAATATTATTATTAAGTACCTACTTATATCTGGCTGCATCTCTTTCTGATCTGCTTTACAAAAAAAGAGAGGACATTAATAACAAAGGTTAACTAATTCGTAGTCTAGCTGTAAATGTGAGATTTAACTAGCCGTAGCGACTTCGATTTAGAATTTGCGTACCCGATGATACGATAGATATATCTATATGTATAACCATCTGGTTATCTATATCACTCATCAAAAAATGTATAAATAAATAAATATCTTGGGATATTTGGCCTATGTCCAGCAGTGGACGTCTTGCGGCTGAAATGATGATGATGATGATGATGATTTGACACAAATTGACATAAGTCATAGACATAAATAATACTTCGTATGGACCCGGCCTACCGTAGATACATGTCATGTTTCCCCACTTCATTGGTGTCCAATCCAAAGTTAAACTTATATCGTGACACTAAAGCTGGGTCACATTTTTTCAACAACGAGACGAGTTTTTAGATACTGAGAAACAGTTTCGAAAAAAGTTTTTTTAAAAACGCTTATTGTCACGCAAGCTCGGTGACAGAACTTTGGATTGGACACCGTGGAAGTGGGGACATATTACGTGTACGTTAGACCGGGTCTATATTATTTACGTCTATGACATAAGTACTTATAACCGCGTTCTTGTGGAAATATCGGGATAAAAAGTGAATCCAGGGATTCAAACTATCTCCATATTACAATTTCATCCATATCGGTACAGTTGATGTGACATGAAGGAAGGACAAACATACAAACACACTTACACATTTATAATTATTATAATATTGATGGTCGTTTTACCGTTCACACCAAATGAAGAGACAGAACGATAATCGATAACCTTAAAATCGATACGGTAACAGTTCAAAAAATTACTAAGTATGTCATAGTAT
Source organism: Aethes cnicana (assembly GCA_963971205.1). Taxonomy (NCBI): domain Eukaryota; kingdom Metazoa; phylum Arthropoda; class Insecta; order Lepidoptera; family Tortricidae; genus Aethes; species Aethes cnicana. Next base: position 11,651,611 of record OZ020286.1, on the reverse strand, counting down.
TTATATATAAAATGCATATGTCAATATTAACATATGGTTGTATGCAGGTGTAAGTAAATGTAATATGTATATACATCGCCCATTGAATGTAAAGTGACAAATAAATATTTACCTCCATTTAACATAGACTCGACGTACAAGCTTAACGTACATCATTTGCACAAGTATTACTTAATAGTCGGAGAGTTCAAAATGGCCTGTCATGTTTCATAATCACACGAGTGTTTTAAGGTCTAATTATGTACAGTTGCAAACACAACTTTATCTACACTCATTTTATAAATCCTCTAAGATGCTTCAAAAACTGATTATAATGGCGGCAAATCGAATTTGATAACTGAATGATAATTCACTCCCAAGTTCTCCACTTAGGCCCGGTTCCTATGTACCATATGCACCCACAAAACGCCTCGTTGGCAGACTCTGTCAAATTTGAACCATCCGTAGCCAAAACGATGAGTTTTGTGGACATAGGAAGGAATCAGAAGTTCGTGCAGCCCTCTGTGCCACTCATCCGTCAAATTCCCGCGACCTTGGTATTGTCGTCTCTCTATTTTGTAGGACACCTTACTTCAGTGTACCTTTCAACTCAAAACAACCATCTACATTATTTGACGTCAATAACTTTGAATTTTATTCTTTTATTCCACCACGAAACCTTTCCGTCTTCAACAAACAATAAAACGACATAAAACTGGTTTGTTTCTTATTTTCTGGTTTTGTTTTGAGCAGCCTTGACTACCAGGAAATATTCTCTCACTCTCGTATGTGGTCCTAGTATACCGGCAACCATATATGTGTTTTGATCCTTACGAAAACTGATTCTGCAAAACACTTCATTTAAGGATTGCAGTAAGTTATAAGACGTATTCATTGCGGTAACCGCCACAAGATCTTAAAAATTAAAAAAAAACGAAACCGATACAGAAAAACCATCATGTAAAAACACTTAGCATAGAGAGCTAAAAGGGATTTCATACGGATTCTACAGGGGAAGTAAAAACGGCACGACGTTGAAACTGAACTTTAAATCGCTCCAAAACCGTGACCTAACCTAACCCTAACAATATTCCAAAAAAGTTCATCAGTGGATGTGCCTTTATATCCATGCTGATGTATGGATTTCCACAAATAGATTACTGACACAACTAAGTATCCAAGGAAAATGAGGTAAAGGCAGTTTTATCCGGCCAACAAGACGCAAAGAGCTTGGTCAAGGCGAACCCAGTCGCCAATAATGTTTATAAAATACCACTTGTATCATTTTACGTAGGTACTTCGACGGGTTGTTACTTACATAGTATACAACATTTTGCCGTGGTAGCCGCTTTGGTCCCATTTTTTCCCTTCCCCGTAAGAATTTCGAGAAATTCTCTTACCCCTACATAACCTACATTCCCCGAGGGACTCTCCTACTTTTTACCATGAATGAAGCATGAAGAGATTCAAGAGAATCTCACTACATAGGCGTACCGAGGGGGGGTCTTCCCATACAAAATTCTCTGAAAAAAATGATCTGCCCCGCCTCCTCTCGATCTGAAGCTGAATATGCGCTTCCCTCGCCCTGGGTGAGAAGCTAGGTAAATTAATATGAGGTAATGTGATAAATGTATATTTATACTGGAAATATGGAGTTAGTATTGATTTTTAAAATTGAATGCTTACCAATTCATTAATATTTACAACGAATTCAACAATTTAACTTCAGATTACTCAGTTTAATCTCAACTAAAATGAACAAATCATGCACCTTTACGAACTATAAAATGGGACGGAATTTTCCTAACTTGGAAACATAAATGACATGTTACATAAACAGGTTATGTTAACTCAACTCAATGTTATATAACTGGTGCATGACCCTTTGGTAGTTTAGAAGGTAATACTAGAATAACTAGACAAACCTGTTTTGTAATGATGCACCAGGCGCCTGGCTTGTAACATCTCATAAAACTGTTCTCTGGGACTTGGTGCTGTAACGTTCTTGATAGGCGTCTACTTTCAAAGCCTAGTTTTGCTATCATTGTACATCAGGCGCTCCATATCCATACTACCTACCTATTTAATATTATAAACGCGAAAGTAACATTTTCAGTCCGTCTGTCTGTCTGTTCCTCGTCTCTCGTGTCTGTACCTCTTCTCGCTTAAACAGCTGGACCGATTTAGATGAAATTTGGCATCAAGATAGTTGGTTAGAGTCCCGGGGATGGTCATGGGCTTTTTATCCCGGATTTGTCCCGAGAGAATTTAATTACCGAATTCGTCCCGAGCACAAGATAGTTATAGTTAGTTACCTATCAAATAACACGAAACTAATTCACACTGTTTCATAACAACACTGATGGTATATCCACAAACTGGTTCCTAATAACATTTACCTTGTTAGTGATAGTTGTTGATATTTTGGGCCAATGTTTTTCTCGATCTTTTATTGCAGCCGTAAATCAAACTTGATTTAAAAATAGATTGCGCATGATTCTCATTTAGCATCCTTTCTAACCGGTCTGTCATCAGAGGTCAGCGTGACAGGCGAAAGCACCTACTTATCGACTGTTTTCATCAAAATATTTGAAGTTCTTTTAACCGTTCCTTTCACACACAGCCGTCGCGGCACTGAGCGAAAGAGAGGGAACGACTGAGTTCGCACCGTAGCTTTCTTCCGAAAATATTTTTAGGGTTCCCAAGTCCACAAGGAGCCCTTATCGTTTCGCCGTGTTTGTCCGTCCAGCCGTCTGTCCGTGTGTCTTCAGCATAGCTCGGAAATGCTTAGTGCTAGAAAGCTGTAATTTGGCATGAATATATGGACCTACAAATACTTAGGTATTAGTTACGCTGAGGCCGAGCAAGTTATAGGGTACCTCCCCGACTCATAAAGTGGGGATATAAATGATTTTTCTCGAGCGGCAGGGGCTAAATCATAGAAAGCTGAAATTTGCTAGTCTAATCTATACTAATATAATAAGTCTGTAGAAGAAGTCACGTGTGAAACTTGAAAATTAAAAGAAAGTATCAAGTCGAGGGGACTATATAAACGGTATTGGACACAATATAACGATTTTTAGAAAAAATGCTTTATGTATGTCTGTATGTAAGGATTTAACTCGAAAACTACTGGACGGATTGCAACAAAATTTAGTATGGGGGTAGTTTATAACTCTGGTCAACATAGACTACTTTTCATCCCGGACAAATGCATAGTAAGTCGCGGGCAGAAGCTAGTTCTTCAATATAGCTTGTGAGAAATGTGTCTAAAGGTTTGCTGGATAAATATTATCATTTTCTTTAAATTCAGTGGTACATGTACATTGGGTGAGACGTGTATTTCACTTTAGCCTAAAAATGAATATATGTAACGATTTTTTATTTATACCACTTGTTGGCAAACGGGAACACATAAGGAATCATTAAATTTCGAATGTGTTCCCAACCCTGAGATCTACTACTACTACTACTTCAGCTTATTTGCGTCCCACTGCTGGGCACAGGCCTCCTCTCATCACGAGAGGGTTTGGGCTATAGTCCCCACGCGGGCCGAGTGCGGATTGGGAACTTCAAACACATCTGAATTACTTTGCAGATGCGTGCAAGTTTCCTTCACCGAAAAGCTCAGTAGTAAATTCAAATTGAATTTCGGACATAGGTAAGTAAACTTAGAGGTGCGAGCCGGAATCGAACGCCCGACCCTATGCATGAGAGGCGGTAGATCGAACCACTAGGCCACCACGGCTGTCCACCACCCTGAGATCAAGGATGGAAAAATCTCTATTTTAGCAATGTCACCGGTTCCCTTGCCCTTTAACACATATGGTAAGATGGTGGTAGCCATCCGGACGGACCTGGCATCAGGTACTACCACCGGAAAATCTAATAATTAGTCATCTCCACCCTCAAAGTTGAATTTGTTCCCTGCCCATGAGATTACGCTTACTACAACAGCCTATTTACGGCCCACTGCTGGGCACAGGCCTCCTCTCATCACGAGAGGGTTTGGGCTATAGTCCCCACGCGGGCCCAGTGCGGATTGGGGATTACGCTTAGTTCAGATGAATCAGAATAGGAAAAATCAAAACTGGTTTTGACATTTTTGAATCAAAAACTCGTATTATATGGCAGCGAGTTTTATGGTAGAAAGGTGCGATTTTTGAAAGACTTTTAGAACATGCATCCGGCGCGTCGTCTATCGGATCGTTGAACTCTGTCCATTGGAATTTTCTTATCAAAGATATACATTACACTAGAAATATTTCAAACTTACATTGAGCGATAGCATGCCACGATAGTGTCATTTTCCCTAAATCACACGATAGAGTGCATGATCAGATATTTATAATCATCTTGTTTGCTCCCATGTACCTATCTGATGACGACTGTACGCATGTTGCATTCTTCGGTTTTCCAATTTCCTCAAAACTACTGAATTGAGTTAAAGAATGCAAAGAAAATATACTTGAGCAATTTTACGCGCACGATTTTCACGAGAGCAAAGTGACGAAGCTCTAGCATATGTATGTTTTTCACTGTCACATAACGAACAGTTTCAAAAAAAATCGAAAGGTGCCTAAAGGTGGTTTTTAATAAGTTAATATTAAACACTTTGGATTCCAATCTTCAAGATAACTGTAACAACTATATTTATACACATTTCTGTGTCACAATTCAGTTAAAAGCCTATATCCGGTCGGGTCCGTGGAAGACTAATTTTATCTCAACCGGCAAAGGCCTAAGTCGCTTAACTAACTAAAATACCGCCGGCACCGGCGAATAGATTTAATTCCTATAATTATGGCCATAACGATGTAGTTCGCGGCTACTACGGTGGTTACAGTTTCTGTATCGATCAAAGTAATAAAATTAGATTTTGTTTATTTATCGGTAATGTTAGTTTAATAGATCGTATTGGTCAATTATAAGATCAAACTTGAAGTGTGAATCAAAATTTAGCAGCATTATGCAAATTAAACGATGATAGAAAGGATTCACGGACTAGGACCGCAGAAGCCTTCATAAGTGGGTTTGCTATCTGTTTGTATTTAGCAGGACATGTTTGGCTTTTTCGAGTCGTCTCCGGCCATATTCATATGACCGGCCTGTCCGGTTTTTGTTTGGCTTTTTGGTAGCGCTTCAAGCAAAGCAATCATAACAATCATCATCACTACTCTCAGTCATGTCAGTACTGATCGAGAGAAGCTGAAATTTGGCAATATTGTAAACCTACAACCCCTTGAGGAGTGTAATGGAAATCTAGGAAAGGATTTCCCGAAATTCCCACGGGAACGGAAATGAAGTGATTTAAAAAAAAAGGTATTTCCGGCTTTATAAAGCGTGTTTGGCTTTTAGCTTTGGACGTTGTGGTGATGTCAGGCTTTTAGGGTAAAATGTCCAGCTTTTTCATTTTAGGTGATGCCAACCCTATTCATGAGTGTTATTCATTATGTTGACTAAGTAGGTACATGGGCTGCAGCCATGGCCTGTTTCGGCTGTCGCAGGTCTTGCGCATGGCACCTAGTTTCATTGTCGTGCTCAGTAATTACCAGCACCTAATCGCAAGCCGGTACTCATGTATGGTATAATAGATAAAACATAGCGACAAAAAAAACTCGTAGTTTAAAATGCCGCCAAGACCACAAACTTGATAGGTTAATTGTAACCATACAATTAACCTATCTGTGCTGAAAGTAGATATAAGTAATGCATTTTGACAAAACGTAAAATGAGTTTCGATAACAGGGATAAAAATGCGCACTACTGAAGTAAATAAATTCAAAGGGACTTTGTGAATTATAGAACTGTATTTACATTACTGCAATCATCATCTCTCTTGACGCAAAAATCGAACATAAATAATACATATGTATCATACATAACTACTTATATTCTTGCAACGTCTGAAGCTTCTTGGAGAAAATCTTTCGATTTATAAGCAGAGGAGAGACGACGTGCCAAATTCCAATGAAATTCATCTGAAAAGAAATGTGGACAACGTGCGGATGTTTAGCAAAATCGAAAGACAGCAAGTTTCTTTTTTATCTGTTAAAAGTGACAAACCTCATACAAATTGGCCGAGAGTTTTGCACACTACACGCTTCTGGGACGTTTTTTCTCTCCATTGATCTAAATATATAAAACTCAAAGGTGACTGACTGACTGACTGACTGATATAGTGATCGATCAACGCACAGCCCAAACCACTGGACGGATCGGGCTGAAATTTGGCATGCAGGTAGATGTTATGACGTAGGCATCCGCTAAGAAAGGATTTTGCAAAATTCCCACGGGAACGGGAAAAAAAGGGATTTTTACATTTTAATGTTTAGGCGCGTACGAAGTCGCGGGAAACATCGTAGAGATCTGAAATTTGGCATGCAGGTTCCTTGGGGAGCGTAGGGGAGCACTAAGAAACGACTTCCCAAAATTTCCACGGGAACGGGAAAAAATGTTTTTTTTACATTTTAAGGCGCGTACGTAGTCGCGGGGATCATCGTAGAGAGCTGAAATTTAGCATGCAGATTCCTTGGGGAGCGTAGGAGAGCACTAAGAAAGGACTTCCCGAAATTCCCACGGGAACGGGAAAAAATGGGTTTATTACATTTTAAAACCCGTACGTAGTCGCGGGGATCATCGTAGAGAGATGAAATTTGGCATGCAGATTCCTTGGGGAGCGCAGGGGAGCACTATGAAAGGATTTCCCGATATTCCCACGGGAACGGGAAAAATGGGATTTTTACATTTTAATGCTTAGGCGCGTACGAAGTCGCGGGAAACAGCTATCTATCTATCTAAATATATAAAAGAAGAAACTGACTGACTGACTGACTGACTGATTGACTGACTGACTGACTGACATATCAACGCAGAGCCAAAACTACTGGTCGTAGAGAGCTGAAATTTGCCATGCAGGTTCCTTGGGGAGCGAAGGGGAGCACTAAGAAAGGACTTCCCGAAAATCCCATGGGAACGGGAAAAAATGTTTTTTTTTACATTTTAAGGCGCGTACGTAGTCGCGGGGATCATCGTAGAGAGCTGAAATTTGGCATGCAGGTTCCTTGGGGAGCGTAGGGGAGCACTAAGAAAGGATTTCCCGATATTCCCACGGGAACGGGAAAAATTAAATTATAATCCTAGATTACAAACACTTTCAAGAAACACGTTATGCAGATTACCTACTGTTAGATTACCTGCCTATTGTCCAGTAAAAAGGAAATGATTGATGAGTTCCCTAAAACATTCTTTAAACCAGTCTGATATTACCTAAATAATGAATTTTGGCACTAAACTATTTATTCATAAGAGATTAATTAATCCGAGAAAAAAAAGGAAAAATCTATACATATAATAAATAATAATTCTGTAGAAGTCGCGGCTGAAAATTGAAAATTAAAAGAAACTATCAAGTCAAAGGGACTATATGAACGATACTGAACACAAAATAACGATTTTTAGATAAAAATACTGTATGTATGTATGTATGTATGTCCGGATGGAACTCGAAAACTACTGGACGGATTGAAACAAAATTTGGTATGGGGGTAGTTTATAACACTGGTCAACATATAGGCTACTTTTTATCCCGAGAAAATGCATAGTTCTCGCGGGAAGGTTATTAACAAATTCCACGCGGACGAAGTCGCGGGCAGAAGCTAGTATATCATAGAATCTCAAAGAAGTTTGAAAAGTTTTGAAAATTCGTCTTTCGAACTCGGAGTTTCAGACCAGTATAAAACCGCCATCGCCTGTACCACGGGCCGTTCCGGTCACTGACCGTTCCCCGCGATGTATAGTTACTCTACATTTGGAGGCTCGCTCCCGGCCTGCGCGCGCGCACGGCGCCTCATCCCGTTAATATTTAACCGTAATTACCATAAAAAAGTCATATATTAATTATCAATTATTAAAGTTAGATAGTATAATAAACAAGTGAAATAGGACCAAGAAACTTTGTTGTGTTGAAACAGTGCTACTAGGGTAGCAGATTTGAAAGGCGACTATGGTTTACGGTCCTTGATTGTGGACAGTCGTCGCTCGTGTTGAATTTGAAGTGTTTGAAAAGGACAACGGTGAGTTTTAATTTTTGCTATTTTGTTACAGAAAATTGGGCTATTTAAAATATTATGAAGAAGTGTCTGGGACAGCTTCGCTTCCAAATGCAATAGCTGAGGCCAAAATAGGTCTTAATGGCATCAGTATCATTATGGACTTTTAACGTCGATTTAAGTTTATCATTTTGAAGATTACTATTCTGTTCCGTTTTTTTTCCATCACGAACATTAAAAGTACTTACCTACACACAAGACAAGTCACTCGTTGTACAAATAACGAAACTATGTGTTAAACCAACACTCAGCCACAATAACATGAAGATCTCGAGTTTGATTTTACTTTGGGCATAATGTTGTACCACGACGATGTTTCAAACAAGAGTATTTAATTAAACAATGAAGGTACACCTTCTTTGAAGAAATGAACAATTATTTTTTACTAGCTTCTGTCCGCGTCTTCGTCCGCGTGGAATTCGGTAATAGCATTCCCGCGCGAACTAATTTCCGGGATAAAAAGTAGCCTATATGTTGGCCAGTGTTATTTATAACCTACCTACCATAGAAAAATTTGTTGCAATCCATCTACTGGACGGATTTTTTGAGTTAAATCCGGACATACATACATACACATAAAATTGTATTGTATTGTATATACATACATACAGTAAATTTTTCTAAAAGTCGTTATTTTGTGTTCAGTATTGTTTATATATAATCCCCTCGACTTGATAGTTTCTTTTAATTTTCAAGTTTCAGACGCGACTTTCTTCTAAATAGTTATTATTAGTATATAGACAACAGTGCGAGCTTTGGCGGCAGGTTAGGCGGGTAAGACGGTTGTGGCCAACTCCTACTAGAGATCTTCTACTATCTAAAGTCCCGCGCCTTCACATTGCAAAACGCTTTTTTATTATTATTTAAAAAGCACCACCAACACTCTCAACGCATAGTTGATGGCTGTCTCAGCACGCACACATGTATTGAGAGTGTTGGTGGTGTTTTTTAAATACATTGAAGCGTTTTGAAATGTGAAGGCGCGGAACTTTAGATAGTACCTAGAAGATCTCTACCGGTAAATGTACAGAGGAATTATCCAAACAGTTGCTACTGCTATTCTGAAGTGATGTCCATTTAACGATATTTTTTTACTAAATTGTCTGCGTTTTTCTAAATGATGCTGAGCTTCTCGTAGTAGGTAGGTGTCCAATTTGCATAGTAAAACTACTTGAATTGTTTTTTTAACCTAGCTTAACAAGTACTTAGGCACTTAAAACTGGTTGACTCATGTCCAACGCGAACTTTCAATTGACTAATAAGTTTATACGGATCTACACCGTTATTTATTATTAGTTTGTTTAAGCTTATAGTCCAAATAGAGTTATTTTCACACCTTTCTCTCAATCAAGCCGAAAGTATGCTTAGTCAAGTGTAAGTACTTTTAAATCTTAATCCAGTGGTATAAGGTTAAAAATCAAGTTAAAACCATACGCACGGCAACAAAATTTGGTATGGGGGTTAGTTTATAACACTGGTCAACAACATATAGGCTACTTTTTACTCCGGAAAAATGCATAGGTACCTAGTTCCCGCGGGAATCATCATCATCATCATTTCAGCCGATAGACGTCCACTGCTGGACATAGGCCTCCCCCAAGGCGCGCCACTCAGACCGGTCCTGTGCCACTCGCATCCACCGTGTTCCCGCGACCTTTACAAGTTCGTCACTCCATTTTGTTGGAGGCCTATCGATAGCTCGTCTACCGATCCGCGGGAATGCTATTAACGAATTCCACGCGGACGAAGCTAGGTAGTTATAATAATAAATTGATTCATCGTTTTCTGCCTCTAAAATCCAAACGTTATTTTAATTAACTATACCTAATGATCTCTTCATAGAATCGTGTCCAGCGTGCCCTACCTATATGATCCGAAGCAAGTTTTAAAGCTTGATTAAGAAGATAAGATAGCTATCTTATCTTATTAATCAAGCTCAAGTTACAGCTCATTGACCTAAAAATGCAAGCTTTTCGAAATCCAACACTGAGAAACGGATCCTTGATGAGTACTTGAACGCTTTACAAGTTCACGCTGTCATGTAAAATTCCTACAACATTCAAGGCATTACCCAGTTTCAGAGTCGTTTGCGTGGTCAAAAAGCAACGATGTGTTTATTAACGTGATAAAGTCTTATAATTGACTAGGTTTTCCCCGCAACTTCGTATGCGCAGAAATATTAAATGTAAAATCCCGTTTTTTCCCCGTTCCCGTGGAAATTTCGCAAAATCCTTTCTTAGCGTATGTCTACGTCATAACATCTACCTGCATGCCAAATTTCAGCTCGATCCGTCCAGTGGTTTGGGCTGTGCGTTGATAGATCACTATGTCAGTCAATCACCTTTGAGTTTTATATATTTAGACGAACGCCGGCTGCTGGTTACGTAGCGTTGTAGCGTTACGTGACGTTATCACGTACAAAATTATCGTTGAAACCGACTTTACAGACAACCAATTTTTTTGACGTGGCAACGTCTTATAAATTGATGAACGCCGGCTGCGCCCACCAAAAAATATGACGCAAAAGTAACGTTACGTAATAGAATTATTCTATACGTGATAACGTCACGTAACGCTACAACGTTACTATTTTATTTTTATAAATTTATCCACTACTGGTATGGTAGTAACTACCTCTCCGATAATTATTATCATCCGTAAAACAACTTTACAGACAAACAATTTACAGATACAGAGGTAGTTTGATTGTTTTTTGGTGTTCAATAAAGTGTATTTGTATTGTATTGTAGTTACTACCATACCTAGTGAAAATCCCACCAAAGATTAACAATGTTCCATTGTTTTATGAAACTTTCGTTTGCATTTGCATAGCATGTACCTCTAAATGACCGTCCACTACAAATCAACCCTCCTTTTAAAATCGTAATAAGGAGTAGCTACTACATATTACATATAGGTACTTAACTAGCTTCTGCCCGCGTAACTTCGTCCGCGTGGAATTTGGTTTTAGCGTTCCCGCGGGAATTGAGCGTTAAACTATAACAAATTATATACGAAAACCTTCCTCTTGAATCACTCTATCTATTAAAAAAAACCGCATCAAAATCCGTTGCGTAGTTTTGAAGATTTAAGCATACATAGGGATATAGGGACAGAGAAAGCGACTTTGTTTTATACTATGTAGTGATTTGGGGTAAATGAGTGAAACCAGGTGAAACACTGAACATGACCTGCGGTTACAACCATATTATACAACATAAGTAGATAAGCCGGTATTTACTTTATTCGGTCGATATCAATGAAATAACAATAGCAGTACTACCCACCTACCTAATTCCGCGTAAACGCGGTAGAAAGTTATTTTCATAGCCGCGTGATTGGTCACCTGGGCTCAGAGCCCAATTGAAGTGACTTTCACAGCAACAATGCCCCGAATTCGGTTCGCGGGATGCATCGAAAACAGGGGCTTATTTGAGTTGCAAAGGGATTCCATAAGGATTTAATTTAAAATGAGTGACTGAAATGTAATGACGTGATAAATTTTTAGAATTGGCTTAGAAAGCCCTTACATTTGATACCACACACGATAGGTTTCAGAACCAAAAAATTTTTTTCCCCATACATGAAAAAAAGATTAGCATCGTAACTTATCTTTATTTTAGGTGCAACGGGCAAAAAATCGATAAAACTCTTAATACTTAATGTAGGTACGTCTATTACCGACTTGAAAACACTGACAAAACTGACGAAAGTTATCCCGGAAAAACGCTTAGTTCCCGGGAACGCTATATCCGAATTCCACGCGGACGAAGTCGCGGGCAGAAGCTAGTGATTTATATAGGCTAAAGATCAACCGTACTGATTTTCATGCTTATTTCTTTCAACACCATTTGCAGCGATTTTTTTGGGCTACCGCTGGCACTAGCTTGCGTATATTGTTTATGTCACCTTACTTTCTAATTCACTTGCACCTCTCGGGTTTTCTAATTAGCATTATTATGTGGACAACTGGCAAGTACCAATACACCCGATCGTTGGTGTAAATGAAACATGCGTAATTTATTGACTTATTTATTGAATAAGTAACTTTTAAAAGTAATTTACAAATTTTATGCGCAGGTGGCAGAAAACTAAACTATCACTTTAGTGTTGCCACTATAAAAATCTTAAATGTGGTAGAAAGTTATTGATATAAATTATTATGTTTGGTTTGTACATAGACATAAATAATACTTCGTATGGACCCGGCCTAACGTAGATACATGTCATGTTTCCCCACTTCATTGGTGTCCAATCCAAAGTTAAACTTGTATCGTGACACTAAAGCTGGGTCACATTTTTCCAACAACGAGACGAGTTTTTAGACACTGAGAAACAGTTTCGAAAAACGCTTATTGTCACGCACGCTCGGTGACAGAACTTTGGATTGGACACCGTGGAAGTGGGGACATATTACGTGTACGTTAGACCGGGTCTATATTATTTACGTCTATGGGTTTGTATCAAACAGTTGGCGTTCGGGATGCCATGCATTCGGGTAACTTTGCCCACCAAAATGAGCTAATGACAGCGAGTTCTCATTCCCTTAACCTGACCAGGGGCTCTATGCAAAGTCTTAAATAGGGATCTCGCTTTTCCCTATTGGATCGCTCACGCATCAAGTCGAACTTTAAATCTAGCTGATTAAAGTTCACGCGACGCGTGAGCCTATTTAATGACTTCGAATATAGGCCCTGTAAATGAAACAGTCGATGTGACCGAGATCGGTCAGGAAGAAGTCACTCGGTTGCGTAGCCGAAAATCGGATGGTAAGTGGTCATTGTGGCCCACGTCATATCATACATTTCGCAGGCGTTGCCAACCCGATGACTAGTTAAGGTTAATATATTTCGCCTATCATCATCATCATCATCATCATCATTTCAGCCAAAAGACGTCCACTGCTGGACATAGGCCTCCCCCAAGGCTCGCCACTCAGACCGGTCCTGTGCTACTTGCTTCCACCAATTACACAACACAAAACCAATTACACAACACCAATTACACAATTACAGCTGAACTCCTGAAGGCGGGTGGTAAACCAGTCCTTAAGGCCCTTCAGACGCTGTTTAATTCCGTCATCCATGAAGGGAGAACGCCGCGAGCATGGAACAGAAGCGTGGTGGTGCTCTTCTTCAAAAAAGGTGATAACACCTTGCTGAAGAATTATAGACCCATCTCACTTCTGAGCCATGTTTACAAGCTGTTTTCGAGAGTCATTACGAACCGTCTCGCGCGCAGGTTTGACGAATTCCAGCCTCCCGAACAAGCCGGTTTCCGAAAGGGCTATAGTACCGTAGACCACATACGTGCGTTGCGGCAGGTTATACAGAAAACCGAAGAGTATAACCTCCCTCTTTGCCTTGCATTTGTGGATTACGAGAAAGCCTTCGATTCGATCGAGACTTGGGCTGTGCTGCAGTCTCTCCAGAGGTGCCAAGTTGACTACCGGTACGTCGAAGTGTTGAAGTGTTTGTACGAAAACGCCACCATGTCCGTCCGACTTCAGGACCAGACCACGAAGCCTATTCCACAGAGACGTGATCTCTCCGAAGCTGTTCACCGCTGCATTGGAGGATGCTTTTAAGGTGCTGGACTGGAAAGGTCGAGGCATCAATGTTAATGGCGAGTACATCTCTCACCTTCGGTTTGCCGACGATATTGTAGTCATGGCTGAGACCATGGAAGACCTCAGTACTATTTCGCCTATACTTAAAATATATTTATATTTTACGACGTCGCGTCGTGGCAAGACGTCCACTGCTGGAAATAGGCCTCCCCCAAGGCGCGCCTCTCCACAGAACTGGAATTCTAAGTCTATGCGCCACTCAGACCGATCTTGTGCCATTCGCATCCATCGCGTTCCCGCAACTTTTACAAGGTCGTCACTCCATCTTGTTAGAGGCCTACCGACAGCTCGTCGTATTTACGGTTTGAGTCGTAGATTTCCTCGATTCACTTCACCGGCTCTCTTACCGGAACATAACATTGCAAACACTGCTTAAGTATTTGGCGGTAGGTTAGCGGCGATTGTTCAGATTCTTATTCCTCGATCAAGAATTTAAAGTAAACTTCCCGTCTACCTCGTATGTTTCACATCATATTGTGCTACTTTACATGTGATTGTTCGTATATTCTTGTCAACAAAGTACGATACGGGACATACTGCAGGTTATCATTTTATCAACAACATTCTGGTCTTGTCAGGGAAACCATTTTGGGCAAATAATTAATGTTGATCTTGTCGTGAACCTACGTGTTTATGCGAAATGGTGTCTACTAATAGATACAGCCCTCTAATAAGAAAGCAGAAGTTTTTAAAGGTTTCCATTACCAATCTATTTATATTTACTCGTCGAGACTTATGATTGCCTCATTTTCTCTGACACTCTCTGGTCGCGTGCAGCGGTATATTTATCTTGGATCTTTAAAATTCTTATCGAAACTTGACCTCATTGGCGTACAAATACGAAATGCAAGCACTTCGAAGCAAAAAAAATTGCCAGGTTTTTCGTTGTGTTCAAACACCCAGCAAACAAATTTAACGAAATAAAATCAAAAAAAGCAAAAAATAGGGACACAGATAAAGTCTTCTTCTAATTTTTAAAGAAAACTTCAATCAAATCGGTCGAGTTTTGGAGGAGGAAATAGGGGGCAGCCAAACGTTGTTTTTGTGTTCTTTTCATAGGTATTTTCCGTCCAAGCTGCAGTTGTCTCTATCGTGCTTAGCGGGGGAAGGCTTGAGGTTGGGGAGGCAGACTAATACGTACACAATGAATGTGATGTGACTTAAAGTACAGAGCTCCCGGCGCTCAGAAAAAAAATCCTGGCGGATTAGTTTGGACTTTTGAGTCAAGTTTGGTGTCATTTTCAGGTAACTAGATGATGCCCGATTCATTCCTCATACCAGTTTTTTAGGGTTTCGTAGCAAAATATGACGCAATACTTAAAATAATAAACTTTTAGTAGTAGCGAAATGCAAACAAACCCTCATATTTTCATATTTTTGTATGAAATTTGGTTTATCAAAAAATACTGTCTAAAAGCCCCTTTAATGCAGAATCTAAAAACATTATCAGTAAGTATACCTTTTACAATTTTCAATGTAAAATAAAATATTGAATGTACTGCGACGGTCGTCAGCGCAGCGTAGGGGACGGTAACAAGACCCGAAAAACTGTCAATGTCAACGCAAAAAGCTTTCATAATATCATTAAATTAAAGTGCTTACAATAATATCATACTTGTAATAGACATTCTCTCAATTATTATTATTAATTAAAACAAATGTATTTTTCTCTCTTTACCTGATTTTCTTCTTTTTAATACCGACGGCCGAATTGGTCCAGTTGGTAGTGACCCTGCCTTCTGTTCCGATGGTCGCGGGTTCGAGTCCCGCTCGGGGCAAACTTTGTGTGATAAACACGAATGTTTGTACTCGAGTCATGGATGTTTAGTATTTATATATGTATGTATTTTTCTATATAAGTATTTATATCGTTGTCTAGCACCCATAGTACAAGCTTTGCTTAGTTTGGGGCTAGGTCAATATGTGTGAAATGTCCCAAGATATTTATTTTATTTTTTTATTTATTTAATATTATACTAGCGGCGCCCTGCGGTATTACCCGCTGTTAAGAAGTAGCCTATGTATTAATCCAGGGTTTCAGCTGCCTCCATACCGAATTTTATCAAAATTGGTCCAGCCTTTTGAGCGTGAAGAAGTAAAAAAAACCACACGAACTTTCGCCTTTATTACTTTAGTGTGATTTTTAATCATCTTCGATTTATAAACGAAGTCAGGCAACATTGGTAAAAGTAAAGACCTACCCAACCTACCCATAGTTCTTCTAGGCCTTCTAGCTTTCCTACCTACCTGTAACCTACACATCGGAACAGGACGATATCATCAACACCTCGCATGTATCACTATTGTTTAAAGAACGTTCCTACCCAAATCAATTTCTTGACCAGATTTATAATAACACTAGCTTCTGCCCACGACTTCGCCCGCGTGGAATTCAGTTACCGCTTTCCCGCGGGAACTACGCGTTTTTCCGGGATGAAAAGTAGCAGTAGTTCCCGGGACCCCAACTATCTCCATACCAAATTTCATCTCAATCGGTCCAGCGGTTGAAGCGTGAAGAGGTGACAGACAGACAGCGTTACTTTCGAATTTATAATATTAAAATAAGGATAATTAATGAATTAATATGGATTTAAAAAAATCAGGACCTACGGCAAAAAAGCCTTAGAATAGCATTAGATGTGACATTCATTCATTTTTATAATAGCCTATTTTCTGTAAAATAAATAAATGTATTTTCCGGGAGTATTGCCCGTAATAAATATGGTCACTGTAACACAAATGGTTTCTAATTGTAACGTTAATAGAATTTGAACTTTATTTATAATAACAGAAGAATAACTTCGCCAAGATTTTGGTTTTTATGAATGTCCAAACTTTTTATCTCGCCGTTATATACTTACATGAATTCATTATGTTAATCTCGTGAATTTGACTTTAATTGCTGGTATAGTAAGTATAATTGCTTGTTAGTGCTGGTTAGTCAATTTATTATTCTGTATTAACCTTATTATGATAATCCCAGCAGGAGTGGGACGTATATAGGTTGTGGTGGTGGTAATAGGAGGTGACACTATTAATATTCTTTCTAATAAAGAAATTATACTTGAAACCTATATTACCTTAACGTGTCGGTAACTTGTTTTTGTACCACTCTTGCCACAACTTATAAGATTTATTTCAAAGACACAGGGTACGATAAAGTACCTATTAGATATAAGTACAGTGTCACAGGCCTCTTTTCATCACGAAAGGGCTATAGGACCGCATCTTTGAATTGCTTCATCGCGAGCCGGAATTGAACCCCTGACCGGCCGGCATAAGGCCCATAAGGGGCTTATATTCGAAGTCTTAAATAGGGATGCCCCTGTTCCATATAGGATCGCTCACGTGTCAAGTTGAACTTTAAATCTAGCTGCTTAAAGTTCACGCGACGCGTGAGCGATCCTATAGGGAACAGGGAGATCCCTATTTTAAAACTTCTAATATAGCCTAAGGTCTCCGTGATAACCGGACAGCCAAAAACACCAAGTAAGACTACTAAGTAGACGTTTGTTTGCCAAAACTTCTATGTATTCATTCAAATTGTGAAATGCGTTTTGTCATTAGTATCCTAATGTATGCACGAAAAAAACCGAAAGCATCAATCAAACGCCAGTGTTTCTCCATCAACCTCCATGATGGACTCGCTAATGTCTGTATGACTGCAGCCCACAAACCAGAATCACCATTTTCGCACTTCATTCACTGTTCGTCTTGAATTACGCAATACGCACTATATCTAAAGAGATTTCTTGAAATTCTGTTTGATTTGACTATGATTGCCGACACAGTTTGCTCGCGAGCTTTGGGCTGTTGACATATGTTGAGGTTTCTTTCTGCGCATACCAAGGTCTTATAACATTAGTAGATAGTCTTGAAGTTAATCTGTATCTCTTTAGAATAGGGATCTCCCTGTTCCCTATAGGATCGCTCACGCGTCGCGTGAACTTTAAGCAGCTAGATTTAAAGTTCAACTTGACGCGTGAGCGATCCTATAGGGAACAGGGAGATCCCTATCTAAGACTTCGAATATAGCAGCAGAAGTACCTACTATGACTATATGGTGTACAACTTTCAGATACTTATACATTCATTTAAGATACATATACTGTATACATTCTCTAAATACAAGATTATTTTTGTTACATTTAGATAAGTACTGTCATAAATTAATAATTATTTTCATTCAATGGATTCTCGTGTAAAATTGTATTAATGACGTGTAAATGTACCCAGATGTGGCCTATTTTCTGAATATTTTTTTTTATTCGATTTGATTTGATTAGGTGTAATAACTTTTACGTCAGCTTTGGCCGTAAACCTAACCGTTCTAACCGCTACGCGGGGACAAAATCTCACTTCCTAGCCAAGGCAAGACGTAAAACTTTAGACGAACCACGGGCGGTAATTCGTAAAGCCCCATAGCATATTTATGGCCCGAACCGAAACACCTGCGATCTGCGACATCAACGAATTCACCGCTCTAAGTCTGTAATGTACTATTGTTCTGCTTGGTTTGCCGGCTTATCTGAAACTATCGGGTCGGTTTCGCTATTACTTAATCATAGTAATTGCAGATAATAGGCGAATAGAGCCGGGGATTAATAATGCAGAAGGGAAGGTGTGAAGCAAACGTACCATTACAATTTAACGCTACACATATTATGAGCGCCTAGTAGTTTCCGTGATGCACGCGTCGATGAACAAATAGTCATACTTAAACAGGGTTCAAATGAAAACACCAAGGTTTAATCATCCATCCATTAAGACAACCAGAATGGTCCACTGCTGGGCATATGCCTCTCCCGAGGCTTGCTACTCAGACGGTCTTGTGCCACGAGCATCCATCTGTTTCCCGCGACCTTGTCCCGATCGTCACTCCATCTTGTTGGAGACGCTGATAGCACGCGTATGCATACTATTCGAGAACGTTCCGTACCCATGGTTCGTTTCGTGGTTCATATTTTTATAAAAGGCATAGCTTGAAATAGAAATAGCAAGGCCATGCCCACGTTTGGCATAAAAACTGTCAAACGATAAGTTTCGCTGATTGCAGCTGATTGTCGGCGTCACGGTTCCGCGATCAAGTTTTGCGCAATTTCGACAAAACTATGGTTTAAGCCGTGGTGGCCTAGTGGTTGGCCTACCACCTCTCATGCAGAGGGTCGGGGGTTCGATTACGGCTCGCACCTCTAAGTTTACTTATGTGCGAAATTCGATTTGAATTAACCACTGTGCTTTTCGGTGAAGGAAAACACCGCGAGGAAACCTGCTCGCATCTGCGAAGTAATTCAAAGATGTGTGTGAAGCCCCAATCCGCACTGGGCCCACGTGGGGACTATGGCCCAAACCCTCTCGTGATGAGAGGAGGCATGTGCCCAGCAGTGGGACGCAAAAAGGCTGAAGTAGTAGGTGAGGTGATGAGGATATCTACTGGAAATTGTACATCCTCAAAGTGCCTCAAAGTTCCGAATGCCAATTCCTAAGCCTACTTCCACCAAGCCGCTGCGCTAAGGCTTACTTGCACATCTCGGGGTTAGCCTCTTAACTCAGGTTTAGTTGTATATCATAGAAGTAAGGTAAACCTAGAATGACCACCTTCCTACAAAATCAGCGCACGCCCGAAATAAGTGTTTTTGTACTCGTCAATTGAAATATGTGTATTAAGATTTCATAGAGAATACTGCAATGTCACTCTTTTCATCGTTAAATAGTCATACTTCCGAAACAACCGAAATAAGTTATTTCGATTCGCTCTAGACGATCGAAATACTTTTTCACGTTTCGGCATGGCCATCTAGATGCACGTCGTGACCAACTAGATTACAGGCCCTACCACGAAGAGCAAAATTCAAACGACATTTATTTTTCTTATATACTCGTACTAATGAGTTAAATTATTAATTTTAATGGACTCGTACAAAAAGTATTGTTCACAATAGTGCCATAATCAAGCTTTTCAATCTCGTACCTTACTTAGGCCACTCAGCAAGCTTCGTGGCCTAAACACGGTACTCGACTGAAAAGCTCTCTATTATGTCACGATTGCGAAAAATACTATTAATGCGATAATAGATGTCGCTGCCTAGGTAGCCTGTATGAAAAAAAGGTCCGCCTGGATTATACATTGCTCACATATAGATAGATAGAATAGTCCCCAATCCGCACTGGGCCCGCGTGGGGACTATAGCCCAAACCCTCTCATGATGAGGGGAGGCCTGTGCCCAGCAGTGGGACGCAAATAGGCTGTAGTAGTAGTAGTAGTGGATAGATAGATAGATGAACTCTTTATTCTCCAAAAAATAGTACATGGCTCAACTTAAATATAAACTAAAACTAACATGCAGGAAAATACTAATAATAACAGATATTACAGAAGAAGGCAGAAGTAAAATTATCTCAGTTACAGAGCCACGCGAACCTTGAAGAAAAGCAAGGGCGGATCTAGCTTTTGACTCAAGGGGGTCATACAACTCCCCCCCCCCCCCCCTTTTTTCGTCAGGGGTTAAAAATAAATAATAGCAGTAGACCTAGTTCTGCCGACGGGGGGGGGTCATGACCCCCATGACCCCCCTCTCTGGATCCGCGCTTGAAGAAAAGGCGCTGACTCGGCATAAGCTACGGCGAGCCGCAGCGCTGGTATTCTGTCAGAACCCTTTACTGGAGACGCTATTTTTCAATGAAAATTTATATACCGAACCATTAATTTTAACAGATAATTAAGACACAATATCCATGTAGGAATGTGTCATAGATTAAGATGTATGTGAATATGCGCTTGCGAGTGTATTTTATTCGTCTGGTGCATGTGCGTGTGGGTGTAGTGTGTGTTTTTGTAATGCTGTGTAAATGTATATAAAAAAACATAAATAATTGTATTTACGTGTTATAGTGCCAGTACAATTAAAAGTTTTTTTTATGCGGACTTGGGAAGATAGCTTTTCTGATGTACGCCGCAATGTAAGGAGATTGTCAGTCTATACATATAATTTGTCTTTGGTTGTATCAACCTTGAGTTAGAGATGGTTAGAGGTACAATCCGGAGGTTAACGGTGTTGTTGCAAGTGTGTGGGTAAGTTAAGTAGCCAAATGATGAAATGACGAATTTACATTCAGCGTTTTTAGGGTTCCGTACCCAAAGGGTAAAACGGGGCCCTATTACTAAGACCCCGCTGTCCGTCTGTATCACCAGGCTGTTGTATCTCATGAACCGTGATAGTTACAGTTGAAATTTTTACAGATGATGTATTTCTATTGCCGTCTAAAACAAACACTAAAAAGAGAATACGACACTAAAAAGACAAACGTGATTTTTTTTCCCGTTTTTGTCTGTCACCAGGATCTCATGAACCGTGATAGTTAGATAGTTGAAATTTTCACATATGATGTATTTCTGTTGCCGCTATTACGACCAATAATAAAAAAACAGAATAAAATAAATATTGAAGGGGGCTCCCATACCACAGACATAATTTTTTTGGGCTTTTTTATAGATACCTCTAGTACGGAACCCTTCGTGCGCGAGTCCGACTCGAACTTTTTTTTTTCTATGTACCAGGAGCCCATAATGCCGTTCCGGTTCGAGGAGATCGCCTACCAGGCGGAGGCGGACCGGCACGAGAGCCCTGAATTCGAGGAGGAAGCCTTCAAACTGTGCGGCGAGGACCCGGCCAGCAGAGCCAGGAAGATACAGGAGCTACGGGATATGATATACGGTAGGTTGACCCGCTATACGGGGTCAAGCAAACTACTACTTCTACTACTACTACAGCCTATTTGCGTCTCACTGCTGGGCACAGGCCTCCTCTCATCACGAAAGGATTTGGGCTATAGTCCCCACCCGGGCCCAGTGCGGATTGGGAACTTGGTCAAGCAAAACCACAGAATATTTAATAGTACCTACTATATACAGAATGGCCACGGAATCACCCGCCTGAATTTAGCCGGCGCGCAACTCGCGCCCAACTCGCCCTTGCTGTCATATGTTACATCCGGAGAGAGTGAGTGAATCATTGGCCCGCGTACTGGTACACACACACATTTACAAGTGTACAGACGTCCTCGCACGCAAACAGTGACACTTCTTTCGAATTGTGTTCGAAATCGTGCTTTTATGGGCCGTGGGGCAAAACGTTTGTGACGATATTTTACCCACAGAATCAGCTATCGATTCTATGCATGTTTTTTTTTTTCATTTTTATGGGTTTCAAGTATCGCTCACACCATCAATCCCATACTGCCCAGTGCCCTTGAATATCTTTTACCAGCTCCAAAAAAAACTTGAAGAACATGCTTGGAATCCGTAGCTCATTCTGTAGGTGATATCGTCACCACGTTTTGCTACGCCTACGAAGGACACAGGCTACTTTTTATCCAGGAAAAACGCGTAGTTCCCGCGGGTATTGCAGCGGGTAGTCGCGGGCAGAAGCTAGTAAAAGATAAATCAAGTAAAAATGGGAAAGCTCAACAAACGTCAACCATCTTGGACGACGGCCATTGAGCAGGGTGTATATATATGCTTTGTTGAATGAGAAATTAGGAGTGAGCAGAAAAAGATAAATACATATAATACACTAGCTTCTGCCCGCAACTTCGCCCGCGTGGAATTCGGTTACCGCGTTCCCGCGGGAACTATGCGCTTTTCCGGGATAAAAAGTAGCCTATGTCCTTTACCGAGACCCCAATTATCTCCACGCCAAATTTCATCTCAATTGGTCCAGCTGTTGAAGCGTGAAGAGTTAACAGACAGACAGACAGAGTTTCTTTCGCATTTATAATATTGTAATATTATGGATTCTCCTACTGCCTCAGCTTTTTTTTAGCTACAGCAGGTGTCGGCAACCCGCGGCTTTTTACATGATTGGACAACTTCCAAAGTTGAAAAAAAAAGAAAGAGCTCTTCAATAAAACAATCTCCATTTGGGCGACGGTGACCTCTTAACTTAAGGAGGGCTTATATAGGATATGCTCGTTTGTCAACGTCAGGTGTATAAAAAAAATTGCTTAATCTGACGTATTCTTTACATACTGTAGGCGCTAGAACGAGCGAGAAACACGTACGCCGATAGACGACGAGTTGCGGAAAATAAATAAATTATCATCAATACCTTCATACAATGTATTTGGACGAGCTAAATAGGAAACACGTGCCACTGCCGGATTTTAGCTAATTCCACAACCTTGAATTTGTTATGGTGAAACAGTGACGATGTAAAATCGAACCAAAAAAAACCATTAGCCTAGCCTGCACAACATAAGTATAAAGTACACGCAGCCAGCATCAGAGAAAAGAAAACCCCCTTCCCTTTTTTTGTTCTGGGGGGAGGGTGTACAGTCAGCAGCAAAAGTAGATAAGCTGTCCAGGTGTTCAAAATGACCTACACACGCCCTTAACGTCTTAAGAATAAGGTCGTGTGTAGGTTATTTTGAACACCTGGACAGCTTATTTATTATTTATTTATTTATAAAAGTTTAACATGACCTTACAGCTAACGCCAATGCGTCATGAAACCAAGTAAAAACTATTTAGGCGAACGCAGCGGGAACACCCTCAGGGAGAAGCCGGTCTTCTGGCGAACATACTCCGTAAATCATCAGCCGTGGCGGAGTAATGGCTTATGGTATTGTGGTGGCTTATCTACTTCTGCTGCTGACTGTACATAAGTCATCTGCTGAAACATGTCGTGATATCCCAACGTGCATAGGTTAGCCTTAGGCCTTAGGCCTTAGGTCGGTCAAAGCAAGTGCGCCTGGGTGGGGTAAGTGCGTCTACGATAAATATATCGATACCTAACTATAAATAATTATTCAACTAGGAATGCGTGGAATTCGGCAACAGCCTTCCCACGGGTATTTAGCGTTTTTCCGGGATAAAAAGTAGCCTACTAGCCTAGCCTATATACTCTATACTAAATTTTGTGGCAGTCCGATCAAGTTCTCGAGTTAAATCCAGACATAAGTACATATAAGTAAATCATTTACCCCACAGGCGCACTTGCCCCGACTGATCTCCTGTGACACGCGCTTGTTTACGTTCATGACAATAGAATCGTTTCACTCTTTTTGCACAATTTATTTTTGCCGGAGATTACACCGAGCTTATCATACTTACATCTTAATTATATGCACTGTCGATCTCTCTCTTACTCGGTCGGTTAACCAACTCGTAAGATAATAGGCTGCAATAACAGCAATTAAAGCCCTTGGTAAACAATCTAGTATCTACAAATTGACGTGAGTTTTTCACAGTTTAGCACCCGTTGAACTCTAATTCATGTATATAAATAAATCGTATTTTTTATCTGAAGAAATATACTCTTGTTATATTAGTTCCAAAACATACATAAGATTGACGAAGAAATGCACAGTTATACTCATGATACAATAATATACTTCGCCATGTATGACAGTCCGGTATTCTGTAGTAGTGTGGGTGTCACCCTAACGTCATTCGCACTGCTGTGTGTTGCAAATGGTGTATTAAAATAATCCCCGACCCCATGTATCCTGTGAGTGTTTCGTTAAATTGTTACGTTCATTTGTTTTTAACTTGTTCCATTTTGTATGCTTAAACAAGTAAATGACAATTCTAATTTATTTTGAATTATAACGGCAGAAAATAATTTCCTTCATTTTCATTTTATTGCAATAAAGTGGCAACTCGACTTTGACGTTACGGTGACACGTCACTCGGATGGGCAGACCTTGTTTTCTTAGACCATGGTTATACTTATATCACAGAAATAGCAGTTTAAATATTGATTCAAATCATAATACCCACGTAATTTCAAAACAGCGGCGTCATGTTTATCAATTACTTTTGACATGTTGGTTGCCAGTGTTGCCTCATTCCGCGGTCATGAATATCATAAATAAAACTACAATTAAACTAACGAAGCTGTGAAACTCGGCTATTAATGACGGTGCGTTTTTTCTAGGCCGCTAGATAATTAAGTTCGTCAGTCTAGTTATAATTATAACTTATGCTTAAAAGTAAATGGTTGAATTCACTATGAATGACGTATCTGTTGTTCAGTTCACAGATTTATTTATTTATTTATATCAATCACCAATGCGTTATAAATTTAATTTAATTATTAATAAAATCCATTCATCTTGCATTCGTCAATCATTATTGCCATTCCGATCATTTTGTATGTATGAATGAGTAGGTGATAATTATCAGTATTAAAACCGAGCTACCAAGAAAATACTTGGTTTTTTTTAATCAATTATCATTTATGAAAGCCATAATAGGCTCTTTATTTCTAAATTCTTGACTCCTACTACAAAAGAACCTACACTATTACATGACTACATAGTACATGACTGTCGATTAGTATCGATGACGCACCGCCTCGGTCACGGCCAGCTGTTGTTACAATAAAGTTACGACATTCGTGCTCGGCTTCTACCAGGGCACCATAGCTTCACAGAGCCAAGTGATGCTATTTACAGCTTTTATAGCACCTACTTAGCGTTCATGAACCGTGCCACAAAAATGTTTCTTAATAATACAGCGGTATTATATTTTATAAAAAAAAGTTTTCATGGTATTTTTAATAAGAAAGCATTATGGTAGTATTTAGGTAGGTGGATTACACAAGTTTCCTCTCAAAAACGGGAAATCGAATAACATCACAACACAACTCATGCAAGGAAACACGTACAGATATGGAACAATTTAATCGTCGTCCCAATAAATTGTTACGTATGAAAGATTTTATTTTGTACCAGGCGATCATAAACGCTGTGAAGTAACTTTACCGTTCCACAGAGCGCGGCGAGTGTCATCCGCCGCAGATGGACGACGCATTCTTGTTGCGGTTCCTTCGCGCCAGGCGCTCGGTGCCCGCGCGGGCGCATCGACTGGTTCGTATTCATGTTTTCCTAGTAGCAATAATTTTTGGTGATCACATTTAATTTATTCCATTACCCATAGGTGGTCCTTATTTACAACAACATATCATATGTAGGTGCAAGTGCGTCAGAAAAGAAGGATAAACAGGTACCTAATTTATTATTTTTATACCTAGCAATAGGTAATATAAAGTGCAGGTAAGGTATTTATGGTAGATACACTTGCCCCCACTCTGGTGTACTTACCCCACAATTGACCTTAAAGATTGCCGTACAATACTTACGTGTAAATGTTATAAATTACAGATGGTTCGCTACTGCACCTTCCGGGAACAGAACCCGCACCTATGGCGCGGCGTGGACTGGTTTGGGATGAGGCGGCTCGGGGACATATTCGCTGGGGTGCTGTACGACCGCCCAGATGTGGGCAGACTTATCATGTGTAAACTAGGTGAGCACGGATCCTTTTCCAAGTGTAATTATTTAGAGAAATTCAGTTCAATACGTGACTTAGGTGAATTATGTTATGATTTACCAATGATAGTGTCAATATGAATGAAATAACTTTAGTTTAACATGATTGTAATTTACATGATTATATGAAATAACTACATGAAAAATTTCTCAGTAACTACTATGGCAAGATCTGTTACTTACTAATACTCAGAGGTTACAAGACTTCTTGTCACACATAATAATCTGAAAAATACGATTACGAATAGCAATATATTCAATCCCTCTAAACTGCCGCACCGAAATGACAGGGCGTTTAATATATATACGCATAAATATATTCTTTTTAGTATTTGCTTTGCATACTCGTGAATTCACCAAACTAGCCTATAAGTATTATGAGCCTCATGGGAGAGTTTCAAGCTACAGACCTCACGAGAGCCAAGTGCTGATTTGATTGAGAGCTATGTATGCAAGTATGTATGTATGTATACTTCTTTGGCACGCTATGTTTCCTGAACGGCTTGATTAATTTTATCTTGCGAGGTTTAATTCGATTTGTCTTGGTTGTGAAAGTAACACTGGCTTATCTGGGTATATCAAAACTTAGTATGCAATCAGTATAATTTATTTTAACGGGTTTACACAAGTAATACACTATTGATAATCAGGGTTGGTGCGAGTGTAAAATCCATCACAGCAGAATGCCGACTTAAAACCTTCTCACGCTACCGTTCCAGGTAAATGGGACCCGGACACGGTGCCCGCGGAGGACCTGATCCGCGCCAGCCTGCTGCTGCTGGAGGTGGGCATCATGCAGCCTAAGCTGCAGGTGCTGGGCGGCATGGCGCTGGTGGACTGCGAGGGCCTGACCATGAGACACATGCGCCATATGACGCCCGGCCTCGCGCTTCAGGCCATGAACATACTAGGGGTACGGCGGACTCACTTACTACTACTACTACTACTACTACTACTACTACTACTACTACAGCCTATTTGCGTGCTCAACACGAGAGGGTTTGGGCGGACTCACTTGATTTTCCAAAAAACTACAAGAATTTTGTATTGTTAACATCTTTTCCACACCAATAGGCTTTTAGATTAGGTCGGGGCACGTGTGCTAGAGTGGGGTAAGTGTATCTAATTAGATCGATCCACAGCTACAAAAAATATTCAACAAACGATATTTTACATGCTTGTAACAAATATAACAGAACGCCCCTGTAACACGCCAAGGCGTTGCCAAGTTGAGTCTGTTGAGAATTTCAGATATACGCCATTGGGTCGAAAAATGAAACTCATAAAAAACTATTTAGGTTAGGTGCACTTACCCCGCTAGCGCTCTTTCTCTGATAAGGAATAATGATAAGGAACAGATAGGTCAACAAAAACTTCATCGCCCCAGAACCACAGACTTTTAAACCAAAGTTCGTGCCCCGAAGTTTCCAATCCAGTACAGTCCAGTAATTAGTTAATGATATATTAACTACTACTACTACAGCCTATTTGCGTCCCACTGCTGGGCACAGGCCTCCTCTCATCACGAGAGGGTTTGGGCTATAGTCCCCACGCGGGCCCAGTGCGGATTGGGGACTTCACACTCATCTTTGAATTATTATTTTAAATTACTTCGCAAATGCGTGCAGGCTTCCTCGCGATGTTTTCCTACACCGAAAAGCTCAGTGGTAAATTCAATTTGATAAATTAACAGTTACTATAGTAATCATCAATAATTCGTCCCTTTTCATTGTATTGCTCATTGCTCATAGAAAACTCGCTCCAATCAACGCCAGGTTAGTTTTTTTTAATGTCATTATTTTGTTATTGTACCTACATTTGTACAATGAACGTATACCTACATATTTTCTCTTTTTACATGCTTTCTTGGGACCATGGAAAAAGTAAGGTAAAGCTAGAATGACAGACAACCATCGTACAAATTAGCGTACGCCCGAAGTATACTCGTAAGTGTAAAATCCAGTATGAAAATTATAAGCTCCCCTGGTTATTACTTACATATAGAGCTTTTCCGATGTACTTACGTCGTATTGTAAGTGGATTGTCAGGTCAGTCTATAGGTATAAATTACCTTATCTCTGGCTGGTAAAATGTACATAGTTAGTTATAATTTTATGGCACTGCCTTACCATTTTTAGAATTTCCAGTTATGAATAAAATCGTTACCACAAATTGTTCTGTGATCGTTACCCGGTGATTGTAGCGCACCCACGCGGTCGTTTCAAGAACCTCTCAGTTTCTAAGAACTTGCATAGATGGCGCTATGTACCACCGCACTCACAAAACTATTGCGCGCCAATCGCGACCGACTGTGGAACCTTTTCATAGTAAGGCTCGTAGAAACATCGCATTGCCTGAAAAGGAAAATTATTTCGACACTTACTGTGAAAACGTTCTACGGTCCGGTCGGTCACGATTCAGGTAGTTCGATAGTATAATATTATCTATCGACTATCATGAAACCCTGGTAACATCCACTTTCGTAACACCGTAGCGTCTGTACTAGGACTCCATGAGGTATCCAAAGATTTCAAAGCTGTGTTACATACATTACAAAGTCTACAAAACTTAGAAGGCGCGTGGACTAAGCAATAACAGACTCTAACGGCTTAAGTGCTTCGACGCGCGCCTTCTAAATTGTGTCCCGCTTACAACACTTACGATCAATCTAATCTTCATTTCTGCGTTCCTAGTACGCGTTCCCGCTGCACCAGCGCGGCGTGCACGTCGTCAACTGCTCGCGCGTGTTCGAGACGCTGTTCCACTTCTTCAAGCGTCTGGCGCCCGTGGACGAGCTGTGGCGGAAAGTCTACTTCCATGGATACGACATGTCTTCGCTGCACAGGTTAGTTCATGGTGGCCTGGTCCATGTAGATTAAAATGGGACTTATGGAGGGTAATAGACAAAGGAGCGCCTTATGGCGAAACAGTTGAAAAAATTGGTGGACCTGGCCTATATTCGAAGTCTTTAAATAGGGATCTCGCTGTGCCCAGCGACCCTATAGGGAACAGCGAGATCCCTATTTAAGACTTCGCATAGAGCCCCAGCTATGCATCCGCCAGACGTGGCCAGCCCAGTCCCATTTGAGTTTGGCAGTTTTAACACCCACATCAGCAATTCCCGTTTTGGAGCGCAGCTCGGTGTTTCTGATGCGATCAGTTCTACGAACACCGAGAATGCTGTGCTCCATTGCTCGTTGGCAAACCTTGAGTTGTGATTTTTGAACCAATATGTATAGCCTGTATAAAAAAGAGTGAGTATGTATTTTTTTGTCAGGTACGTGGATCCAGAGTGCTTACCAGTCCAGTACGGGGGCAAGCGTCAAGAAACCTCGCTCCACACGTGGCTGACCAAGATCAAACAGTACAAGAACAAAAGCTTTGACGACGACATCAGTAAACTGGGGTACTCTTGTGATTACTGACACCTCACTAGGTTATGCATCCTTGGTACATCGGTATAAGAATGTCTGGAAAAATTGTATTTATTTTATGAAGACAGTTTGAAAAAGACGGTGTCTCGTTGAATAAAATTCAAGAGTCAAAAAACTCAAAAACATCTGCTCAAAATGCATAATACACCTTGCAACTTGTGGTAAGAAAGAAACAGTGCTACAACTCCTAAACTAAATATTTTGATAGCCTTGATTAAGTAAGATACGAATTTAATACAGTTGCTCAAAAAGTAAACATTTCGATACCACTTGTTTTTTGACACCGTGAGCGTGTGTAAAGTTTTTTTGCGCAGTAGTTCGAAAAGTTATTTAAACTTCATCCTGTTATTTTTTTTACGTTTTATATTTTTTTCGCAAATATATTTAAAAATGTCGTTTGATACACGTGCGAAATTGTCATTTTCACTCGTCTCTAGTGTTAATACGCTCGCTTCCACTCGCGCCAAAATAACTGGAGACTCGTGATAAAATGACAAACTTTTCGCACTCTCATCAAAATGTACTATTCCATGAGCCATGCATGATACATTGCGCGTCAATTTTATAGCGAAAAATGCGAAAGTAAAAATTAGATAATAGTACATTACAGACCTAGGGTGGTGAATTCGTAAATGTCCCAGATCGCAGGTTTCTGTGATAAATATGCGATCTGGGGCTTTACGAATTACCGCCCGTGGTTTGTCAAAAGTTTTACGTCTTGCCTTGACCAAGAAGTAGATTTTCTCTCCGCGTAGCGGGCAGAAAATCCCACTTTACGGCTAAGGGTGATGTAAATAATAAAAACAGTGGGTAAATCTATAGGCAATAATAATAAGTCTGTAGAAGAAGTCGCGTCTGAAACTTGAAAATTAAAAGAAACTATCAAGTCGAGGGGACTATTTTAAAAGATACTGAAAACAAAATAACAATTTTTTAGCAAAATTGTCTGCATGTATGTATATCCGGATCTAACTCGAAAACTACTGGACGGATCGCAACAAAGTTTGGTATGGGGGTAGTTTATAACACTGGTCAACTACTACTTTCTATCCCGGAAAACGCATAGTTCCCGCGGGAACGCTATTTCCGAATTCCACGCGGACGAAGTCGCGGGCAGAAGCTAAGCCATAGTCTTTAATAAATGGCTTGCTTATGCTGGGTTTGTAAACTGCGATAATATGATTAATAAGTCTAAGAACTGGGTACTTTATAAGTCTATTTTATTATTTTGTGATAATATCGTATCAATAGATAAGTTACTTAAATGTAGATATTTGTTTTGTTGTAACAGAATATGTAGAATTACGCCTAATTAACAAAAAACCTGTGTTTTTAGGGTTCCGAAATCCACAAGGAACCCTTTTAGTTTCGCCATGTCCGTCCGTCCGTCCGTCCGTCTGTCCGCACTATTGCTCGGAGATGCTTAGTTCTAGAAAGCTGTAATTTGGCATGAATATACATATTAGTTACGCTGAAAAAGTGGTACAATAAAATTTTGAAATATTTTTTTTTATAGGGTACCTCCCCTACTCGTGAAGTGGGGATGTATTTTTTTTTCTTGCGTACCCCATGTTGCGGCAAATCGTTGAATAGGTCTTAAAAAAATATTGTGGGTTTTTTTTTTTATGTAGAACTGACCAGCGATTGTTAAAACCATTTTATGATTAAGTGATGCGTTTGTGAAATATTAAGCTTTAAAGTGCTATTTTTTGTTAGAGTCACGTGCCCCCCCCCCCCCCCCTGCCAGCTAAATGGTGGTATTTGGATGGCTGAAAAAAATCACATTTATGGCATATATAACGTAGTTGAAAGGAAAACTATCACAGCTAAGTAGGCTGTACAAACTTACGAGTCATAGTCGACCAACTTATGATGATGATTTTTCTCGAGCGGCAGGGGCGTCGGGCGGGCACGTCATACCACAGGCTAGCTAGATGCTAATAAGTCTTAGAAAGGTACTGTGGGCATCGTCAACTTCGGAACCCTATACTTTGCGCGTGGCCCGACACGCACTTGGCCGGTTTTTTATGTTTTTTCTGTGTTTTTTATGAATACAAAATGAAACAAATAAAAAAGTTAATTCTCATATTGCGCCTTTGTGATAAGGTTCAAAAGAATATCACTTGATTTTAGTTAAAATTTTAAATCAATATGCTACTTGTTGCATCTTTATTGAAATGGCATGCTCAATTGTTAGTTTTAAGGTAATTTTATGGTAACACTAACAGAATAATAGAATTTTAAGAAGGAACATACATAAACGCTTTAACTTTTTTTTTAAACATACGGTCTTTTTTAAACATTTTATAACTACAATTAAATACGGTAAGTTTTTATCTGTGTTTTCTTTTCCACCTTTGTTTCCCGATGTTTAATTTGTTAATTAATTTGATTTGAATATGAATATTAACCAACTTCGAATAGGATAGTAGCTGTGTGGCGTGTTTATTATAATTCGCATAGTAGGGATACCTTTAAATAAATAATTTGAAAAAAAAAGTCTCACAAGTGTAGAGAACAAAGAAAAAATTATAAATAAATGAACAAAAGAGTGAATCAGTTGGCAAGTGACTCGGGCATCATCGCCAAGGGTCATCACGTGTGAGGCATACTGATAACCCTTATCCGCAGTGTTTGTTTTGTGGTCAGTCAGTCCAGTCACCTCCTTGGAGCTCTGCGCTCCTGGTCGCAGTAAATTATATCTTTATTATGTGACAGTGAATTTAATGGATTTTTAATTCGAATTTAAAAGGTGGGTATTTCTTTATATTTCTAAACATATGTATCTGTTTAGTTACAAAGGGTTTCTTTATGTATCCGTTCAATTTAAACATTTCGAAAATATTAAAAAAAAATCCGAGGTCGTCTTTTATTTCCAGAAAAATTAAGAAAAAGTTTCTTGATTTTATTACATTGGGGCTATATTCGAAGTCTTACTACTACTGCTACTTAAAGTTCACGCGATACGTAGTGGTAAATTATTCTCAGGGTCTTTATTAAAAGTCTTAAAATAGGGATCTCCCTGTTCCCTATAGGATCGCTCACGCGTCGCGTGAACTTTAAACAGCTAGATTTAAAGTTAAATTTGCCGCGTGAGCGATCCTATAGGGAAAAGCGAGATCCCTATTTAAGACTTCGCATAGAGCCCCAGCTAGATTTAAAGTTCAACTTGACGCGTGAGCGATCCTATAGGGAACAGGGAGATCCCTATTTTAAGACTTCGAATATAGCCCCAGGATTACCCTACTAGATATTGCGCGTGAATTTGTTCCGTGCCACAATACCTGTGTTCCGTAGGGTACACCTAGGCTGGGAAATAAGGAAAAAATATTTCAAGGTATAAAATATTGCCTACACAATTCGTGTAAACATGCGAATCGTTCACCCGTAACGTTCACACATATAGGGTGACCCCTTTTAGTTCATTTCACAGTAGAGATCTTCTACTATCTAAAGTCCCGCGCCTTCACATTTCAAAACGCTTCAATGTATTTAAAAAGCACCACCAACACTCTCAACACATGTGTGCGTGCTGAGCCAGCCATCAACTATTAAGCGTTGAGAGTGTTGGTGGTGCTTTTTAAATAATAATGAAAAAATTGAAGCGTTTTGAAATGTGAAGGCGCGGGACTTTAGATAGTAGAACATCTCTACCGGGAGAGGCAAAGTTTTTGCACTTTCGGCAAGATGTCAAAAACATAGAATAGATTAAGAAAATACATAAAATAAATAATTATGTACATCCATTTACAGAAATATCTTTCGCAATCGTGAAACGAGTGAAAAATAATAATATAGCCTACTAGCTTCTGCCCGCGACTTCGCCCGCGTAGAATTCGGATATCGCGTTTCCGCGGGAACTATGCGTTTATATCCGGGATAAAAAGTAGCCTACGTCCTTTCCCGGGACTCCAACTATCTCCATGCCAAATTTCATCTCAATCGGTCCAGCGGTTGAAGCGTGAAGAGGTAACAGAGAGACAGACAGACAGACAAGCAGACAGAGTTACTTTCGCATTTATAATATTAGTATGGATCGTGTTAGTTTCCAAATGACATTAAGTAGAAATTAATGGTTTATAATTTACTAGCTGACCCCGCGGACTTCGTACCGCCTTAGTTTTTTTATAAACCTCACAATGCAAAACCGTGGAAATCGGTTCGTGCGTTCTGGAGTTATAGCGTCAGGAAGGAAAACCCGACTTATTTTTATATAGTAGAGAAGATAAGTAAGTAAGTGACACTTTATTTGTACAAAAACACAGTAGTACAAAAACACAAAACAGAAAAGAGACAAATGTACCTTTATCCCTGTATCGCGTTTGGGAGGTTTGACTAATACATGCACCTGTATGTTTCGAAATGTCAATTAACATAATGGAAAAAATCATTAGTTAATTACGTACATTAATGTTATTATTTTAAGTATGACTCGGATGTTCCATTGATAACAGTGTAATTTTATCGCCGACCCCGCTGTTCTATTTCTTTATCTGATCGTGTACATAATAAATCGGTATTTATTCCTTCAATATCACTTTTGGTATTTGTTTCTAGCTGAAATGCCGTTTATTGACATAGCATTTCAAGCGGACGTCAGTAGATATGAGGATTCTGACTTTGAGGAATACGCAAGGCGGAACTGCGGAGAGAGCCCGGCTACCAGGAGCGCAGCCGTGGAGGAGCTGAGGCGTTTACTACACGGTGGGGAAATAGGGGCTAGTAGAAAATAGTGTAGTGACTAGTGCGATGTACCAAGACTCCATATTCGTTGGGAGGTAGATTTGCTCTATAAGTTTTCGTTTTGCAGTGAAGCGCGAGTGCCGGCCGCGACGTACGGACGACGCATATTTATTGAGATTTCTGAGATGTCGCGCGTTTATTCCTGCTTTAGCACACAGACTGGTAAGGGAAAGAAAAAATCCTTCGAACATTCACTATGGATTGCTACAGTGTTTAGCTTGCGTGAAGCATTGGTCTAGTTTTCTCTTTGGCGTGTCACGATTTGTTACTGGCCGTTAACACGTGGGTAGCATCTTCATTTGTTTTGTCACGTTTTATGCAATAACAATAAATGACGTTGCGTTGGTGTAATGCTAAGTAGAGGATATGTAGGTATGTAGGTAGGTAGGTGGTACTCAATTAAATAGGTAGTCACAACTCACACACATAAAAAAATACTGCCTTGCTTAAATTAGATAGAATATAATTTACATACCTACTTTAAGTCCTTATTAATGGTCTCGTGAACTTCGTATCACGGATTTCCATACAAAAATTATTCTTTTTTTGGCTGTTCGCTTAGATTTTCCCAATTTTTTCTTTCTAAACATTTCCAGAATCATAGGGAATAAAACAAAAAATGAATCAGCTAAATCGGTCCGCAGTTCTCGAGCCTATAGCCAGACTAACACACGGCAATTCATTTTTATATAATGCCACACGCAGAGCCAAAATTCTAATTCAACTGTTCATATTATTTCTTGTAGCTAGTACGATACGAAGATTTTCGCTCAAAGAATCCACAATTGTACGGCTGCGATGCTTTCGGCCTGCGACGAGTAAAAGACGTATTTTCCTGTACGTTTCCGGACAACCCTGATAATGGAAGAATCACCATTATGAAACTCGGTAATAACATGCTTAACTTTTCGGTTCACAATGGCGCCACTGTACAACGAGTTCCGTCATTTAACAAACTGGTTACGTTAGTTCCAACTTTATCCGCAAGCAAAAAACTTTGTAACTTCACGAATGCAATGTATAGTTCCAAATTAAAATGTAAATGCTGCGACCTAGTGCCACTTTAATGGCCACTTTTGAACATCTTTTGCGGAAATTATTACTAAGTAATCTTCATAATCGATTACCTGTATCTCCTTTTTAATTTCAAGGCAAATGGGATATGGAGATGACACCGGCTGATGACTTGATTCGGTGTGCACTTCTGCTAGACGAGATATGCGCTATGCAGCCAAGGCTTCAGATTTTGGGAGTCACCATCATCATAGACCTACAGGGCCTGAGTCTAAAGCATGTCAGACACTTAAACTTGAAAATGGCCAATCAATTCGTCAGTTTGTTAGGGGTAAGTTGATCTCAATCTGGTAATACCGGTATTCCCACAGAGACTAAAGGTTAAACCCGAGCTACCAGGCTAACATAAGCTAACAGAAGGTTTGGTTTATTTTGGTTGCATACGCTTGCTCATAGCCAGTTCAGAATATTTGAATCTGACTCTTTCAAATTCAGTTTACACGAAAAGGAACAAACATTCATTGAATAAAATAGCACGTGTAGTTTTGAAGCTACGCTTTTCGGAACGGCGTCGCCGCTGACACTAAAGGGTTAAATTGCAACACCAAAGTACCAGGCGTTCATATGTTACAGGCGTCATTCCCGCTCCAGCTTCGAGGCTTGCACATAATCAACTACAACTGGCTATTCAACTCGATCCTGCCGATGTTCAAACAATTTATACCGCGAGCTGGATGGGAGCGAATTCATTTCCACGGATCAGATATAGAATCTCTACACAAGCATATAAAACCTCAATATTTACCACCCGAGTACGGGGGGCATAGCAAATACGTAGTAACGTGTGAAGAATGGCTTTCCAAAATAAAAGAATATATAGACGACTTCATGGTTCAAGATTTAAAAGATTTGGGATATCAAGTAAACTAAAGAACAAACGACTTAAATGTAAAATATAAGACTGACTGTGCCAATTTATAATTCGTAAAACTGTTTTGTTTTAGACAATAAATATTTTTTTAAATAAATGTTTGCATTTTCTTACAGAGTGTCCATAATGAAAAATGCTATAGGTGGGTGTATCCATTATTTATTCGCCACAGACTAGATGAAGTTTATCTAATAGCTTAATTTAATAATACAGATACAGACTTACATACCTACCTTTTAAATTGGAACGTTTCAATAGTTTTGATGACGAAATTACATTTCATCTGTAGGTTTGAATGAGAAGCTATACTTAATCATCTGTTAGGTAGTTCAGTCTGTCTGTACTTAATCATTTTAATCAATATCCAGGTACAACTTGCACTTTCCTATGGTGGATTCTAAGCAGCTCCTTTTCGACTGCAGCCAGTAAGGTCGGGTCCACTTCGTCTAGAACTCCTTGAGTGCTATGGCCCTCTGGTACTTCACCCGACAAAATGTCGTCTGGAACGTGGTTGTCATTGGTTTCGCCGGTTTTAGGAAAATGCTTCATGTGATCTGGTGTTTCGCTTGTTCCGTGTAGTTTTAGTGTAAGTTGACCGATTTCTCCAATATTGTCTTCATTAGTCTGAAACGTCAAAACGTTTTGGGAAATCAATTCAATCATCTGAAAGACCACTGAGACCGATCCACAAAGGTTTCAGACGTTTTTATTTTCTTGAACATTTTGCGATATGCATTAGGCTACAATTAGGAATAGTAACATGGAATGTTAAGTTTCGGATATGCTGCATTTTCCAAAATAAACTTACAACATCGACAAAAACAGCAGTCCAAACGCCTTTAGGATTTTCGCCCCAGGTGGCGACAGACATCAGAGGCCAGTTTGAGAAACCGGCGTCGGAAGAATCTTCAGGGCGATGGCTTAGCAGTTGCACTTTAGTTCCTGAAAAGTGTCACAAAAATGCTAGTTACACTTCATTCATGTACCATGTACTTACCTGGTGGGTTTGGTAGGGCTTAGGAAAGAAATGCTAGCTTGATATTGCTAGTCAGTTTGAATTTGTTGTTAAGTAAGTTTTCTGGCCTCCAGTTTCGAAGGTAACTCACCACGTGGAGATATCAAGTAGACTTCAAGCGCCCCGCGTTTACTGTATAGGATATTTACAACCAACTCCACATGTTCAAGGTAATTCACCGGGCAATCGCTGGCCGAAAATTCAATCTTCACTGGCTGGTCTGGTGATATTTTTCTTGGCATATTTCTGCAACAAGTAGGAATTTAAAAATCTGCACGCAAACTAAATTCACTGAATCACATTGTAAGTTTGAAACGTGCATTTTGTACGCGGAATACGCAAACCGAAGAAACCCATCATTCATGAAAAACAATTCGGTCGAAATCAGAGCAACATTTTACTAAGACTTCATAAGAGACAATGTACTTATTGTACAGCACGACTAAATTAATTATGCTCGCGGTTTAAGCAACAATAGACTCTGTAACAGCGATGTAAAGTGCTGCGATGCGTGCCATATTAAATTTGTTGTGTAATACGCCTGCGCAGAACCGCTGAGCTGCGTTTCGTTCCATTGTACTGTGTGAACCCGAGCTCGGCGTGTGTCCAACCCGACTTTATTTAGTTCGCACTTCATCTCGACAACCGGTAACCGGCAGCGCCGGCACGGTCCGTTCGTCACATTTTCGTCAAAAGTACCAGGGGCGCATACTCACTGAGGAGGTGTGACGCGGCAGATGTGTTTTCCAGGGACCGTTACCCATTTCAGAGCTCTCGATACTAATGCCTCAGCGTTGAGGAGTCCAAAGCCAAAGCGGACGTCAAAACGAAGTCCAACTCTAGAAAAAATAATGATTTACGTATCAGTACTCAGTAGATATTATAATTACCTATAATAAATAAATTTACTATTAAAAAACTTACTCGTTGACCTGCCATCCAAGATTACCCGACAACGGAATGAATTCTGATGTCCAAACAATCAAATGTTGAACATCCCGCCATGTCAAATTTGCACTGGAATCAACCAACAAATTAAATCATATTAAACACACTAAAATCGGGACTTAATCGCGTAAAAAACCATGTACCTCGACGTTTCGTGGTCACGAAAAGACGTGAGTCTAGTTTTTTACGCCATTAAGTCCCGATTTTAGTGTGTGTATTGGGAAAGTTCGAGACAATGTAAATAAAATCATTATTACCTTTATTTTCTTCTCACAAGTCACGCACAAAATTCATTAAATAAAGCACTATTTCAACAACAACTCACATCACATCATACTCACGTTTTAACAAAACGATTAACGTAACGTTTTTAGTACTACAATGCTCAAACAATTTTGATCTTATTTTGGTAACTTGTAGCGAATTTGCTTGCATTTTTCCAAGTAACAGTATTGTCATGTCTGTATCGTTTCGATTGTGGTTTCGATCTTGCAATGCCAGTGGCAGAGAAACGAACCATACCGTTGGAAGTACTAGGCTAGCATAGCGTATGAAGAGGCTACGTTTGCTACGTACTTTGCTTCCAAGGCGAGAGCTATGATTCCGGCCGCTAGGGGCGCTGCCGCCGACGTACCCGTGTGACCAAGTGTGCATGTATCATTCGTATCCGTGGTGGCCTAGAAACAAACAGATAGCTGGAGGCTGGTTTCCATCAGATGGCGCCATTGCAGCGTAAGGTTCAAGTTTTTTTATACAACTGTCGGTGGCAAACATGTTAGGCCACCGTCGCATATGGACGATTGTGACTCCAGAGGAATTACTGCGCGTTTTGTTACTTTTCATAACTCAAAGATAAAGCGTATTTCAACAACAAAAACCAACGCAGTTATGTTATGAGTCTTGAAGAACTAGATTTTTTGAAAAATAATCTTTTGATGTTATGTTATATATTTTCGTAATCAGTTCATTAAACCCTTTATTTTGATACCCCACTCGATAAGCTTTGACAAAAAGAATATTTTTGGAAACGTTTAAAATGTCTCCAAAAGTCAGCAGCTATTTTGTTTTATTTTTTAATTTTGATATACTCAGTATCACTCTCACCATAACCCTCCTTCTAGCGCAGTCGGGTAAAAAGTCAACATTCAAGAATAGAAAGAAAAGACAAGTGACTGCTACTTTGGTTCTCCCGGTGCGCCTGATGAGCGTTATTTTGAAGAAACGCTCCTTTTTGGCTTATTTTAATTTTAGAACTCACATTATTATTTCTTTTTTGGGGTATAATTTCTTACTATCTTTTGGTCCTTGTGGGCTCCCGAAGAATACGCGACGGCAAGCGTGGAGGAGCAGACTTCGCCGTACCACGGGAACAGGCCGTGTTGCGAGGCGCTGCCGATCGACACCGTGAAGATGCTGGACGAGTAACTGACGGAAAACGACGAGGGTGTACCAGGGTGGCATAACGTTCAGGCGGTGTTTGAACGCGAGATGAGATGAGAGTATCTGTTGCAGGTAGTTGTCTCGCTCTGTCTAGAGCAGAGATGTATCTTTTATCCTGTTCAGTGAATTTTTGGCCTTCAATGGTAATAGTATAGAGTTTATCCAATATGCTTGAGTTATTTGTACTTATTGCATGTAATAACGGTTTCATAATAGTGCAGACGCGTTGACGTCTAACATAAGGTCGAATTTTGCAAAATTGATATACATATAGAAATGTGACGGATTCACTATTCAATATTAGTTAATTGGTAAAATGGTTTTGTTTTATTGTGGTCCTTATTTCTCCGAAAGAAACGCTTAAAAATATTATTCTACTTACAATGTACATAATTTAATTAAATCACATTGAACTAGTTATAATTGTTCATTTTATTGATGGATGCTATAAGTGTATATACTGTTTATTTTATTTTCTTATTTATTCAATGCAAAAATGTACCTAACCGCAAGGCAAGGGTAGTGTTGAGGATACTCTTATATTAGACATAAACGGGAGACGAGCTGGGATGACGACAGGGTGAAGAAATCGAAATTGTAATTAGTCCGTCAATCAGGTAATAAAAAAATATTAGACACGTATTTTTTTGTTTTATCAACTTAACAAAGAATGACCAAGTTAAAACGCATTAAAGTTGGAGAGTGGGGGCTAACTACGTCACCGTTAGGTATAAATCGTACCTAACCGTGACGTCACGCGACATTTCAACTCAATATATCTCCGTATAAGTTTGATTACGTGAAAAAAGAAAAAATACGTGTCCAATGCTTTTCAATTATCTTCCTGATAGACTTAGGGAAAAAAAGTTGTCGTCATCCCTATTGTCAAAAATTTGTAAGCGCTTAGTTGTTATCGAAATTAACCAAAACTACACAATATTCGTACCCATCACAGTTGCAGTTGTCCCCATGATTTCCTCCATTGCCGTTGGCCCACACGTAGATAATGCCCTTGCCGCCTCGGCCCTGAAAAAAGCACCACCAAAACATTTCCATGTAAAGAAAGTGACGC
Source organism: Aethes cnicana (assembly GCA_963971205.1). NCBI lineage: Eukaryota > Metazoa > Arthropoda > Insecta > Lepidoptera > Tortricidae > Aethes > Aethes cnicana. The sequence continues at coordinate 11,610,962 of OZ020286.1, read as the reverse complement.
CGAGACGAGTGCCTACGCATCGCTTGTACTGTAAAAAAGTTATGAGATTTTATCTTATCTTTAGTTCAAAAGTCAAAACGGGGGGTCTGGCCGTTTCGTAAGTGACGTACAAACTCATAATAATTCAACGGCCGGATTGGTCCAGTTGGTAGTGAGTGACCCTGCCTTCTGTTCCGATGGTCGCGGGTTCGAGTCCCGCTCGGGGCAAACTTTGTGTGATGAACACGAATGTTTGTGCTCGAGTTATGGATGTTAGTATTTATATATTATGTATGTATTTCTCTATATAAGTATTTATATCGTTGTCTAGCACCCACAGTACAAGCTTTGCTTAGTTTGGGGCTAGGTCAATGTGTGAAATGTCACAAGATATTTATTTATTTTATTTATTTATAATATAGGCTTATCAACTGAAACTGAACAGAGTGGGAGGACCTGGTGCTGGGTCCATCCGGGGTGGTACCACCGTCTTTCCCCGCTAACCTGCCGCTAAATAGCAGTGCTCGCGCTGTTATGTTCCGGTAGGGGTTAAGGCAGCCGGTGAAATTATACTGGCATAGAGGCATTCCATCTTAGGCTTCGGGTGAGCAACGCATTCGAGATCTTATGATTTCTTAATAAGAAATCACTGCTACATAACAAAGGCCTTATTATGTACAGTTGCATACACAACTTTATCTACACTCATTTTATAAAACCTCTAAGATGCTTCAAAACCTGTCCACAATGGCGGCAATTCGAATACGTCAGTGTCTCACATTCGATTTTCAAAAACATAGGCTATATAAATAGAGCCGACATTTGAATTTGCAACAAACTTTCGCTCTGTCTCACTAAATAATATAGGCGGGCATTGCTGTTCGAAGATGTTCGAAATTTGAATGCTATCAGACCATCGAATTTGATGGTCTAATCTAATTACAGTACGCTATTAGAACATTTTCACATATAAGAAATCTGCTCTAACTTTAATGCTGGTCATAATTTGCGGTTTTTGAACGCATCGTAGAGGGTTTATGATATGAGTGTAGATAAAAAAGTAATTCAATAATGTGTTAATTTTGTGCCCTATAATTGAGTAACGAAATCCAAAGCCGGTGGCGCCCGCTACAAATACGGTGGCCCTCTTTTACCTACCACGACTGAAGTGGCGGCACCTGGTGTTCAAGTAATGTAGCCAACCAACCTGCGCGATGCCTCGCTGGAGCGCCTGCGCGGCGAGACGCCCCGGTCCTTCGACAGTGCGCCCGTCGTCACTAGGGCCCCATGACGCGCTGTAGATGTCCACTTTGTCCCACGCGTAACCTAGGCATTACAACACGATATAGGTAAAGTCACCTGTTGTATGTAGTTGTGTTACAAAATGATATGAAAATTCGTCAACTTTCGTATACAGACAGGTTACTACTACATAGAAGAGGTCATTTAGCTATGCTTTTTACCTATACAACTTTAAAGGCGCGCGGATTAAGCAATAATGGACTCTCCATCAACTACTCACTCAAGTGCTTCGCCGCGCGCCAATTTTTACTATCGCCACGAGTTTTTGGTGAATGTAACACGTGTGTTAAGAACGGCTAATTGGTACGAAAAAGAACAGTAAATTCAAAATCTCGGTATCATTGTTAGTATTGTTACATTACACTTTGGTCGTGTTATGTGCGTTGACTTGATATCTCTTGGTGAGAAGCACCTTTAATTTAAGAATCCAATACTATCATACCAATTCATACTTAATTGGACGTTTATTTATTTAAACGTCATTGCCCTATCATGGAAAAGAAAAAGTACAAAAGGCGGACTTCATTCCTACTAATCTAGTCTAATTCTAATCTATACTTCTATCATTTTATGTTCTACTCTTTGACATTTTGTTTGCTTAGTTGCATTCACTTGGACCTTTCTGGGCTTCTAGTACTAGCAAGTAGTGTAAAATTGTGTTCAGGATGTAGTACTTAGAGAGTAAACTGATATGCCTCTACAAGTCTTATGCGTTCCTAGTACAGGTTCCCGAACATTGACTCGACGTCGAGTTAACGAAATCTTCGGAAAAGAAAATTAAATAAATTTTGTTTTTATTAGACAAGATCTGAAATAGGTAGGTAGCGGAATAAATTACAAAACGAATCAAAACAGATTATCATCATCGTAATAGGTCCTCAAAATGATCTCTCCGAAGCTGTTCACCGCTGCATTGGAGGATGCTTTTAAGGCGCTGGACTGGAAAGGTCGAGGCATCAATGTTAATGGCGAGTATATCTCTCACCTTCGGTTTTCCGACGATATCGTAGTCATGGCTGAGACCATGGAAGACCTCAGTACTATGCTCGCTGACCTCAGCAGAGTTTCCGATCGAGTTGGTCTTAAAATGAACATGGACAAGACGAAAATCATGTCTAATGTCCATGTACCAACTCCCGTAATAATCGGAGGCTCTGCGCTCGAACTTGTTGAGCATTATTGACCTACCAAACAGTCCAGTTAGGTAGGTCCAACTTCGAGAAAGAGGTCAATCGTCGAATCCGACTCGGCTGGGCAGCGTTCGGGAAGCTTCGCAGTGTCTTTTCGTCCAAATTACCGCAGTGTCTCAAGTCGAAAGTCTTCGACCAGTGTGTTTTGCCAGTGATGACTTATGGTTCCGAGCAGGGCTTTCAGGGTTAATAAAAAAAACCCCGAAATAGCCAAATATTTCGAATTATTTTATACTCTTTATCTGGAACTCCATAGTGTATTTAAGTTATTACTTCGTATTATTTTATAGCCTTATTAAACATGAAATAGTAAACGAAAGAACGATAAACAAACCGGTTTATTTGTATGGGGGCAAAAATCGGTTTCAAGCTCTGGTTCCGAGACGTGGGCGCTTACGATGGGTCTCATAAGAAGGCTCAAAATCACTCAGAGAGCAATGGAGAGGGCTATGCTAGGGGTTTCTCTGCGTGATAGAATCAGAAATGAGGATATCCGCAGTAGAACTAGGGTCACCGACATAGCCCGAAGAATAGTGAGCCTTAAGTGGCAGTGGGCGGGGCACATTGCTCGCAGGACTGATGGCCGATGGGGCCGGAAAGTTCTCGAGTGGCGCGCGCAAACCGGGAGACGAGCTGTCGATAGGCCTCCAACAAGATGGAGCGACGACCTCGTGAAGGTCGCAGGAAACCGGTGGAGGCAAGTAGCACAGGACCGGTCTGAGTGGCGAGCCTTGGGGGAGGCCTATGTCCAGCAGTGGACGTCTTTTGGCTGAAATGATGATGATGATGATGAATAGGTGCTCAAAAAGTAAACATTTCGATACCTGTTTGTCATTATGTCATTTCCGAACGAGCGCTTTTGTTATTTTACATCACCCTTGGCCGTAAAGTGGGATTTTCTGCCCGCTACGCGGAGAAAAAATCTCACTTCTTGGCCAAGGCAAGATGTAAAACTTTTGACAAACCACGGGCGGTAATTCGTAAAGCCCCAGATCGCATATTTATGGCCCTCACCTTCGGTTCGGGCCACAGAAACCTGCGATCTGGGACATTCACGAATTCACCACCCTAGGTCTGTAATGTACTATGACAGCTAGTGAGCGTGTAAAGTTGTTTATTACGAACTAGTGCGTAAAGTATTTGAGCTTCAAAAAAAGAATAAAGAAATGAACTAACAGGGTTCATTTCTTTATTCTTTTTTTTGCAAAGGTATTACAAAATGTCGTTTGATATACCAATATACTATTTTGAATACTCTCTTTCAGAGGCGGCCTTTGCGCTTGCGAGGCCCCGGGCGAATACATATTTGCGAGGCCCTAGTCTGGGTGGCCTTGGCGCGGGTGGGGGGGTAGTTTTTGTGTCATTGGATAGGTCCTTAAAATAATAATCTGGGTTTGCGGAAACCGCTTTTCAATTTAGGGATGCGTTTGTGAAATATGTGCTTTAAAGTGCTTCTTTTTTATTAGATAGAAGTTTTCCCCAGCCCCTGCCAGCTAAACCATTGTTTTTGAAAAAAGAAAAAAACCATACTAAACACACTATTATCGGGACTTAACCGCGTAAAAACTATTTGTATTTTACCTCGACGTTTCGGCCGCGATGCAACGGCCGTGGTCACGAGAAGACTGAAGTGACGGTATCAGCATATTTTTCTTGTCGCGCGGGTGGTTCGAACTACCCGCACTTGATTTTTATTAATGTCACTCGGAATGTCAACAGGCCGGCACACAACACTAACAATGTCCGTAGATTTATCCGAAGGGGTATCTCGTCGCTTACACTTGCTAATCACTGGATTCCACGACGTCGATAACTTGAAACCATCCTCCCTATTGAAGTTAGGATGTTTTTTGATTTCCACCGCTTCGCGTACCATTCTTGAGTAGAAATGACGTTCAGTGGAAAGAATTTTGGGTTTATGTAATTCTATCCAGTGATTTGGTCCCGATTCCAGCAAATGCTCAGCAACGGCAGATTTATTCACCTGGCGATTCTTAACAGCTGCGATATGTTCTTTGACCCTTTCCGCGATGGTCCGCTTCGTCTGACCTATGTAGGAACTACCGCAACTGCAGTCTATCTTATACACGCCTGGCGCCTGATAGGGAATGACATCCTTTGGCGTTCTCACCCGTTCTGCTACTCTAGATAACGGCATATATACAGTCTTTATGGAGAATTTGTTCAATACTGTTCCAACTTTGTCCGTCACCCCTCTCACATACGGTAAGTACGCACATTGCCTAGGCACATCAGGACACTTTCCCCTCCTTTTCCTTCTCGACTGCCGTGCCCTCACCACATACCCATTCAACCTCAGTACCCCCTGAATATGCTTCAGTTCTCCTTCCACAAACTCAGGGTCACACAAATTATGCGCTCTGTTAAGGAGTGAATCCTTAACAGACTGCAGCTGGCGTGGATGGTGATGAGACATCGCGTTCAAATACCTATCCGTGTGCGTCGGTTTTCTGTACACGGTGTGAGTGAGCGAGCCATCAGGTTTCACGATGACTTTCAAATCAAGAAACGCCAAGGTACGATCCGATTCCATTTCATAAGTGAACATAATAGTGTGTTTAGTATGAGTGTGTATCGCGAAAGTTTGAGACAATGTAGAAAAAAACCATGATATTCATGGAAGTAGTATACAATGTGTCCCTGGATAAAGTTCCAAAACGAATAGAGGTGCAACGTGATGATATTTTATCGATGCAAAAAATATAATCCCGTATTTTTTTTTTCATTATTTACCTTTATTTTGAGTAAATCGTGGAATAATTACAAAAAAAAACGTGTTCTTTTTTTATTTTAAATCATTTTGATTATCAGCAGACGGGGTATTGAACAATAAAGAAATTGTATTACATTAGAAGGAGAAAAAAATACGTCGGTAAATTAAATAGTTAAAATAGAGCTAGAAATAAAACATTTTAAAAAAATCGCTGCCTTGGGGCACGGTGGCCAGAAAGCTGGCTGCAGTGCCACGTTAAAAAGGTCGCTTTTTTATAATTGTATTTTTATTGCATTTTTTTATTTAAATAACATGAATAACGCTTTGTGTTAAATCCCGCTGATTAAAGGTCAATAAGACACTCAGGTGGGCAGATATCTTGCGTTTTTGTAATTGGAAAAATATTTCATGAACTTTTAATTTTATTGTTTTCATCGAAAAAATATCACGTTTCGTCCCTAATTGTTTCTGCTCTTTATCTAAGCTCATACTGTACATACCGAAATTAACACGAAAATTGTCACTTCTAAGTAGACTGTACAAGTTTACGGGTAATACCAACCAACTTAAAAAAAGTACTCGGCGAAATTTAATGTTGTGCATTAAATACAACTAAAGAGAACTACGGTACTCTACAATGCGCGTGGCCCGACGTGTACTTGGCCGATTTGTTGTAATAATTCACTCTTTACTGTATAAATTATATTTTATGTTACGTTATTTACGACTTCAGAACGAATACTATAAGGGGTGAAATTATTATATAGATTTGTACTAAGTATTAGCACAGATTACTAAATATTTAATAAAAAAAAAAAACAACTTGGGTTATCGTAAGCCTGCGCGAGGCCCCTACGAGCGCGAGGCCCCGGGCGGTTGCCCGCTTCGCCCCCCCCTAAGGCCGCCTCTGCTCTTTGGCTGCTCTCGCTCAATCCATCACCTGGATTGCAATTGTGACGATGTGCGATGCGACACCCACGTGTTGGTATTACGTCATATTTCATGAATAATACCAGGATATCATAATAAACTAGGAACCACACTCACAGAATACTTACTTTGTAACAACAACAATATGGACACGGACACAATAGTGCAAACAAAAGCAAATGCAAAAAAATACAGAGTTCTAAAATCGTGAATAATCTACATTTTGAATGTGTATGTATAGTGTTTAGATGTACATTATAATAGTACATTAAGACACAAGTGCGAAAAGTTGTGAGGGTTGAAACTAACAACAACGAGTGAAAATGACAATTTAGTTATTTCGCACGTTTATTTGCGAAAAAATAAATAAATAAACTAGGTAGATGCAAAACGAACAGGCCGGGAGCCGTTCGTTTCAAAGAGTATAAAGCACTAAATGCGCGTCTAAACAAAAAGTTCGGAACGGAAATCACAAACTTTACTCACAGCACACGCACAGCATAGAGAACAAAGCGTTAACAAACTGAACAAAACCACGTTAAATCTCTTTCTAGTAACTTTATCTTGCAACCAACCATCAACATTCAGCGCCACAAAAGTACAAAAGTAACAAGCCAACACAACCCACCATATTTGTTTGCGCCATCATGAACGACATTTTGAGTTGAACGTGAACCGAATGTACCAGGCGATCATAAAAGCGAGATGGTACCTATTCCTTCTCCTTCAATGCGGTCGGTGATTCGTCCGTCTAGCATCCGGACTCCGCCCACTTTCGCCCCCCAGGCCACACCCACTCCGCACTTGATATTGTTCGCGGTCATCGCTATCTAGAAAAAAAGTCGCGTAGTTTTTTATAAATATGTGGACATAATTACTTATAATGTTATAATAAATAATATTAGAATGTGATAAACATACTTCACCAGCACATCTGGTACCATGTGAATTGCGAGCCAAGTCGTCTATTCTTGGTGTTGGGTCCGCATCGCTGTCATTACAATCCCAGCTGATTTCAGGATCCTGAACATTGAAGGTTATTTAAAAAAAAAGGCCTGCTGACTTTGTTGCGGCGGTTCTTCTCAAGCAAAGTGCCCCTATGTGGCCAATTTGCTGAATAAATGATTGATTGAAGTAGTAAGTAGGATTATTACATTCGCAGTTGCGATCTGGGGCTTTACGAATTACCGCCCGTGGTTTGTCATAGTACATTACAGACCTAGGGTGGTGAATTCGTAAATGTCCCAGATCGCAGGTTTCTGTGGCCCGAACCGAAGGTGAGGGCCATAAATATGCGATCTGGGGCTTTACGAATTACCGCCCGTGGTTTGTCAAAAGTTTTACGTCTTGCCTTGGCCAAGAAGTGAGATTTTCTCTCCGCGTAGCGGGCAGAAAATCCCACTTTATGGCCAAGGGTGATGTAAAATTTTACGTCTTGCCTTGGCCAAGAAGTGAGATTTTCTCTACGCGTAGCAGGCAGAAAATCCCACTTTATGGCCAAGGGTGACGTAAAAATATTTAAAAGTAGCTTCTGCCCGCGAGGTCGCCCCCGTGTAGTTCGGTTATTGTTATTGCGTCCCCCCGATTCAAAGAGCCTATGTCCTTCCCCGAGACTACAACTATGTCCATACCACATTTCACCGAAATCGGTCCAGCGGTTAAGGGGCGATGCGCCAGGTGGGAATAGTCCATTAAGCATGCAGAAGTAATCAGACGTGGTGCATCAAAAAGCGCCATCAATGCGGATTGCGACAGCATCGCGTGGTAGCGGCGGCGCGTCGCACCGGCCGCGCAGCTACCAGGCCGCCAGGAGTTGGGAGGAGGCGTTGGAGGGAATCATGCTTTGTGCAACAAGTTGGTTTGTTTCCAGTAGAGACCTCTACCTCTGAACCTAGATTCCTCGCGTCAGCCGGCATTTGGAGACAATTGTCACCTCCATTTCAATCCAGTGATTGCTTTCTTCCATTAATTATAAGTACCTACCTAACACATTATTTATGTAGAATAATTAACATGTGTAGCTAGACTGTCACACTTGTCACAGAACATTGTAGACTGTTAATGTTAATTTAAAAATTCAATAAAGAATAAAGAAAAACAGTGCATATCGATACAGAAGGCTTTTGAGTAACAGGCGTAGACCATGTCATAGACCCTTTTTTAATGCGATGCGATAAAAAATCATGTGGAAGCAGTTGTGTGGAGACAGATCGACAAACCGACAGAGCTCCTGTTAGAATCATGAATAATAATAAACCGGCGCCGAGTGCGGAGTAAGTAAGTAACGAGTAAACAAAAAGAGAAAACAAAGAAACCATAATAATGCAACATAAAAACAAAAGCAACGTATGCAAGACATCTCGCTTCCTCCCGACCGTCAGCCACTACACTACTCAATCCTAGCTGGTTGGATTGGCATGGAGTTGACGTCGCCGCAGTTACTGCCTTTATGCTTAGCATTCACCTCACAGTTACTAGGAGAGCATAACATTCAAAGAGTTTGATAAATTGTGATTGACATTGAAACAGTTTAATGATTTTAAATGTAGTTCAGATTCCAACTTTATACTTATAACGACAAGGTTGTAATTAGAATACTATAAAGTATTTTATAAAATATTTTCTGATGTTATAATAGGGGTGAGTGAATTCGCCGCTAGAGGCGCTTGAGTTCCATGAGATGCAGTGTTGCCTATTTAACATCATGTGCCATTTTATTTTACACGCTAAATTGGCAACACTAAAGTCTGCGAAACGTCAAATGTCACACTGACATCTATACAAAACAAAGTCGTGTTAGTTACACCACTTATAACTCGAGAACGGCTAAACCGATTTCGATGATCATTGATTTTTTGGATCAGTTCGCCTCGAACAGGATAATAACATTAATAACGATTAAAATTTGAAAAAGTGCACGCAATAAAATTATGACAATTTTAAATATGAGTACCTAAATTCGCTTCCGTCATCCACAATTGACAGCACACGTCACGCATGACTGTAAGGCGGTAGGTACGGAGTCCACCGGGAAAGCTTGTATTGTATAAAATGACAAACTTTGACGTTGACAGTCAACGCCGTAGATAGGCCTGGAGGCCTATGATGGAATGCCTCTGTGCCAGAACTTTCACCGGCTGCCCTTACTGGATGACAACAGTGTGAGCACTGCTATTTGGTGGTACCTCCCCGGACGAACCTAGCACCAGGCCTTACCACTAGCAAATTGTTTTGCAAATGAAGTTAAAAGCATTTTTTTATTTAATTTGCGTCGTAGGAGAATCCCATTGCGATTGCAAGACTGGCAATACCTCGATGGTACTAGGAGAACATAGCGCGTATGCAGTTTGATCGAATACCGCGGTATAGCACTACATAAATAATATTGTGCGCAGATTAAGGAATACTGAACTTTTTGTAGATGGCATACATGCGACGCCGTATGCATATGCTGTTGTCGTAGTTGGTTTAATCGATATTATTATCGTTGAATGGATTCCAAATAGCGAGCCCGATGAATCCCATCGCGGTTGTGGCGGCACCACGCTGATACTAGGATCACATAAATAAAGTAAGAGAGTGCGCCCACGGGTATGACTTTTGTCGCCGTGATAAGAAAGTTTTTGTCACCTCAAAATCAAAAGTCACGTCTCCATTCCATAGCGAACTGAAGAAAAAGTCATGCGTGACAAAAGTCACCCGTGGGCGCACTCACTCTTTAAGACAATGATTCTATTCAGAATCTTGTTGGGGTTATCATTCGGCGAGGAAAAGTGCAAGATAGCTCGAATGCCCCGAAGAAACCACATAGCGACCTGTCAGCACCTCAGCGGTACCAGGATAGCATAGCACTCACGTAGTTGTCTCGCAAGTCGGTGTGGTTGTGTTCGACGCCGTCGTCCAACACTGAGACCCGTACGCCGCGCCCGGTGATGCCCATCGCGTAGACAGGTAGCACGTTCAAGTCCAGACGGGGTAGCTCGCGGACGTTCCGAGTGTCTTGCTGGGGAGATTAAAAAAAGGGCATTAACCATTATTTACCATCACCACCACAGCCATTGAAGTCTGACTGCTTCCTATTGCCGGTCTCCAAGATCCATACTAAACTAATATTATAAATGCGAAAGTAACTCTGTCTGTCTGTCTGTCTGTTACGTTACCTCTTCACGCTTCAACCGTGGTTCAAACTTCAATTTGGCATGGAGATAGTTGAGGTCCCGGTAAAGAAGCTACTTTTAATCCCGAAAAAACAAATAGTTCCCGCGCGAACGAGATAACCGAATTCCACGTGGGCGAAGCTAGTATTTAATAGTAATAACACTGTTTAATTAAAATAGATTTTCAAAAATCTAGACGACATAGACGTTAAAGGTACGATTCGCCGTAACCATGGAAATCGGTATTGCTCAGATTTTTTTGTAGGCGTTGCATAATATGTATTTATGCAACGCGAAAACCTGCCTGCTACCCGTTACTACAACAGCCTATTAACGGCCCACTGCTGGGCACAGGCCTCCTCTCATCACGAGACCCTAACCTTAGCATTTCTATTATTTAAAACAAAAATGCAGGAAAATATATCATAATCTTCATAATATAATAATAATCATCAATGTGCATCCTGTATTATCACCTTGTAATTTCCATTTTCCTGTCAAAACGGCCGGAACTATTTTGTTTTTAAAATGATTTGGAATTTGGATTTGGAAACCTTGCCAATAGGACCTTGCCATTGGACATATTTTGAAAATTCCCAAGCACACGAAGTACCGAGCTAGTTTGAGATAGACCTACCAAATACCACTCTTCAGCCCAAAGCTCGTCATTGAACAGCGGCCTGCCGATCTCCCTCTTCCGTCTCGCTCCCACACGGGATGAGTTGGACGCGTCTATCCTCTTCACTCGTTCGAGAGGCACGTCGGGCCCAGGTGTGGGGTAACGCTTTACCCGGGACTTGACAAACAGCTGCTCTGCCCATCGTATCTGGAAATTGGAATAAGTTGGGAATTACGTTAGTAAAAAAACGCCACGTAATATAACTATAACTGATTCCTATTACTAACTACGATACCATGGCCCGCCCCTCCAGAATTCAAAACGCTTTAATGCATATGAAAAAGTATTTATAAAACACAAAAAAGACTCCCACCCAACGCATATGTGCGTGCTGAGACAGCCGTCAAACAGAAATAAATAACTACATAGGTAAACACTATTTCTGTAACAAAACAAATTGAAATACATAGTAATTTGCAGGGCCGGGGCGAGCGGGCCATTTAACATAGTAAATCTCTACCTACGTAGACGATTTTATTACGAATCTTCATGTAATATGCCAATCTCTGAAAATATTTAACAGGAATAGTACATTACAGACCTAAGGGTGGTGAATTCGTAAATGTCCCAGATCGCAGGTTTCTGTGGCCCGAACCGAAGCGCGAAGGTGAGGGCCATAAATATGCGATCTGGGGCTTTACGAATTACCGCCCGTGATCTGTCAAAAGTTTTACGTCTTGCCTTGGCCAAGAAGTGAGATTTTCTCTCCGCGTAGCGGGCAGAAAATCCCACTTTGTGGCCAAGGGTGATGTAAAAATAATAACCTATTTATATTATTCCAGCCTATCCATAGCAAATTCCATCATTGGCAGCGTACCTATGTTTTATTTTATAATCTTGTGAAGAGCAGCACCGATGTATCGATTGTGTCGAATCTATAGATTGTGTGTTTATAAAACTTTAAAAAAATGGGGTAACTACCTAAGTACAAATTTTATTAATTAAGAAAGCAAGGCGGGCACCGGGCAGATAGTTTTAAAAGTTGGTTGCGATGCGACCACGTGCACCCCTACTCCCGAGTACCAGGATAACAGAAAGTACAGAAACCACGTAAAGTCAAAGTTACCCTTCTGTCCATTGTAAGGGCCCGTGTGTGCTCGCCATAAGTTCGCCGATGCTTGCTATGTTCATATTTCAGGAACGTGTATGTGTTCGGGAAACCGCGCACCTGAAACAAACTCTTATCAGTTGATGCTTGCCTGGTAATTGTTGTAACTACATTTGTTGGACAGCCACCTTCCAATTCATATATTTACATCGTTTTGACTTTTGCCACAGAATTAATTACTAGCTTCTGCCCGCGACTTCGTCCTCTTGGATTTCGGTAATAGCGCTCCCGCGGGAACTATGCGTTTTTTTCGGGATAAAAAGTAGCCTGTATATTTACTAGTGTTACACTACCCCCAATACCAAATTTTGTTGCAATCAGACCAAGTAGTTCTCGAGTTAATTCCGGACAGTCATACACATCACATACATACAGTTTTTTTTTCTTGCGGGGTTTTTTCTCAAGATTGAGTCGATCCAGCCTATCTGAAGAACTTATAGAACAGAGACACAGTTTTCCTACATTATCAAATCGTTATAAAAAATTCCTTTGGTAACTTTTTGGTAAGTATTAAAATTATTGATTTTTAGTTTACATTGACATTGACAGACGAAACACGTTTAATGGATTCTAGGTATGCATTACTGTGTCAAAATAGTTCAGTTTTAAAACTGAAGACTTCCAACAGTCTAATGGTGTTTTTTATAGGACCCTAGTACTTTGCTCGCTGCAATCACGTGTTGGCGCACGTTAAATAAAACTACAATAACAGACGCGCCCCAAATGTGCCTTGCGTTGCGTGGGGTAACTTTTTGTGCAATATTGATTAGTTCGTCACCCCTTGCCAAACGCTTTGTGAACTGCTGCATGCTCATTTTATCCTGGTGTTTGACGTCTAAGACAATGGGTTGTAGGCGGCGCCCTACGAGTCACTGGGCGGGCATGTCAATCCTTATCTTCGTATTCAATTCTGACGCCTTATTTTTTAATATTTTACGTCACACCAGGCCGAAAAGCGGGATTTACCGCCCTTGGGCGCTACGAAAAATCCCTCTTCACGGCCAGGTGGTGACGTAAAATCGTATACTAACCACGGGCGGTCGTAAAGAAATCCTCAGACCGCTAGATTATAGCCCTCGCCTTCGGCTCGGGCCTCAATTACCCGCGATCTGAGACTTTCTTTACTTGACCGCCCTAGATGTGTAATGTACTATTCCATAGTTATGCGTTTAGAAAACTTGTATGAATACCTGTTTATGTTGATTTTGATTTGATTGAATGTGTTTATTGTACTTTAAGCTCCTTAGATAAAAAATATTGATTGCGAATACTGGAATATTGCCAATGTAAAACGTCAGGAGCACGTTTCAGATAACAAACTGACAAACACCCCAAACAAATATGTACAGTCAGCAGCAGAAGTAGATAAGCTGTCCAGGTGTTCAAAATGACCTACACACGCCCTTAACGTCTTAAGAATAAGGTCGTGTGTAGGTCATTTTGAACACCTGGACAGCTTATCTATTTCTGCTGCTGACTGTACCTACATTGAAAAATTCAAAAGCGCATTGTAACTTTTAACTATCAAAGTTTGGATAGCACAACTTCTTTTTTCTTATAAAGGTTTCATTATCTAAAGGTCTGATATCAATCACATTTCAGCTATAAATGAAATGTGTAAAAAAATACCTTCAGGACCTTGCCTGTTATTCGATAGATGAATTCTTCAAAGAAAATGATAGCCGTAAAAAATGCTTTTAAATGTATTAACTTACTATAAGAATGTATTTTTATATTTTATAGTTGAGTAATAATTCTAGTATTGACTTGCAAAATTAAATTTTAAATTATAATATTAATATAGTTATGTTATATAAACCAAAGAACTTATGTACTTATAATCTGACATGTAAATATATTCTTTTATCAATAAATACATACATACATACATACATACATACATGTAATGTAAAGTGCACAAAGAGAGGAAAAACTCTGCTTGACACATGTTTGACATAAATGTAACGTGGTGTGACGTGTGATCACGAAATGGTGGCCGTCATGTCGCGTCTAGGGATTGCAATTATTCGAAAAATTTAGTATTCGAATATTCGATCTATTTTTAGGAAGATATTCGAATAGTCGAAGGTTTTAACAATAAAGGCCTTTTTGTGGTACAAAAATCAGTTTTGTTGCCGATTTTCGATGAAATATAATATTTTAGTCAAATACTAGACTAGTATAAGGCACCGAATCATAACGGAAGTAATTCTGATCAGCAAAAAAGCCTTAAAACATCAATTATTGTCACTTAATACATGATTTTACACACAAATATAGTTGAAAAAAAAAAACATTTTTGTTTTTTATGTAGTGTAATAGGCAAACGAGCACACAGTCACCTGCTGGTACTTAAGCGGTCACTGCGGGACATGGACACTGAAATCTTATGATTTCTTGGTAAATAAAAAAACCTAGAACCAAAGTGCCAAAGGGACGTCTGATAAATATCTGCAGCTTGTCCGTGATCCGTGAGATGTACAATCAAGCCTGCACACACCTTTGATCCGAAGCTGGCGTCACCGACAGTTTCAATGTAGCTGTAGGCTTGCACCAAGGATCGGCTTTAAGCCCTTATTTGTTCCTCATGACTATGGAGGCATTGCCATCGGACAGAAGGAAGCACCCTGGTGCATGCTCTTTGTCGATGACATTGTTCTCGGAGAAAATGCAACTGAGGTACAGAGCAGGTTGTAAAAATGGCGGGAAACATTGGAAGGCCGGAAGATCAGCAGAACAAAGATGGAGCACCTGTTCTGCTACTTCGGTGGCGCATCCGTTTTTCCCAAATAGCCCTAGATGGTGTATCCTTTCCAACTTGCTCCAACTTCTGCTACCTTCGGTTCATTGTTCCAAAACGACGGCAATATTGATTTGGACGTCACGCGAAGAACAGGATATTTATTTATGCAGGTTAGTTGAAGTGGCGACAGGTCTCAGGAACAATAGGGATGACGACAGGGTAAATAAATCGAAATTCTAATTAGTCCGTCAGTCAGGTAATAAAAAAATATTAGACACGTATTTTTTGTTTTATCAAATTAACAAAGAATGAATAAGTTAAAACGCATGAAAGTTGGAGAGTGGGCGCTAACTACGTCACTGTTAGGTATAAATCGAACCTAACCGTGACGTCACGCGACATTTCAACTCATATATCTCCGTATAAGTTTGATTACGTGAAAAAAGGAAAAATACGTGTCCAATACTTTTCAATAATCTTCCTGATAGACTAAGGAAAAAAAAGTTGTCGTCATCCCTTTTTGTGACTGAACAAGAACGCGAATTCGCGTCTCAAACGAAACCACGTACTAGGACGGACGTCATAAATTGTTAGTGATTATAAGTTCATGTTATTACATGTTATTGCTACCCTGTAAAGCCATATGAAACAAGAACCATTGTGACTGAAATGTGCTCATTGTTGTGAACTTCAAAAATGTAGTAAATAAGTATATTAGTATTAAGTTAATAATGTAATGTAGGATGTGTTTTTTTATGATTTAAAATATATATAAAAAACTAAAAATATATTGAAGGCAAACTGCGTATAGTATAGGTACGTGTACAGTACAGATCAATTTGTACCTAAAAACATGCATACATATTTATCTAATGGGGACTATCGTTTCTTTGCTCACCAGTTAGCGCCACTGTTGACTAAGGTCCAGAGGTATAGCTGTCAAAGGCGACTTTATAAGATCGGCGTCGAAGCAAAGTTTTAAATCTTGAATCTCATTAAGTTTATTTATTATAAATAACTGTCATCATATCGAGTAGATATGCCGCAATGTTGTGCAGTTCCGTTTTGTTCGGTTTTTGTTGTTTTTGTTTTAAAGCGTTTACATTCATCGCCAAATAATCCATATTTGCGATAATTTCACGAAGGAGATCACTTTTCAACGGGTAAAAATATGATTTATATCACGAAGCCCGCCAAACCAGTGAAAACTGAATTATTGGACCTCACGCGACACTAGCGCCTCTAGTGGCAAATTCACACGCGATAGCCCCCATTGCATCATTGTGTGTGACAGTATTCTTACAAGCCAGGTAGCCAGCCGACAATCAACACATATACACGTAAATGCGAGATGCCCACATAGTACACACAAAGATGTATTTTCTCCTACATGTATTAACATATCTAACACACAAGTTTCAAACCAATCCTCAGGCAGTATTCTACAGTCGTCTGTCCCATATGCACGCTACACATGTGGCACGTATCACGGTTTTGGCGTCATGTGAGTTTTTGCAGTCACATGTGTACCAGGATCGCAGAGAGCGGAGGAGTTGGCACGCAGCACATGTGTGTTTATGTGCGCGTGTTGGGGTAGGTTAGGAAGGGTTGGGGAAATGCAGTATTGCGTACAAGCATAGCTACATATTGAGATATTAGATACGTACGAATGGGAAAGAGTGAAATGCAAGATTTATGGCAGACAGTTGTTATAGGAGGAAACAATAATTCTGGTTTTACGCCTGCCTATTAAGAATTGTTAATATTAAACATAGTTTATGATCGTTCGGTATGAGGAAAACATACAATTACTTTATTTATACCTACTTTTAGCCCTATTTAATTATCATGTCATGTTGACTTTAGGTATCTAGTTACATAAGTATTTAACATTAACTAAATTGTATCTTTTTTATAATAATATCTCCCATTAAACAGTTACCTTAGAGTAGAGAGTGAGTTCGGTTCTATAGCGCGCGTTGAATTCTAATGTATGGAAGAATAATCAATAGATGAATAGAACATAATGTTTTTCTGCCATCACGGATATAATGCTGAGCTGAATATAGAGAAGATGTACTTAATTTGAAACCGTGGTGGACTAGTGGTTCGACCTACCGTCTCTCATGCCGAGGGTCGGGGGTTCGATTCCGGCTCGCACCTCGATAAGTTTACTTATGTGCGAAATTAAATTTCAATCTACCGCTGAGTTTTTCGAGGAAGGAAAACATCGTGAGGAAACCTGCACGCATCTGCGAAGTAATTCAAAGATGTGTGTGAAGTCCCCAATCCGCACTGGGCCCACGTGGGGCCTTAAGCCCAAACCCTCTCGTGATGAGAGGAAGCCTGTGCCCAGCAGTGGGACGCAAATAGGCTGTAGTAGTAGTACTTAATTTAGTCGCATAAAAAATAACATTCATATTGGGGAGACAAGAGGGTATACATAGCTCAAATGGTCAGTGATCGCTTCTTAAATAAATTGACTAGATCCATATACATGAGTGTAGGTATAGTAAAAAAGTGTACAATATAACAATCAACAAAGTGTACAATATAAAACACACTATGTATTACAATTAGAACAATTAGGACGCTGTTCTCATTCAGTTCGTTAACATTATTTTACGATTCGACGACTATGATTAACATAAGCACAAAACTGTGTGTTCAAACAGAGCGATAAGATACGAACTTTGCTTGATAAATAAAAATATTCTAACATCCTGTGAAGTCAATAATAACTATATTACATGCGCTTAGTTCACTCGTCCACCAACAGATGGCGTTAGCAGTCGTCTGCATCTCGCTATCGTTTGTCCGACTCGGAACGTATATGACCGCTGAGTAAGAAATTTGACGTCACTCTGGTTTCCCTTCAAAACGAATAAATCTTTCGCCTTTTACTAAAGATTTCCGTGGAGGGGAACACTCAAATGAGTCTACCTCAATTTTTGATGCCCTGTGTAAAAACAGGGCTTATAAATACTGAGAAAAAAACCTGAATTTTTTAATAAGGTCAGCCGTGTCATGACACTATTTCATTCGTGACTTTCTGAAGCTTTATGAAAATAATGGAAAATCCACTCTTATAGTTTACATATACGAGTCGAGGCTGCTTTAAAGCGGACCTTTGTAAAGGTTCTATTTCTCTTAATCCGTAGTAACTAGGCGACCGAGATTTGCTCGGTTAAAAATAGAGGTAAAATGAGTTTTTCCAACTTTGAGACCTTGTTAGATCAATTTTCGCTCGCGTAAATGTGTATACCTATTACAAATTTCATCCAAATCGTTAGATCAGTTTATGACATCGTTTGTCACTACATAGTATAAAACAAAGTCGCTTTCTCTGTCCCTATATCCCTATGTATGCTTAAATCTTTAAAACTACGCAACGGATTTTGATGCGGTTTTTTTTAATAGATAGAGTGATTCAAGAGGAAGGTTTTCATATATAATTTGTTATAGTTTAGGCAGAAGCTAGTTGTATACATAAACACTCCTGCCCATGACTTTGTCCGCTTGTAATTCGGTAATTGTGTTCCCGCGGGAAGAATACATTATTCCGGGATAAAATGTATGCCTATGTCCATTCTCGGGACTCCGACTACCTCCATGCTAAATTTCACCTAAATCGGTCCATTGGTTTAAGCGTGAAGAGGTAACAGACAGACTTTATTTCCCATTTATTTTAGGTATTAGTATTGATGATATAGGCGTTCAAAAGCATAGGCATATATATACTTTATTATGCAAAATAGGTACCTATGCTTAAAAATCGTATGTATTTGGGTAATCATCTAATCATGAATTTATTTTACTTGTTTTTTTTTGTTGTTTATATTTTACGGTTTTGTACTTATTACCTACAAATACATACTTAGTTCGTTACACCAGTGACAAGGTTTCACCAAGTTACTAGGTACACCTTGTCGATCTATTTTCATTATATTCGAAAACAATTGTACATAAAACGTGATGTATGTTGTATTGTGCGATATTAAGTATAGAAATATAAACGGAACATTTGTGCACAGTTTCAGACTGTAACATTTTCTGTCATTTATGATCATCTCTCAAATTCGACTTATGTTCCATTTTATTTAATTTTATATGTAAAACATTTCACTACTACTACAGCCTATTTACGTCCCACTGCTGGGCACAGGCCTCCTCTCATCACGAGAGGGTTTGGGCTATAGTCCCCACGCGGGCCCAGTGCGGATTGGGGACTTCACACACATCTTTGAATTACTTCGCAGATGCGTGCAGGTTTCCTCACGATGTTTTCCTTCACCGAAAAGCACAGTGGTTAATTCAAACATTTCACTAACATAAATAAATAGTATATGCCATAATGACGATCATGACGATCTCAATGTAAATTCATATACATATTTTGAAATGTACTCAAATTATATTGTAATTTTATATTCATGAAATAAATATCTATCTATCTAATTAGGCAACTAAAGTTACACGAAAGCATGATTCAGAATCGCATCCCTTTATAAATCACGTTATATTTAGAACTAGACGGAATTCAAGTAGTAACTCCGAAAATTGATGCCATCCCTTTCGCACGCATACCATCGCTCTTGTTTTCAGATAGATACTGAAACTGCTGAAATATCACTGTAGCGCTGCTATGGTGTCCTGGTAGCGACGACGCCAATACAACTGTTAGCGCCGCCCTGAAAAATCAACTTACTGCTGACATTTAGTGGCAGATGGTGCTAGTGTCACGGTTCAGGGCAGTTTACTAATTTAACCTGTTCTTGTATATTGAACAGGTATCTTTAAGCCGTGGTGGTGGTGGTGGTGATAATGGTTTGACCTACCGCCTCTCATGCAGAGGGTAGGGGGTTCGAATCCGGCTCGCACCTCTTACATTATTTATGTGCGAAATTCAATTTGGATTTACCACTGCGCTCCAAACATTAGGGTTCGCTTCAAGAAGATATCATATCGCCAAAAAAAAAAATTTTTTGTTACCATAATGTGCCCTCATTCCCTCACTAACGATAAAATTCAAAATTCAAAATTCAATCATTTATTCAGCAAATTGGCCACACCACATAGGGGCACTTTTACACGTCAGAAAAAGAATGTACCAGCGCATCCTAGACCCATTGCTTGAGAAGAAGCGCCGCAACAAACTCAAGCAGAAGGCCTTTTTTCAAAATTTACAAATTTTACATTACATGTATAAAATATACATATAGGTACGTACTAAAATTACATTGAAGGGATGTATAGTCCCTAACTTAAACTTAAATCTAAGATCTTAGAGATGTATAGTCTCCAAGGGTCCAGAAAAAAAAAATATTATGGAGATGGCCTCCATTGTCAAATAAATATAAATTCCATAGATGTCGACAGTCTATCAGTCTGTCAGATAGGATCCTATATCTACATAATGCCTGGTTTTGGCTCGGACGGTAAATATTTGATGATTCTCTCTTATAAACCATCCCTCTGTAGCTAAAACAGTAAAGCACCCGGCGTTAGTAAGATTGTCTAGTAAGCCTACACTTTAATATGAATAAGTAATAAATACTACCATATAGTACCTTTATAGTTACTTATTTAACGTTGTTGGTGTTTCGCCCACGGGTGGCCGTCACGTCCGGTTTTTCACGCCCAACTTGATTTACGTCCAGTCTTACTTTATTTTCTTCAATTAACTCGAGGCGCCGTCTACTATCACTGACGAACTATTTGCCCTCTTTATTGCACGAGAAAAAGGACTTGTGTTTGCAGAATAGAGTACCAAAGGCCGACTCGATTCTATTAAGGAAGGTAACTAATATAATAATCTAAACGTCATACCTAATTGGAATTTTGTCCGGAAAATGAATAAATAAATTTTTCTCAAACATGCTCGGAAATGTTCGTGTTACTTTCAAAAAAGGAAGACGCGAGGCTGTCCATTGCCGGCCTTGGCCAGCAAAGACATTATTGTCGTGTGTGTTTTTTTTTATTCGCTTGCTATTTGAGACACCTCTGTAGAGAAACTGACAAATCCATGGAGGTAATAAGTACAACTTCCATGGCCAAATCATCCATGATCATGGAAGTAGTCAATACTGATGTGGGGTAAGTGCGCCTAAATTTATTTCGCCCCTATGCCTTGTAAACAGCCAACTACTAGTTGAGTAATATTTATAGGTTTCGATATATTTATGTTAGGCGCACTTACTTACCCCATCCTGGCGCACTTGCCCCGACTGACCTTACGTATTTCCTCGCTGTTTGAGAAAAGCATTATATATACCTCGGCCGCAATTGCGATTGCCGGACTCGTACTAATAGAAGGCTTCGCTTCGCTCAGCCTTCTAACTGACTCGTCCGGCAATGCGCTACTTGGCGGCCTCTGCAATAATGTACTATAAAAAAAAAACAAGGAAAACAAAAATGGAAGATGCAATGATTCATTGGATCCGAGGAAGCTGTTTTTCCGTCATTCACACAAAGCCTATGCTAATGCGACGAGCGAGCTAAAGTGAAACAAATGGTTTAGACTCATTCTTATCATTTGTCACCATCAATGGACGACGCATGGATGACGTCAGCATAGTTTTCTGTATTGTTTTTTAGAACTACATCAACTATGGACTTACATTAAAACGAATAAGTTATCAATCGAACTGCACATGATGCACTGTCATGTATACTTGTTTTTATATAAGTCACTCTTTTTCCGCCCGTGTAACGAATAACATCGTGCATCGTTTCTATTTTCTAAGTTTGATATTGATCATAAACTTGTGTTTTCTCTTTGTACAGTAAAGTGTATGCCAAAGCCTATTAGAGTTCAGCTAAGGTTAAATTAGAGGGTCAAATGGTCAAACTATATGAAATACGGTTATAAAAGTGAGCATTTTGCCTTGACACGTGTCGAAAGTAGGTGCCTCGCTACCAGGCTGCCATGAAACGGAGTAGTTTCCGGGCGATAGTTTTGTGTTAGAAGTACATAGACGCGTACGAGGCTCCCATGAACAGTGTGGAGTTACAGTTAATACAATGCGATGGAACTTGCTTTTTCAGAATACTTTTTACTTCAATAAAATGTAGTAGTTTATTCAGAAAAGAACAAGTTAAAACATTAAAAATAAACTACATACAAATAGCATTTAAATTTATAGAAATAACAAAAATTGAAGCTAAAAAATAACCTAAAAACCTAAATTAGGGCCTTTCGGAAAGGGTCTCATCACGCAGGCAGCATGCCCTCGCTGTATGGCAATAGCCAGTCTTTGCGCGAGAAAGCTGCCGGAGCGAGGGTCTCCCGTTGCCTCCCTCAAACGCTTCCCTAGCTCTCTTTGGAGCCCCAGCGCCCCTTTGCCATGGGGTCATGGGACCCCATAGTCTCCACCCCGAAGGCCACAAACTCATAGCTCGAGCCTAGGCAGCTATATTTATTAAATAAATATACCTAGGTAAAAGTGCAAAAATAAACTGAAAAAAATATACTTATCCTAACGACGTGTGTATATAAGAATTCTGGAACTGCGACTACTGCAAGCTCCAAACAGCTTGCAGTAGTCGCAGTTCCAAGTGACTAAAAAACGACAAATAAAATATCCATAGACATAAATAATACTTCGTATGGACACGGCCTAACGTGCCATGCCATGTTTCCCCACTTCATTGGTGTCCAATCCAAAGTTAAACTTGTATCGTGACACTAAAGCTGGGTCACATTTTTCCAACAACGAGACGAGTTTTTAGATACTGAGAAACAGTTTCGAAAAAAGTTTTTTTTAAAACGCTTATTGTCACGCACGCTCGGTGACAGAACTTTGGATTGGACACCGTGGAAGTGGGGACATATTACGTGTACGTTAGACCGGGTCTATATTATTTACGTCTATGAAAATATCAATCAAATAGTTTCGTTGAGTCAGGCCCTAATGTAACTTTCAAACAAAGCACACGTCTCCTGGTTTTACTTTTGTACTATTGTGTCAAATCCGTGGTGGCCTAGTGGTTCGACCTACCGCCTCTCATGCCGACCCACCGCTCGGCACAGGCCTCCTCTCACCACCAGAGGGTTTGGGCTATAGTCCCCACGCGGGCCCAGTGCGGATTGGGGACTTCAGACACATCTTTGAATTACTTCGCATATGCGTGCAGGTTTCCTCACGATGTTTTCCTTCACCGAAAAGCTCAGTGGTAAATTCAAATTGAATTTCACACATAAGTAAACTTAGAGGTGCGAGCCGGAATCGAACCCCCGACCCTCTGCATGAGAGGCGCCATTCGCATCCACCGTATTCTCGCGACGAAGTCGGCGTAAGTCACTCGAGTGACTCAATAGGCAATCCATACTATCCATACTAATATTATAAATGCGAAAGTAACTCTGTCTGTCTGTCTGTTACCTCTTCACGCTTCAACCGCTGGAGCGATTGAGATGAAATTTGGCATGGAGTTGGGGTCCCGAGAAAAGACATAGGCTACTTTTTATCCCGGAAAAACGCATAGTTCCCGCGGGAACGCGATAACCGAATTCCATGCGGGCGAAGTCGTGGGCAGAAACTAGTTATCCATACTAATATTATAAATGCGAAAGTAACTCTGTCTTTCTGTCTGTTACCTCTTCACGCTCCAACCGCTGGACCGATTAAGATGAAATTTGGCATGGAGATAGTTGGGGACCCGGGAAAGGCTACAATATGTTATCCCGGAAAAACGCATAGTTCCCACGGGAACGCGATAACCGACTTCCACGCGGGTGAAGTCGTGGACAGAAGCCAGTTTTCATATAAGTACCTAGATTAAGTTATTGTCGACTTCATAAAATTAATTAAGCGCCGTAAGTTTGGGCCCTTATCAGTGACTGATAAGCCGCAATATTCCGGTATCACCCACTCGAGATAACGGCCGGCGTTATAGCTTTGATTTTCCTATAGGTAAATAGCTATTCTGATTTGGAAGAAAAAACAATGTCATAGGCTGAACCTTATCATATTTAGGCTATTGGTAGGGGCAAAAAATGCATTTTAGTACATCACTCAGGAGCATAATAATTGCATCCTATCACCATTTAACATTATGATTTACCAAGTTATGCCTTGCAAACGGAAAAAAAGATTTTGGTACAATTATTAGCTACTTCAGCTTCTTTGTCCTAATTTCAAGTCACCACTATAAGACTATCTGAATTTCACCAAAACATCATACACTTTACATATATACATCGTGTCTTATTACTCTACTGCCATCAAATTTACTTGGATATTTCATTAATATTTTTTACACGGCTTACCGAACAATACACAATTCCTAATTTTCTCGTCCAATTATAATTAAAGCCTTTCGGTATTGGGAGATTTTTAAATTATAATTATATTTTGAGCTTCGTTATTTGGACAGGTGTTTAGGTTCGTCGAGTATCGGCCCGAACGAGCGAGCAGTATTAATAATGTAAACATGCCCCTTGAAAAGGACATTGGAGAGTCACTACTACTACTATACAGCCATTTCTTTGTGAGGAAACCTGCACGCATCTGCAAAATACTTCAAGTATGTGTATGAAGTCCCCGCACTGGGCCCGCGTGGGGACTATAGCCCAAACCCTCTCGTGATGAGAGGCTGTGCTCATCCGTGAGAGTAGCTCGTCAATAGGTGGTTGTGGTGGTTCGCCAGAAAACCACCACTATATTAATAAGTCATTAAAAGCACCAATTATAATAAATACGATATGTATTCATGTATTCACTACAATGTCCACTCCTAAGGTAAATTCAATCTAGAGACGCGTAGAGGACGCGCCAAGTCTCGTATGACAGTGCTATATCACTCTCACAGGTGCCACTAGTGTGACACCTTGCGTCCCGTAGCACTACCATGAGTTTACAGTGACCGTACTTCACCGACAGACCGTAGAACTAGGGTCACCGACATAGTCCGAAGAATTGCGAACCTTAAGTGGCAGTGGGCGGGGCACATTGCTCGCAGGACTGATGGCCGATGGGGCAAGAAAGTCCTGGAGTGGCGTCCGCGAACCGGTAGACGAGCTGTCGGTAGGCCTCCAACAAGATGGAGTGACGACCTTGTAAAGGTCGCGGGAACGCGGTGGATGCGAGTGGCACAGGACCGGTCTGAGTGGCGCGCCTTGGGGGAGGCCTATGTCCAGCAGTGGACGTCTATCGGCTGAAATGATGATGATGATGATGATGTACTTCACCGTACTCGTTAGCGACTACGTAAACGATTTGTATGAAGAATAGTACAGCGCCCCTGGCGGTCACTCATTGAACTAAAATTCTTCATACAAATCGTTTACGTAGTCGCTAGCGAGTACGGTCACTGTAAACTCATGGTAGTGTTACCGTATTCTACTCATAGTCTTGTCAAACAAGTGACGTGGCTAAGAATCCGTCTAACAATATGTATTTATGCAAGGGTGTGACTTAAAGCCCCGACCTAATTACTAATTGAACTAAACAACGAATTAAAATAAAAAGTAATTCCATGTCACGCCCATTGACGAACTAATTTATTTCCAATATAACAAAGTAACTCCCTAGAGGCTGTATTCTGTTCTGTTAAAGCGATATAAATGCTGATCCAATCCAAGGCGAGGTGAGCGAAAATAAACTTGATCAATGGCGCAACAATCGTGGCAGGTAGAGTTGGCAAAATGCCACGGGCCCCCGCACTGAGGGGCCCCCGGTCCGAGAGGCCGCGAGAAAAGGAAACCAATTAATTTTTCTCAAACATGCAATGAAATATTGATATTATGTTCTTCTTATTAGCCTGGGAAGTATCATGTTTCAGGCGCGGCTAGACAATTGGTCTATAATGAGATTTCATACAAACGTTTCAGGCCAAGGCCGGCAACTCACTTTTTTTTTATTTTCATTTCATTGCATGTTTGAGAAAAGCACTATACATACATCGGCGGAGAAAGGAAGTTGCCGGCCTCCTTTCCGGCCTCTGTAGTAATGTACTATTTCTCAAACATGCTCGGAAATGTTCGTGTTACTTTCAAAAAAAGAAGACGCGAGGCTGTCCATTGCCGGCCTTGGCCAGCAAAAACATTATTGTCGTGTGTGTGTTTTTTTTAATTCGCTTGCTATTTGAGACACCTCTAGAAACTGACAAATCCATGGAGGTAATAAGTACAACTTCCATGCCCAAATCATCCACGATCATGGAAGTAGTAAATACTGATGTGGGGTAAGTGCGCCTAAATTTATTTCGCCCCTATGCCTTGTAAACAGCCAACTACTAGTTGAATAATATTTATAGGTTTCGATATATTTATGTTAGGCGCACTTACCCCATCCTGGCGCACTTGCCCCGAAACTGACAAATCCATGGAGGTAATAAGTACAACTTCCATGCCCAAATCATCCACGATCATGGAAGTAGGTACTACCTACCTACCTACTAGGTAGTAAATACTGGTGTGGGGTAAGTGCGCCTAAATTTATTTCGCCCCTATGCCTTGTAAACAGCCAACTACTAGTTGAGTAATATTTATAGGTTTCGATATATTTATGTTAGGCGCACTTACCACATCCTGGCGCACTTGCCCCGATTGACCTTACGTATTTCCTCGCTGTTTGAGAAAAGCATTATATATACCTCGGCCGCAATTGCGATTGCCGGACTCGTACTAATAGAAGGCTTCGCTTCGCTCAGCCTTCTAACTGACTCGTCCGGCAATGCGCTACTTGGCGGCCTCTGCAATAATGTACTATTACATTAGCGGAGCGGGGGCCCTATACTATGAATTTACCACCCACCTCAGGTGGAATAGTTATAAATGTCCTTGCACTTCATGCTGGTATATAGTTTACCCCGAAATTCTCGGGGTGTTCAGGATATTGGGTATCACCATCCATCATTTCAACCAAAAAGACGTCCACTGCTGGACATAGGCCTCACTATACTGGTACCTCAAGTGCATTGTCCCGTGGAACATAGCTATTAATTTGCAATTTTTAGCAAAGGCTCCGCCGGGGTTTGTAAAATCCGATCGGGAAGTAAAAATCTAGTTACATCATTAATAATTATAATCTCTTCAGTGGTTTGGTCGTGAGAAAGCCCAGCAAGGAGACACTTCAACAGGCTAAACAATACATAGGTACCTACTTACATAAGTATATTAGGCCATGGTCGATTTATACGTATGTATGACAACAGTTAAGGCAAATACCTGCCTTACTGTTGTTTGCTGTTGTCTCGCAAGTTTAGCCATGTCTCATATTGAATGTTGCTTCAATATTTCAGAATAGGGGTGTACGTTGTAATTGGTAAAACACTATACGACTTCAGCTGAAAAAAGTAGGAAATTAAGGAAGCATCATAAAGTTTTTCAACTACCACGACTGAAACCGACACAATTATGATATTGGCAAATGAAAGAACTCGATTACGGAACATCGATTTCGAAACAAACCTTTCAAACTTTCAAGTATTTGTTAAAACTCAAAGTATTGAACTATTTATGAGAACCTTCTAGAAGAGTCGTGATGTGAACGACGCAGTTTCTCCACCGTCATCACTGTGTGTTTACGTCCCAATGCTGGGCACAGCACAGGTCTCTCATACCGAGGAACTAAGAGGCGCAAACCGGGTTTGAACTGCATATCCTCTGCTTGAGACAGTTCACTCTAGGCTACCACGGCTTTTTTTCTCGGTAGGTACTTACGGGTGCTCGTATATTTGTATCTAACCTTAGACAGACGGACAGAGTTACTTTCGCATCTATACTAATAATAAGTTTGTAGAAGTCGCGTTTGAAACTTGAAAATTAAAATAAACTATCAAGTCGAGGGAACTATAATAATATGTATTATCGATACTGAACACAAAATAACGATTTTTAGAAAAATTGCCTGTATGTATGTAGGTATGTCCGGATTTAACTCGATAACTACTGGACGGATTGCAACAAAATTTGGTAACATAGGCTCCTTTTTATTCCGGAAAAACGCATAGGTAGTTCCTGCGGGAACGCTATTACCGAATCCCACGCGGACGAAGTCGCGGGCAGAAGCTATTTAGTATATAATATTAGTATGAATTTGGTTAATCCAACTTGATCAGTTTTATTTTGATCCATTCTAAACAGTTCCATTCAGAGTCAGCAGACTGTAAAAATTTTTTACACAAAATCGCTTCTCCAGTAAAATTGACAGTATGAAGGTTAATAATATGCTTCTGTGGAACGTAAAAATAGGCCAAAAACAAGAATAGAGTGTAAAATGGTAATTAAAATTAAAATTTAGGCACATTTAGCACTGCATGACCTCCGGTAACCTCGCTTCCTGGTTGCCCACACCAGGCGATCATAAACTCACCGGCCCTCCGTAAACATATCCTAGCTCCAGAGCGATCAGCTGGGCAACCTCTTCATCCCCTTCCACTTGCACCGTCCATTCATTCATAAAGTTAGTCGCGTGCTCCAAACCGTCATGCACTCCGTGATATCCATGATGCCCTGGTACTACCGCCTCACGCTCCCAAGGGTTATTGTACCACGAGAATACTTTAGCTACCGTCACTAAAAACACTAAAATCACTTGACGAAACATACTCGAAACTTGAAATGATTTCTAGGTATTATTTCATTTAGTTGTAGTGAGTACGGTGTCCTGATAAATACTAACGGCCGCGCGGCAGGAGACGGTGGAAAAATGTGATTTTTCCGACGCGTTTCGGTCGCTCTCGGCTTTACGTGGACAATGTCCTTGTATTTTCAGGAGAGTGATAGATAAACATCCTTGTTAGGTTTAGGTCTTTCCATTCCTCAAAAATAAATCCTCGTAAGTTCAACTGTAACGTGAAACAGTA
This sequence comes from Aethes cnicana, assembly GCA_963971205.1. Lineage (NCBI taxonomy): Eukaryota > Metazoa > Arthropoda > Insecta > Lepidoptera > Tortricidae > Aethes > Aethes cnicana. The sequence goes on along the minus strand of OZ020286.1, from coordinate 11,582,328 downwards.
TTTTGTAAACCCACTGATTGGCTCTCTGAAATTTTGTCTAGCGAACTTTTTAAACCCCACCCTACCTCGGGTTAGCCTCTTAACCCACGTCTAATTAATACAAATAAGTCTGAGTTAAGCGGTTAACCCGAGGTTAGCGGCTTGGTGCAAGTGGGCCTAAGTTACTTACGTTAAACAGCAGTTTTTTTTCAGCCATTTTTTTATTGTGAATTACTTTTTTTCATCCGACTATCTTCATTTCGAAGTTATTTTAAAAGATTAACATTTGAAATGTATGAGTAGCTCTAGGTAGGAAGGTTTCCGAACATTAGCACAACTTGACTTGAATACAGCCAGATAGCCTTTTTAATTTGGTTGAGAAGTAAAAAGAAAACATTTTGATGGAAAATAAAAATACCCAACCCAACTTACCTCTGTACAAGGTACTGACAGCGCCATCTAGTTTATTGTTTGTAAAATACCACTTAAAATAAGTCGCTTCCTGTAGGGTATATATTTTAGTCGTAAAGAAGGTGTATATTTTCATTGCGCGCGCGTACCTGAAGAATGTAAGAAATAGTAAATTAACGCAAACACAAAGAATAGGGTACAATTTTCTACTGACGCAAAAAATATAAAGCAAGTACCAACGCTTCGTGTCTCCTTGGAGTTTTGGTTGAATTGAAGTCAGTTTTTTCGCTGCCTAAAAATACCAAGGCAGCATGAAGTGTGGGCGGTTATTTTTAGCGGTTTATAATGCGTGTTTCGAGTGTGTCAGTGGATCATCGGTGCGGCCGTGAGATGTAACGTCAATAAACAATATCGGTGGGGCCATCTGTTGGGCGGGCCGCGGGACAGTCTCATCTGACGCTAGAGTAAAGCTTTCTCGACAGATGGCGCTGAGGGTCCGCAAAATATTTGTGTTGAGACAGTCAGTTTTTGTTTTATCAGTGTTGAGCTGTTGAGCCGTGACTTGACACTGCGGTGCGTACACATACAGTCATTTAATTTTCAGCATCACAAATATGTGAACAGTGGAAAAGCTCGAAATGATTTACACACGATTTAGGAGTCTATTGTCAGCAACAAGAGCGCGTGCAGACAATTTACTGTAAGGTCCTTCGTAGCTACTGCTGATTGCATGGCATGACTCTTTGAAATATCAGAATATTTGACCCGTCGGACCTATTTGATAGTTTTGATACGACGGTTTTCCACCAGCGCTGCGGACAAAACTGCTTTTCCCTGCTGTGAAAAAGACTCGCAAATTTTATGTCATTAATCATTATTCACGAACACATTTCATCAATTATGTTTTTCTATTATATGTATTAGGATTCTGCTCTCTAAGTGTCCGAGTTTTGAACGTGTTCACTTAAAGTTAATTTTGCGCGGTTACCATGTTCAAGTTGCAAATCCAGAATTGTCTTAAGGGTATATTTTAGCTGAATTCATCCGCTTGAAACTTTCTAAAGAGTTAAACCTGTAAAAAAATCTGATTGAAGTGATTGAAGTAAGTTCATGGAGTGCATCTCTCTGCCGCGGTCCCTTGCATTCGCGCCGTCTGTTGTCCGCGGAACTGCAAACCCGTGGTAACCCGCGTGTCCCTGAAATACCCCGCTGCAAAGTATGCGCTATTCCTGGCTAGGCGTCTAGCGCCAGCGTCGCCCAAACTTTACCCGAAAGGATATTTAATCTGTAAATAACTAATTAAATAAAAATAACGAAGAAAATGTGGGTATATACTACAATTTGATCTTTCTCAAGCTGTCTGCAGATGATGATAATAAGATAAGGAACAAGAAGTAGATCACGAAAAAAATAGTAAAGTTTGTGCTAAGTTGCACTATAGTGTAGCAAAACTTCAGAGTTAGATAGCTGAGGAATAATTTGTCATCGATCATTCATTTTTAAGTTAACAAGTAAATTCTTAAGGTTGCTTTACTTATAATTTCCACTCAAGTCTATTTTCTAAGTATCGAAATTGCATTACTCGTGAGGCAAAAGGCAACACAGACGCTTGCTCTTGCTGCTACAGTAATTAATTCCTTTTTAAAACAAATAATACCCATGTACTGTACTGTAATGTTCAAGCCAGGCGTGCGCGCGCAATAAACCCCGGTCTGAGGCGTTCATTCATCGCACAGTAACCCATTCACTCATTGGATTCTATAAGAGCACTCAATGGATTTGCTAATAGCATAAGCCGGCATTTCAACCCTTCGGCCACAGTCGATCACGGCCGACAAAAGTTACAGCGTAAAACAAGCTTTATATCTTAAACCTAATACATTTGTAATTAGCGTAGCGGTAAGAGTTCATAAAGCCTTTTTGATTGACAACAGAAGAATTAATGAAGAGATCCATTGTATTTTATTTGACGACGCTGCCACATATTGATTTGGGTATTATCTTTTTCTCAGACGCTCTTTCATCGCTATTTTAGCGTATAGAGATTTATGAGTACGTTAAAGAAGTATGCAAGTTGGTATATTTGTTTTAATGTTTTACAGAATAGATGGCGCTAATCGAATACAGCTGCAAACGGGAGGTTGCAGAACTAAATGGATTTTCTTGGTTACACAAAGACGTACGTTCGTAGTCATAAAACCACCAATATATGGAAAAGGGACTCTTGAAATAAGCTGGCACCTAGCTGAATAATTGTATCTTTCCTTTCATTCTTTCCTCGCCAGTATCACCATAGAAACAGTAAGGTTAACCTAGAATTACAACATGCATACAAATCTGCGTACGCCCGAAATAAGTTTGAAGTGCAAATTCAAATTCAATTCAATTCAAATTCAATCATTTATTCAGCAAATTGGCCACATCGGGGCACTTTTACACGTCAGAAAAAGAATTTACCAGCGCTTCCTAGACCCATTGCTTGAGAAGAAGCGCCGCAACAAACTCAAGCAGAAGGCCTTTTTTCAAAATTTCTACATAGTTACAAAATTTACATTACATGTATAAAATATACATATAGGTAATTACGTACTAAAATTACATTGAAGGGATGTATAGTCCCTAACTTAAACTTAAATCTAAGATCTTAGAAATGAATAGTAAGGGTCCAAAAAAAAATATTATGGAGGTGGCCTCCATTGTCAAATAAATATAAATTCCATAGATGGCGACAGTCTCAAAATGTCAATAAATAATGAAATACATCATGTATAAAGAGTTCATTAATACATGTTAATAAGAACATGATGAGGTCTCTCGCTTAAAATGTTTGACTTAGTAATATATTTAAAGCTAATGATTATTTTTAATCGTCCTTGCAAGCATGAACAGACCGGACCCCACAGTCAGCACCCGTTCACGAGCGTGACGCGTATCTCAGCGATTATAGATGTCGCTGCCTTGATAGCCTATATGAAAATATGAACTCCATGAGCAATATCCAGGGGGTATAAGCCGTATAAGTATGGGATTTAGGTATCGCTCACGCCATCAATTCCATACTAAATTATCATTTTCACCAACTCGAAAAAAATTAAAAACCTAAAATCCATGCTTAGAATAGCTGATTTTGCGGGCAAACTATCGTCACAATGCTTTGCTTGACCCTGTATAATTTAATTTCCTTGTTTCTGGTATCAGTGTCATTTTTTAATTTCCCAAATGGCTCAATCATTATAATGAATATAATAAACAATCTATTCGTATAAAACTTATTGTAAAGGCGTACTTCAAACATATACCCATTAAAATTTACCATAGAGTGGCATGGGTACTATTTTCAAAATCGGTTCCCCTCTATAAGCTTAATTAATTCACTATTATGACTAGACACTTATGAATCAGCGTAGCGCATCTGGCCAATTACCGTACGCAACAGTTCAACAGAGTGGCCTGATTGTGACTGGCTGTTGGTATGACAATCTAGCGTTAAAAGTGCTACTTTAAGCAGGTACTTAAAAGGTTTATGCTGTATTAATATGTTTATGTTGATGTGCGTTAACTTCGGCATAGCACTTGGGTCAATGAACAGAAACGATACCGTAAATGAATTTTAGTTGATATCGAAAAACTTTCTTTTTAGCTTTTTCATACAAAATAAATAAAAATTGCCACGGCGACTAATGCACAAGGACCTTTAGAGTTAGACAAAAGTTACTGTCAACTGGGCGAATTCTCTGACTATTCGAAATGATTTCGTAAATGACAGACCCATATAAAAATGACAGATTGAAAATTCTTATACGACATTATCGCGATGGGTTCGAGATTCTTAAATGTCTTGGGAACCACACAGTAAAGAAGTCTGTAAAAAATTATACTCGTTTTCCTTCGCTTTGTATAAACTAGCTAAAACCACCACCTTAAAAACTACGTTAACTGCCTACCATGGCTACGTTGGATCCACTCTGCGTTATGGCATAATTTTCTGGGGCAATTCCACCTATAGAGATACTTTATTCAGAGCACAAAAACGTTGCATTAGGGCTATGTGTAAACTTAAACGTACAGAAAGCTGTCGTCCTCATTTTAAATCATTAAAATTACTGACACTACCGTCTATATACATATATGAATGTTGTGTTTTTGTCAAAACTAACCCCACCATATTTCCAAGCGTAGAACAAAATACGAATTTTGAATTGCGACCTCGAAGCCCGATGGTATGTACACAAAGAGGCAAAACAGCGCTAATGAAACGTAATGTCACTATTATGGCACCGAAATTATATAATAAGTTACCAAGTCATATAAAAATGTCAAACATAGACAAATTTAAGAAGCTGCTATTTAATCTATTGTCCCAAAGATGTTATTACAGTGTCAATGAATATCTTAATAATTACAATTTAGATTTGTAAATTTAATGAACCGTTTAGGAATGTATATTTGTATAGTTTTTAAGCTTACTTTTTAAAATTCGTATGCCATAAGGCGCGTCATAGAAAGTGACTTTGTCTGCAATCATTGTTTTCACCTATTGTAGTACCTATGATGACGAAATAAATATATTTGTATTTGTATTTGTATTTGTATAGGGTCCTGTCACAGTTTAATATTGTCATATTGACGTGACACATAAATTAAAATACAAAACATCAAACGAACTCATTATTTTCAACTCCTTGTCATACACAAAGGAGAGTTGGAAACTCTTTATTATAAGGAAATAAAAAAAGCAAATATTTAAATGGATTTTACACTGGTTTGAAGTACATAAGTGATTAAATTAAAATCTTGAATATCTTCAGAATGGTGTTAGCTAGCACCTTGGTTTCTTGGAGAAATTAATACACACATTGTACCTATACACACATTGCGGGCCCTTGCACACTGAAATTACTTGACCTTTTGTCCGTTATGTGTCTTGTGTTTTATTTTGAATAAATATTTCCTTCTAATTCTAATGGAGATCGTCATACCAATGGCCATTCACAACTAGACCGCTGTTCCCGCAGCAAAGTTTGAGCGCCAGTGCGCGAGCGCATGCACGCAGTCGCGATGCGCGCGCCGCTCCGCTGTGCCGTACTCCTCTGTCATGCCGCCCTGGTACTTTGTCACCAGGAAGGGTATTACGCCGAAGACGGGTACCAAGACGATGCTATTGACGTGTGAGTTTCTGTGATCCTAGTGCTTGAAAAAAAAGAAAACACCACGGTTTTACAAAATATTTAGTGAACCAGCATTAAAAAAAAACTGTGAGGGAAAGTATCTAAATGTCAATTTCGTCGCTGCAATAAATTAACTAGATTGTAAAACTAAATAAATTAATATAAATAAGCAAAATATTTTTTCGTGTTTCGACTACCTACCAAATTTCAGTAGGTAAGCCTGAAACTCCTGAAAGAGAAACAAACAGTCGCATCCACTTCGCATCCATACGAGCTTTTATTGCTAAAGCTAAGCATAAGAAATATACATGTGTACTTAAATAGTGTTAATTTGTTTCACATAAAATTTGTTTAAATAAAAAGCCTTATTTTAATGAGAGAAATTTTTAATTTTAAAGTACCTAAGTGTCGTTGTAGATACCTACTAGAAACTTGATGCTTTAAAATGAAATTAAATCTTAGATTTAGATTCGATTTCTTAAATGATTAATCGCATCTTTGCAATATTTAGAAGTTCAAATTGCAAGTAAAAACTCCAAAACGATCGCGCTTAAAAATTCAAAGTGCAAGGGTTCAACGACTGCAGCTCCGGGCAAGTACAATGCACCATGGAATGGAGCCCTGTTGCAACAAACATACATGCGAACATGCGCTCCTGATATAAATAGTGCGACCGTAAACATTTCAAGCTGTTAGACGACTCATAACATAAACCGACTTCAAAAAGGTTCAATAACCATGGGCGTAACTAGGAGGATTTAGTTCTCTCCTACAACATGCCAAGAAAAAGTCTATCTGCCCCTTAATAGTCACTTAACTCTACGTGCTAACAAAACTTCTACAAAGTGGCGAGTCAGAGTAGGTACCTAATTGTTTATTGGGTCATCGTAAAAGCACCGACTTTAATTAAGTGACATCACGCAGAGATAAGATACCGTCCTCTGCGGAGCCCCGCTACACTGACATGTATTTATGGGCGCCTGGTCCTTGTAATTCGCAACTGAGAAGAATTTGCACGCTGATAAGTGATAACAATGTTTGGACATTAGGTAGCAGCCGCCGATCATAGAGATCTTGTTGAATAAGAATCGCCTACGTTCCTATAAGTTTTAGTTGTGTTTTTTACAGAAATTATTAGAGGGTTTGGTCCTCATGCGGGCCCAGTGCGGATCGAGGGCTGCACACAGTTCCTTGAATTACCTACCGACTTCGCAGATACGTTCAGGTTTCCTCCCGATGTTTTCCTTTACCGAAAAGCTCAGTGGTAAATTCAAATTGAATTTCACACATAAGTAAACTCAGAGATGCGAGCCGGATTCGAATCCCCGACCCTCTGCATGCGAGGCGGAGGTCGAACCACTACGGCTTTTCCATTGCGACCATATCAGCTGATTGCAATCTCTGAAGCGCTCATGATGTCCTGGTACCTTTCAGCGAGGACGGCGTGACGGCGTGCCCCACAGACCGGCTTCTGCGTGCACGGGAAACATGCCGTGTCGACGGCGCAGACATCGAGTGCATCCGCCTGCACTGCTGCGACTCGCATGCCCACATCGCCGGCCGGTAACTGTTTAACCTCTCATAGCACCCTGGTACTTTCTGACGAAGTCCCTGGCTACTGCGAGCAGGGAGAGGTGTCTCGTGTCGACGGCGCAGATATCGAGTGCTTTCACTGGCACTGCAATATGCTCACAGTTCGAGCTTGTATCTTTCTCACCTCTTATGATGCCTTGGTACTTTTCAGCAAAAACATCGCATCTGAATCATCCCGATTTCCTGGTAGACACTTGCGATAACCAGCGATAACATAGTTTGGACGTCGCAGTTACTACCTACTTTATTTGCATTCTGTGGTGCAGTGATGCATAGCAATGTAGTCTTTGTTTGCTCCCGAAGAAGCTAATACACATAATCACATTAGCAATTAGCATTCAGGAAGAAACATACATCTTTACATTTTACATGAAAAAATATTATGGGAAAAACACTTTCTAACTCCGACAACGAAAAATAAGTTTGGTTAGTTTCGGCTACATTTTCTTATCTAACATTAGTACAACCGGACGTAAATAGTAAATACCTACCTATAACTAGTCTTGGTAATCGATACCAAAATGTGTTAAGGGGGAGATCCCATATCCCTATTTACGAACTTGAATGAGGCCCTTTTTCAGTTGGTTGCGTTTTTCATCCAATACAGGTCGCGGAACGGATCTTGAGCGTTGAGCGTGGTTGAGCGAAAGTAGAGGGGATTTCTGCGCATGTTTACGACTGAAGGGCCAATAAGCGCCCGCTGCGTCCCGCGCCCCTCTGCCAATGAGACCTTATTTTTGACTTCTGCCTATCGAAGGCCACCGCTCAAGCTCCGTGCCGATGCCTGTACCTATACCGCAGGAACAGCAACCTATTATAGCACGATTCAAATACAACTTAGAAGGCGCGTGGCGGGCGCGAAGAACTTGAGCCGTTTACACAGAGTCTATTATCACTCAACCGCAATGAAATCGAAGTCACTTTGTATAAGATTTTTCCATACAAAGTGACCCGATTTCATTGCGGTTCAGTGTAGCGTAATACGAGCGCCTAAGTTGTACCTGCTATACGCTGTTACGATTAAACTTACATCCTCACAATAGATGGCGCGGATGAAAGTTTACAATAGATGGCGCTCTTGTAACCTTCCAGCTGCATCCCAAAGGCGGTGGAGCCGTGCAGCCTGGGCCTCTGCGAGCAGGCGTGCGAGGTGCGCGGCGAGCGCGTGTGGTGCGCCTGCCACGCCGGCTACCGGTTCGAGCCCGACCACTACCGGCGCAAGACGCAGCCGTACTGCGTTGGTGAGATCTTCTTGCATTAAGAAACCTCAGTCTAGCCTAGCTAGCTATACCGGGTTCCACGTCCTATCAGTGGACTTTCTGACAGTGCATCAAATCTAGTCGAAGTTACTTAGGATGTAAATCTTTGCCTGGCGCCCAAGCTTTACCTACGATAAAAAAGTAAGAAAGATTTATTTATTTTATGGACGATTCAATGTTCAAAATCACTCAGAGGGCAATGGTGAGGGCTATACTCGTGGTTTCTTTGCGTGTATACAATCTGAAATGAGGATAGCTATCCACAGTAGAACTAGGGTCACCGACACCGGCCGAAGAATTGCGAACCTTAAGTGGCAGTGGGCGGGGTACATTGCTCGCAGGATTGGCCGATGGAGCCAGAAAGTTCTCGAGTGGCGTCTGCAAACCTGGAGACGAGCTGTCGGTAGGCCTCCAACTAGATGTAGGGCCGACCTCGTAAAGGTCGCGGGAACCTGGTGGTGGAAACAAGTAGCATAACACCGGTCTGAGTGGCAAGCTTTGGGGGAAGGCTGGACGTGTTTCGGCTGGCATAATGATGATGATGATTCCCTCAGATATCGACGAGTGTGCCAGCAACAACGGCGGCTGCGAGCACCGCTGCGTGAACGACCCAGGCGGCTTTCACTGCGAGTGTCCAGCGCCGCTGGCGTTGGCCGCTGACGGCCGCACCTGCGCGCGGCCGGTCGTCATGCCTCGGCCGGTAACGTAATAAGAGACCATAAATCGTTGCAGCTTTATTCGAAGGAGTAAGGAGTACGAGCAATATGTGTCAGTTTGTGAGAAGGCTAGGTGACTGGCACGGAAAATGCCCGGAGCCGCTTACCTTCTTAGCTCTTAGCCGTTGATGGCCGTCAGTCGTCATGCGGGTCATGTCCCACTCTGCTGGCTGCGAATGACTGAACGATCCACCATGATCACCAATTTCTTGCTAGCGAGAACCTATTATCCATGCGCAACTAGCTGTAGTGTATATTTGGAAGGAACTATACGGAGTACGGAGTAAAACGTAACGATATTTTACCCAAATAAGCTACCGTTTCTAAGCATGTTTTTTTAGGTTAGCTTGGACTATGAGTAAAATATCGTCACAGCGTTTGGCTTGACCCCGTATAAATTCGACTTTCCCTAAACCTAACACTTTATTTACCCATGAATGGTCTGCCCACCCCACGCGAGAATCCGACCCGCGACTTTTACGTAATTTAACCACATTTATCTCGTTACCCATCTTCAATGTAAATTCACCGGCTGCCAAATAGCAATGCTCGTAATGTTGTGTTCCAATAGGGGGTTCAGGCAGCCGGTGAAACTTCTGGCACAGAGGCATTCCATCTTCGGCCTCAGGGTAGGCAACGCATTCGAGATCTTATGGTATCTTAGGGGATCATAGAATTTCGGTGTCCATGGGTCGCAGTGGCCACTTACCATCAGGTGGGCTGTGCGCTCGTTTACTTATAAATACCATTGGTATTAAAAAAAGTACCAGGGCATCATATGTCGCAGGAGCCGCTGCCGCTGGTCCGCGCGGCGTCGCGCTGCTACGCGCCGTGCGACACCGTGTCGTGGCTGTCGCGCAAGGTCAGACACTTGAGCGACCAGCTCGCCTCCACGCAATCGGCGCTGAAAAAGCTCATGGATAACCCCGTTATTAAAGGAGAAGGTAAATCATTCATTCATTCGTTCATATTCATTTTAACCGTTTGCAAATGGTTTGCTACCGTATCCATGCTTAGTCCATACTTTACCTAAACTGTACGTTACGTCTTCAAGCTTAACCCGCTAAAACGATTAAAAGAAAGGAGTCCTGGGGAAGGACAGAGGCTACTTTTGATCCCAGAACATGAATCCCCAGACGTGAATTATAGGAGATTATAGATAAATAAGGGATGTTAAGAGAAGGCTTATAAAAATGTTTTTTAATTTCCCTTTAGCCATGTAGGAACAGTTTTGAAGGTCACGATCATGACATCTATTGTAAATGGAAATTTGTCTCTTCAACGAAGATGTTCGGTTTGCAGAGGGCCCGTACGCCAATAGAGTGCTGGACGCCACCGCGCCCCTGGAAGGGGGCTACTGTCGCTGCGAGAGGGGGCCTAGAGTAAGTACATCCATACTAAGTTATATTAATATTAACTCCGTCTGTTTGGCTGTGTATTGCCTCTTCACCCTTAAACAACGGGTGCGATTGGGATGAAATTTGTTATGAGAGAGTTCGGGTCCCACAGGGAAGGATATGAACTCCTAAAACTTTTTACTGGGTTATAGGTATTTAACTCTATCTCAAAGGTTAGCCTACGTAATGTCGTTAATACAGAAAACTATTGACAGCAAAAACTCAATTTAAATTAGTGTCTGACTCGGTAATACTCAGCATACGAGTATCTATCTACATAGCGAATTACCTACACACTACGAGTCGGACTCGCGCACGAAGGGTTCCGTACTATTTTATCTATAAAAACGGCAAAAAATTGTATGGGAGCCCCCTTCAATATTTTATTTACTTTAAATACTCTTTACATTAATCTAGGGTCCACCGGGCGCACCAGGCATGGAGGGGCCCAAGGGCGACGCGGGCGCGCGGGGCCCCCGGGGCGCGCGCGGGGCCCCCGGCTCCATGGACCTGATACTGCTCCTCCTGGCTGACATCAGATACGACATCAACAACTTGGAGAAGCGAGTGTATAAGGAGGGCGAGCAGTGAGTACCAGAAAGCCAGGAACTTGGACGATAAACTTAAGGCCGTTCCCTGACCCAGCATCGTCAAATAGCTCATGGATCATACTTTTCTAAGAAATGTTAAAAGTTAAAAATATGAAAATAACATACGTATGTTATATTTGATTATATCGTCCTTAAATTGACAGCTTTCGTTACACGTTTCACGAAACTTCGTTCGATACAATTTAAAAACTAAACATAACAAAAAAATTATCCATACCTATTAAATGGATAAATTGACAGCTTTTATTAATGCCATGTTTTAAGACGGTATTTTTATAGAAATTAAATCGTGTTAAATACTAACTTAATTTGGCGTTATGTGCGTAGCGCTTTCTCTTTCACTCGTTACACGAGTGACAGTGACGGCTGAGCTGGATTTAGAAGCGGCATTAATGGAAAAAGAAGAAATATGTACTTTACTTTTTCAGTCCGGAACGCTTCAACCTCCAAAAGGCCTGGCGCAGGCAGCGTAAGCAGGACAAACTTGATCGGGAGAGAAGGACAGAACAGGAGCTCGAGGCGTACACCGCACCGCCCGTGATAGCCACGCAAGGGCCCGTCGAAATCTCTCCACACGGTAACCTCTATCTGCTTATGATATCCTAGTACATACAATCGCCAAAAAACTACTTATTGGCTTTCGTTGCACCGCTACAACAATTTCTGCTTTGCCCAAAGGTTTAACTGGTAGAGAATGGCTTATGGCATTAAGTTCGCCTTTTGTGTTAGTTTTTAGTAATGTGCAATAAAGTTTAAATAAATAAATGAACGAACACTTCGATTGATTTGTTTGTTTGTCTATAATAATTTTGTCTAGATTAGACAAACAAACTGTTAATTAACAGCTGCCCATTTAGTATCTTAGTACTTGGGCGACCGAGATTTGCTTGGATGAAAGTAAAATTGCGGTTCCCAGATAACCTAAAGTATATTGCAAATTACGTCCAAACCCTTAGAGCCGTTTCTGAGATAGCTGGAGTAATAGATTAAAGAGAAGAAGAAAAGGTAGGATCTGTACTCTGCTAGTGATATATGTCTAATGCATCATCATAATATCATCACCATCATCATCATCATCACAACCATCATCATCATCATGTCTAATGCAAACCACATGTTATTGTTAAAGGTCACAACGATTCTCCCAAATAAATAAGCATCCAATTCTTTATTTTTCACAGGTCTGAACGGTCAAATCACCCACGACGCCGAGTCAACGACCGACTGGACCCAGGTCAAAGGGGAGACAGAACCTTCAGACAGCCAGCAGTTCCAGGACATGGATGAGAAGCTTCTGGAGTTCCACTTGCTAGCCAACTCCTCGCGGCTGGATGAAGAGGAAGAGGATCCTGACACCGATTATGACTACAGCTTTTACTAGAATTACATAAAGCGATGGAGATGTTGTTTCATTATTCCCATTGACCTATAATAACATATGGACGAACAGTGCCTAGCAGAATATGTCAAAATATATGGAGCAAACTGACATTAGAAAACACGTTCCAATATGCTAATATCTCTTTATAATAAGTATCAAGATAAATATTTTGTACATAAAGTAAACCTAACACTATAAGACTTAAGTGTCAAATTTACTGAGCGCCAAATGGTTGCCTGAGTTTTTCGGGCACCCGTTTTGACGGGCCATTTTTCTCCGGCTGATTGTGAATCCTTACTTATAATAGATCAATGATTATTCCTTATCCCTTCTCCAGAATGAGGTTATTTTAACTGCAAAGACAGACCGAAAGAAAACTCAAGATCACTCATAGGGCAATGGAGAGGGCTATGTTTTTCAGGGTTTCTATGTGTGAAAGAGTCTGATATGATGATACGCAGCAGAATTTACTGACTAAACACGAAGAATTGCGAAAGTTTTCTGTAACAGTGGGCGGCACTTGATTGCAGAACTCGTTGGCTGGGCGTCATTCGCTGGTCCCACCAGAGCGACGCTCAGACCGTAGGCCTCCTACAAGATGGTCCTGGTCCAAGTGACGACCTGGTAAGCGTCGCGGGAATCCGTTCGGATTCCGGTATGTATGGCGAATTGTGGTGAAGGCGTCTTTGACCAAAATGAGGTTGATTAGTACGAAACATTCTAACACCAACCAAAAATTGATTTACCGCTCTCTTTCTCTATCTTCGAGTGTAGGTCTCCTCCAATGCATACCAGTCCGCTTAATCTTGGAATATTCTTGGGTTTACCACCACTTTACCACTTGGCCACATAAAATGAAAAACCAAATAAATTACAATAATAGATTTATGAATAAACATTAATACATTCAACGAGTATCGACCGATGCGGATTGGGGTGGCGTCTAGCTCGACACGGCGGGCGTATACTGGGCGGCGAGTCGTTTGAACTCGTTGGCCTTCGCATTGTAGTCCTTCGTGAACGGGTGGTCGGGGTAGCTGTCGAGAAGCTGGGCGATGTAGCGCGTCGCCACCTGCAAGTTTATGGTAGCCTGGTACAATAGATGCCAAGGTAAAATGGCTGCTTGACCTAGCTCCTCACACCGCGTAGACCAGGGGCTTCAAATCTTAGCTAGGTAAGTCAAAGTAGACTTTTATTTACTATGTGTGAAATTAACTTTCACCACTGTTTTTCGGTGAATGAAAGCACTGTGAGGAAATCTGCACGCATTTGCAACTGCAGATACTATTACAAATCGCGATAGGCGCGGTCACTTCCCCCCCCCCCCACCCCTCCCCAAAACTTTGTCTGGAACTGCGCCTGCAAAAATCTTGGATTACAGGTTGATACTCGATGTCCAATTGTTATTGAGCTATACGATAATGAATGAGGATCACCGCAAATGAATTCGCTGCTATCGCGTGAGGTTCAGTGTTGCCAGTTTAGCACATTACATGCAATATTATACGCTAAAAATTGGCGTGTTCCGGTCTCCGAAACTTCAAATGTCACAGTGACATTGCCACTATTGTTTGTAATGACAAACTTAACATCGACAGCCAAACCCCACACGACAGGTGGCGCCAACTGGTGAGTAGGAATACGGTGGCACTCATTGACTCTATAGGCTGTCAGTTGAAGTTGAAACTGGGCGATGTCGAGATGAATTGGTTCAAAAGACAGAGTCAAAGTTTAGGCAGGTAGTTGTGGTCATCACAGGCGGTACTAGGACAGGCAGGTACCTCGGGCGGCTTGGGCGTGTGCCTGGCGGCGACGGCCAGCCCCAGCAGTAAGTCCGGCTGTTGCGGCGCACGCGCGGTCGCTTCGCTCAGCATCTGCTCCGCCTCCTCCCACATGCCTGCAACACACTGTTTATGAATACCTGACACATATTGTGAAGTTATTGTTGGTAAGGTTATCCATGCAGTTTCTAAGACTCAACTCGGTTTTTTAGTTTTTAATCAAAGCTCGAGTTTTTTTGATTTGCTGGCGATTCGAATACTTTAGAGACTCTTAATATTTGAACAACTCGAAATTCGAATTTGAATGAAGAATGATTTGGTTGTCAACTTTATTAGACACAAAATTGAGTCGCCAATAATAGGTATAGGTATAGGTTTGCGCGGGCTGGTTTTCCGCAACTCGACGTCATGATTACGCCTATTTTGCGTGGTTTTGGGCTGGCGGGGCTACTCCTGCCAACCCAGCTCCCGAAGAAAGCCTAGCAGACCCTTGATGTTGCCGACGACTTCCTGGAGCGACCTCGGATTTCCGAGGTGTGTTGCCCGAGTCGTCAATAATGGACTCAAGTCTTTAGACACGCTAACAGCACGCTAACGCAACCCGCCTAAGAGAGTATAGCACGATACAACTTAGAAGGCGCGCGGCGAAGCACTTAAACCGTTAACGCAGAGTCTATTGTCGGTTGATCCACGCGCCTTCTAATTTGTGTGAACGTGCACCAGGGCTGCGTACCTCTGGAGGCGGCGGCGGCGGCGCCCACGGCGGCCGGCCCGGCGCCGAGCGCGCCCAGGCGCTCCGACAACTCCATGATGCTATAGTGCGCGTCCTGCACTCCTGGTCCGCCCTGAAACGTTACATCCATATTAATATTATTATTGCGAAAGTAACTCTGTCGGTCTGTCTGTCTTACCTCTTCACGCTACAACCGCTGGACCGATTTGCATGACATTTGGTATGGAG
>OZ020286.1:11514429-11566871 GCA_963971205.1 Aethes cnicana | reverse complement strand
CGTGCGCCCGGCTTTTAGGTTATCTTCGATCCCGGCCCCGCTGCTGTAGGCTGTAGACTACCTAATTCGCACGCACACGATAATTCCTGCAGGTAGTGCCGGTTTGTTTACCTACCCCCGGCATTGCGGCCGTTGCGCCTGAAACTAGAACCTATCGATTCGCTGTCAAACCGTAGCGCTGTGTAGGTGAACTAAGTTAGGTCTCAACTCTGTAGCGCTAGTCTAGATAGTACTACGTCGTAGCTCGCTACGTGACTCGAGTTCACTATTCCAACGCTCGCACGCAGCAGGTAGATAAAGCGTTACACGGTTTACAGTCTCGAAAGCCCTATCCAAAGCAATGTTCCAAAGCTCGGCAGGTGAAACCTTCATGCTTAATTGCGTAGCATTTCTATCTGAGAATCGTGAGTGGCAAAAAACTTTGCTTTAATTAAGGTCTACCCTCGGACAAAAAAATGTGGGGGATGTTTTCGGAAAGCCGACAAAGGCGGGTGGGTTTGGGAACGGGATGCGAGATCGCGCCGAGATGTTGGGATAGGTTCACTGCGCGTGGGCAGCCGCAGTGTATCTACCTACTCGATTATCATATGATTTCCATCGTAGTTCGTTGCATTTAACCGCTTAGAGCTTAGATGAATTCAATCTATCTGTTACCTTGCTTGCGTCTTAGATTTTGGTAGGTACCTACCTTATTTCGTTTTGATTTTTGTGAAAATTACACCTCGACATGGCAAAAGATATAATAAAGATATTTTTATTTATTTATTTAAAGGGTATTTTTTATGAATTTTGATTAAAATTTCGCGTACAGTTAGGAAATTCGTTGAATAAACACTTAATTTAGAAGATCCTACTTACCTAATCTGGCCATTACTCGAGTTATTATCTAGGTAGGTATAGCAACGAAATTAGTTTCTGACATGCGAGCTTTCCTAACTTTTAAATGATGTTGGTCAAACTTCCATATTTATCTCGATCCTGGATCCTACTTTATGATTTATGAGGGCATTAACGTGAAAAACTCGAAAAAAAAAACGAAACTAAAATTATAGGTACCTAACTAAAAACTAATAACTATTTTTTTTTTAGGGCACCGCCTTCAAAAATTAATTTTATTTAAACACCTAGGTACCACTAGGTAATTAGAAGAATTTTAATGAAAACTAGTATAAGAAATGCATTTTTACTTGATTTATCTTTCATACCGTACATTTATCATTATTACCGTACACTGTTCGGCCTGTAGGCCAATTACTTGACATTGGCGAAATTGTCTTGCACATAGACAGAAGCCATTATTTAAAAGAGAAGAAGTATAAGAAATGTCAGACCATCTAGGAAGGAGTAGGTACCTATCGAACTGTATATACCTACCTACCTAGGTAACTTTATTCTATACGTCTGTTATTTATTTTTACATTTCTCTCGCTGTAGGTACCTACTATTAACTACCTACTAAACTTCTTAATGGAATGATGTACATTAGGTACACTTTTCTCGCTTAAACAGGGATAATTTTCAATTTTTTCAATAAAAACCTGTAAAGTTCGTTAATAACTATTCCTACCTAGATGGATGTTTGTTACTCTTTCACGTAAAAACTACTGAATGGATTTTAATGAAACTTTACAATAATATAGCTTATACATCAGAATAACACATAGGCTACAATTTATAAAGATATTTTGTATATAAGCTACTCGAAATACTAATCCTGCGCAGACGAAGTCTCGGGCTCCCGCTATATATGGTTATTAGTGATCCATTCATTCAGCCCTTCATTTTGATACCCCACTCGATAAATTTGACAAAAAAAACGTATTTGGAAACGTTTAAAATGCCTCCAAAAGTCAGCCATTTTGTTTATTGCTATTTTGATATACCCAGTGTCACACTCACAATTAAGGCGAATTTAACGACACCTCGCATGCTAAAATCTATCAAGCCATTTAGGCTACACAGCGTGCCAAAGAAATATACATACGTACATATATACACTCGAAAAACATAACCTTCCTTCTGGCGCAGTCGGGTAAAAAAGGCCTTCAGTACCGTCTGAGAGCTTAAGTTTTAGACAAAAGAATCGTAAACATCTGTCACCTTTTACACGCCTACATCCTACACCGTAGAACCGACTAAAATAAAACGGAGTACGTATTGTGTACCCGTAAGAAGCCGTGGTGGCCTAGTGTTTCGACCTACCGCCTCTCATGCAGAGGGTCGGGGGTTCGATTCCGGCTCGCACCTCTAAAGTTTACTTATGTGCGAAATTCAATTTGAATTTACCACTGAGCTTTTCGGTGAAGGAAAACATCGTTAGGAAACCTGCACGCATCTCTGAAGCCATTCCAAGATGTGTGTCAAGTCCCCAATCCACACTGGGTCCGCGTGGGGACTATAGCCCAAACTCTCTCGTGATGAGAGGAGACCTGTGCCCAGCAGTGGGACTCAAATGGCTGTAATAGTAGTAGTAGGTACTGTAGCTAATTAAAGTACTTACCTACCTGGAAAAGATAAATAGTAGGTACCTACTTGTATTTTTTTTAAAGATTCAGTATGAAATTACCCCAAAGTTAAAACGTACTGAAGTATAAATTCAAGCTAAGCTTATAGCTGGTTTTAAAACATCAAATCAAAGGGGTCTGGTACAAAAAGCTTTATCCAAAGCGGTTCCCATGGCCATAACAATCATACGTACATACATACAAACATACATACGATATAGACCTGCATTTCCAGACTCGAGAAACGAGAGCAAAAAGATGGTCAAGCGCGAGTCGCGACTCACAGACCTGTTTTATTTAGGTACTTACCTACTACGAGTGGCTTCCCGCGTGTGGACTATAACCCAACCCTCTCGTGATGAGAGGAGGCCTGTGCCCAGCAGTGGGCCGTAAATAGGCTGTTGTAGTAGTAGCTTCTCCCGGGACTTCGGTATTAGCGTTCCCGCGGCTATGCGTTTTTTCGGGATAAAAAGTTGCCTATATGTTGACCAGTGTTAAACTATCCCCATATCAAATTTTGTTGCAATCCGTCCAGTAGTTTTAGAGTTAAATCCGGGCATACATACATACATACAGTATTTTTTTATAAAATGCGTTATTTTGTGTTCAGTATCGTTTATATAGTCCCCTCGTCTTGATAGTTTCTTTTAATTTTCAAGGTTCAGATGAGACTTCTTCAACAGACTAATAGTACCTAGGTATATAGATAGGGGTAGATAGATATGGGGGTAGTTATAACACTGGTCAATATTAGGCTACTTTTTATCCCGGAAAAAACGCATAGTTCCCGCTTGAAGGCTATTGAATTCAACGCAGCCGAAGTCGCGGGCAGAAGCTAGTTCAGACTATATCAATATCTACTTTATTACCTACATTAGACATGTAAACATACTTGCACCATTATACTAGGTATATGATGTTTCCTGACGTCGTGTAGCACTTGTTAGGGTATTCTCCCGTTTTAAACAAACAGTTCTGCGCATGCGCATGGCTTCCTTTCATCCCATCTCCCTAACAAAATACACGGCCGCCACTTGGGACTCTGTGGCACCACCGCGCTCCACGCCGCCCGCCCGATATCCACGAAGACATCGCGCGACTTTAACGTGACAAGGTATCACACGATCCTCGCGCTTAAAGCTCGTTATATTTAGGACGAGCATGTTTTGTTTTTGTTGCTCTCCGCGATATTAAATCAACATCACATTTTGCAAAGAAAGGACCGAAGCTTCGACGCAGCTCTGCTTTAAAGCTCGACTTTCCGTCAATAATCTTGCACCTTTTTCAAGCTCAATGAGCACTTATCTATTTCGGGATCTATTTACTTCACGTCTTTACAAATATCTCAGGTAGCCTTCTCATAAAACCTTCCGAGAACATCTCAAATCTGAGCTTATTTTTTGCACTCAGTACCGATCCGTACAATGGGTAGAAACTTAATACTGTGCAGTCCTTTATGAGGTTTGCTTTCACACGATGCCTACCTGTGCCTGTACGCAGTACGCCGCAATGAGCTTCAATTTTTTGTCCGAACCTTGAAAACGAAAAGCTCAACACAAAGGGCTTGTTAATTATTCGCTCCTCCATTGACGGGAAACAATAACGCTTGAAAGTTCACTAGAAGTTTTGACGTCAAACAAAATAAACACCTAAAAGCTAAGAATGTACCTACCGAAGATCAGTTATTCCCGTCAATTCTCATTGCGACCTTTTAACAACGCAGTTTAATATGACATGAATATCAAACGAGATCACGTCATGTGCCACACGAAAACGAACGTCTGTATCTTTGTTTTAGGAGCGAAAGGATGTATTTTAATTTGGTCATCGTTTTGTCCCGTTGACATCTGTTCAGGCAGACAAGGCAACATTCCTCTTGGGGTTCAAAGTGATAATACTAGGACAAAATCAGTTTGCAGTGAAAGCCCAAGTATTTAAACAGAGACTTGGAGCAATGACCCACTGTGATAGTACTAGAACAAAATATTTACTGACACCTGGTATTTTTATATTACGCGCCATGTCATCTGTACCTTGTCGGTTAGTCTGTGGATATATTTGGCATTGTGGCAGCACTGCGTAAAGTGAGCGGGGAGGGGTATCTTCGGTCTTCTGGCACAAGACGTCGCAGCAATGATACGTGAAACGAGAAGAGGTTAGTTTAACTTATTAATATCTTTGAAATCTTTATCTAAAACTTACGGTATTTTGCATTGATTTTGAGAAAAACTAATAACGCATGTGTAAATACTGTTATTTTGTCGTAATGTCGTCCTTTTCGACTTGTATTTTTGACAATAATTTATTTGTACTAGTACTAGTATGCCGGGCTGGTATACCAAATATAATATAGTATAGTAGTAGTAGTATAGTAGTAAAAATAGGCCAATAATGGTAATTATTTGAATTGTTATTGTGTTTTTTTTTAGTTTTAATTCCCATTCGTTAAAGGGTTTTTGAGTTTATTTTTAGAAAAAGGCCAATAATGAAACTTTATTGGAACAATTATGATTGTTTTGTTGATTTTGATGCCAATTTTTTAACTATGAGTGATATTTGAGCTTTCTGTGAGAAAGAAAACTTATTATTGTAACTTTGATAAAGCTGAAAGCTATTTTTGTTGATCTCTGCTAGTATTAAGTGTGTAAATACTAACTTTTTATAAGATTTTGAAGACTGTTCGATTTTATGTATAACATATGTGACAGCCCAATGTGCTAAATAAAGAACAAAAAATATCGGTGTTTTTTCTTTTTGTCTGACAAGCCTAAATCAATATTATAACACCCCTAAAATATGACAGCTGTAGATGTTGCGGTTAACTTGTTACATAAAATTTTTGGTCTGGGCGTTCAGTACTTTATTAATTCGTTCTAATATTATGACATTGGGTCTTCATCGGAAGTACCCTCTTCGAAACTGGGTCTTAGGAGGTTAAAATTCTCGAGTTTACGCAGACGCGTCACGTCCGGTCGGTCGGGCGACCATCGATGATTTCGATTGGCGATGTCGACTACGATCGGCCCCTGTGATCCTGTGATTTGTAGCACCTCGGTGTATGGCATTTGCATATGTCACTTCTGTGTAAACTACAATTCCGTTTTATCCTGTTCAACTTACAATTCGCTTTGCATGCGGACGCCAGTGTCGTTTAAGTCCATTGTCGCAGATAATGTGCTATACTACATATTGAGTAGTCCGATCAAACTATACAGTAATCGATAAAATATTCCCGAAGCAGATTTCCTGTGGATTTCAATTGAATCCGTCTAGTTCGAGTTGAGGTTGTGTTGTCAGTGATCCCGGTGACGAGTGGACCGGTTCCACGTCAATAGCCCCTCTCCCCGGAGCCTCATCTTGATGCCCGGCTCTACACACAATAACTCTCGATTTTGACGTTACCCGGCCGTTTCGTAGACTAACGATTCACTTCTACTTTTCTAAGTGCGTTTGAAAGTAATTTAGAACTTCGATGTAAAACACTGCGCTTTTTAAGCTTGGGAATTGAATTGGAATCATTAATAACTATCTTACTTGGCGAGCTCGATTAATAAATGATTACTGAAAGAGAAAATCGTAAAGCGCTCGTGTGAGCGGAATGTATCGAGCACCAGCTAGGCTGCAGAATGGGCGAGATTCGCAATGTGCCGGCCTGCGTTCCGGTCGACGCCACCGGCTCAGGGTCAAGGCCTGGCTCCTGCCCGAGCCCGTCTTGCTCTTGCCTCGCCTCGCACTCACCGGAAGGGTAAAAGCGAAACTGATATTTACTAGCTCCTTTTCCCACGTCGCCTGATCGGGAACCGCCATACCCCGGCTAGCCGTTGACCCCACACCGCGGTCATGAAATCATAACGCCAGCACTGTATTAGAAACCAATAAATGTCAGCTTACTATTCGACGGCACGCTAAATTGGTTGTTAAGTAGTAAACTGCTTTTACTTAACAAGATTACACAAATCTCCCTATCCGTTGACGATTTTTGAATGAAACTACTCAGTAAAAAATAAACGAGCATGTGCCCCGCTCTGCTGAGACGTCCCGAAATTCCAGGGCCCCGTTTTTTGTGTGACTTGACAGATGCATTCGGGACGCCGCTAACCGCATCTTGCATCCTTATCGCTCGCTCGGGGAAGAGATCTACGATTGTGTTTACTACGACGAATTCGAGGGTTATTTTGAGGTGCATTTCGCTATCCCTGTCGCTCGCGGTGGCGCCGGCGGCCGCGAGCGAGCCGGCCGAGCCGTGTTTGTATTGTACGCCGGCTGCAGCGAACAGCATTCTTAACTGCTACTTTTTGTTTCTGAACTTGAACCAGTCGCTAGGTGCAGCGAACTAGAAGTCATTCGGGATCATAGCGCGTTGCGAAAGAAGCATGACGTCACGCCGCGGCACCCCCACGTCTGCGAAACTTAGGGACCCTAATGAATGACTTCCTAATTGCCGCAACAGTACAAATAAAGCCGTAATCCGGCGCGATAGCCCGCGCCTCCGTTTAATTGTGAGCCTTGATCCCTTTCGCTCCTGAGTTTGAAATCGAGTGTCGAGCGTCGCGACGCATACTGCTTCCCGCCGCGAATGCGGAGCGGTTAGTTGTTGATCGAGTGCTTATTTGAAAAGGAGTCTTATTATCGGAGCTGGTAGGGTACTTTCGCTGCTGCTGGCAGGGATTTTGAGTGCGTTTAGAGCTGGCAGCGGCCGGGAGCCGTGCCGACGAGCCGCAGTAATGTTGACGATAATCCATCTCGGCTGTCCTGTCGCGAATCAGCCGCGGCCCCACTTCGATTGCTGGCCCGTGGTAATGGCTGCCAGCTCATTACCTGCACTGCACTATACCATCGCAATTTCAACGGCGCAATTTATTTGTCTCGGGCTATATTACTGAACAAAACAGCCCCGGCTTCGTTTTCTTGTAAAGGTTTAATGACAGGATATGATGTCGCTGTCAAGCGCGTAGGACGCAGATGTGCGAAGTATGAAAAACGGTTCCGCTGTAGCTGGCAACAACACATGTGCGCGTTTACAGGCGTCGCCGAATCGAGTACCAATTCTTAACGATATTGTTGGGTCGAACAGGCGCAAATGGGTTCTAGATTCGTTATCGTCCGTTGCTACATCTGCCGCAACGGCCCCCACCTGCCGTCACAACCGTCTTGACTTTTCAAGAATGTCCTTCCTTCTGTTAATGACAAAAAACTTATAAATGCCACTTTATCCTCGTATTGTGGAAACATTAATTAAGCTACGAGCTAACGAGCAGATTAGCTTTGACATAAAACGAGGTCGATTTGAGATTTAATTTAGGTCAAAATATCGGACGTCTTCAAGTTCTATTCTCGAAATATTCTTTTTAACTAGCTATGAAGTATTGGTTGTTTAAAATCATGTTGTCATCATGGAAGTTTATGGCCATATCAGTATATAAAAAGGTACTCTGTGGTAATGGCCAAGTTGCAGGTCTGAACTCTGAAGTTACCTATTGTGCAAACATGAAATTTTCGTAATATTATTTAACTTTAACAGTATTTTTCGTATACTACAAAGTAAATACTGCTCATAAAACGCTCCACCTTAAAGTTTAATTTGCTACCAATAAAAGTTTCACTTGGGTTATAAAAAATGACATTTATTTATTTTATTATAGGTACGCGTCGTCTGTATTACGCGCATTGCTGTTTTGATAACCATATTACAGTTTGATAATATTATAAACATGTAAATGTAATTCAAACACCGACTAGGTAATTAAATCTTACCGGGCCCTTTACACGTGAGCAATACAAATAGAAAAAAAAATCTTTAACCCAATAAAAGTTTCAGGCACATTTAAAAGAACACAAAAAATGTGTATAGGTTAGGTACCTACCTGGTATAAAAAGACTTAATACAAAATACCATAAATATACACCCAACCGCAATGAAATCGGGTCACTTTTGGAAAATTCAATACAAAATGACCCGATTTCATTGCGAGCGATTGTATTATAAGTATTACAACATAACTTAAGTTGTTTTCACCTGATGCGTGTTTGGTTTGAAGGGCTGCGTGCGCGCCGTTGGAGCAGCTGCCACCACGTGAGAACCGCTAACGGCCGAGCTTATCTATTACAGTACAGTTGTTTCACTGGTCGAAAATAACTATAAACGAACATTTTTCCTTATTCATAAGTACTCAATGAAATTGGAAGTAGGTATACGATATCATCAATTATACTTCTTAATGGGAACATGTGTAGGAAAATATAAGTAATAGGTACCTAGCTATTGAGACTATTTTTAATCGACTTCATATTTACTGTGGGTTATCGCGGGTAGGTATCACAATAAGCGGAAATATAGGTACAGCTTTACATACGTAAACAATTACCTGGTCCGAATCGGCACAAAGGAACGCCTCAAGGACCTCCGAATGAATCGCGGCGTACCAAATTGTCTGAAATTAAAAGCAACCATTATCTTTTGTTAAAAGTTCTTTGGTGGAATCACTTTAACACTTGCCACAAAGAGACGGTAAGATAACTGTGAAGGAAAAAATCGCTTACCTGCGCCTGCGTCTGCCTACCTGTTCTAATCAGGTCTAATGGCGATAAATTAAACTCACGTCGGGAACGGGATTTACGGGCTTTCATTATTGCGATATCGGGCCGAGGGTCGCTGACCCTGCAGCCATTAAACGAGCTGCAGCAGCCTCCGAAGTGGGTGGCTCGGGTAAGCCGATATGTCAAAAGGAAACGTTCAATACCCGGTGTCGAGTTGCCTTTAGATTTTCGTCTCGCATGCTGGTGCATTATTTCGCATCGTTAATTGTGTACGGGTTTTTGTGCTGACAGCCTCATACGCCACCTGTCGACTGGTGTAATTAAAGAGCGCAAGGTACAGGTTCACCTTCGCGAGCCGGCCGGATTATTTATAGATGCCCGATTGAGTGTAATGGGAGGGTAGTTGCAGGTTCGCGTGAGGCCTCTACTCCCGCAGCTGGCGGAAAGGCGCCATCTGCCGAGCGCGCCGGAAACGTAATTTGTTTTGTTTTCGAATTTCGAACCGTTTCGATTCCCCGGACCGTATGCAAAGGAGCAACCGCCGCTGACATTTGCGCGTAACGGTCACGTCACGTGGCCGTCACACACCACCACCACGTAAATTATTTTAGTCGGACCCCCGGGACACGTGAAGGAGCAAACAACTCGAGCGTAAATTTTTTCATACATAGGAAACGAGCAAGTTGAGCTACAATCAACACACGTGTTTAAAATGCCATACCTAACCGGCATGTGGGTTCGGGTTAACAGTTCCTTTATTGCTGAATGAAAACGTTTATTATAAAATAATTACTCAAGACACTGTGCGCTGTTTAAGTTAATCTCTGATATTACTTTAAAGGTCAGCTCTGTAATTGATTCGCTTATTGTTGGAAAATAAGAAAGGTTGCTACGATTTAAATAACCGGGACTGCATAAGTCGAGTCGTTCCGAGTTTCGAAACAGTCTCTTTAATCGACGCGGCGACATCTGCCGGCGCACCTGCCAATTTAAATGTTTTTCCATCAATACTTCTCAAACCATTTGAAACGATCGAGATGAGACTGGTTATCAACCGCTCTTTATGTCTCCCTGGTCCTGGATCAATATTTTACTCTCAGTCCAATGGCTTGCATTGCATTATCTCGAATGATCTTCAAATCTGTAGATTCCTCAATATGAATTTATGGACATATCATTTCTGCAGACTCTTTTTGGTTTCCCCAATTTTAATTAAACAAAAGAGTTCTTTCAGTTTCAGCCGGTGATGGTTCAATAACGGGTGTGGGGTGGGCCATTTGTCCGATAATAAGCCTCAGTCATTCACCATTGCAATTGACACCTGAGGCACGAAGTTCGCCCTTATTTAGCTCGTCATTAAGGAAATGAGCGGCGGCAGGCGGCACGCACGCCGCGCCGACCTGTAATTTCGACCGATGCAAATAATTGAAAAAGAAAATGTCTCCCCTGATTGCACAATTTAATGCATTCCTTTGGCGGTGACAACAATAACTTCATATTACAATGAATATATTTGGCGTTACTCGTGTCGTGTGCACCGGTCGATTTGAAAGGACATCAAAAGCTAGCCGATAAGCGAGCGTCCGCCGACGCCGCTTGCTCTGTCTTGGACGGAGCCTTAGCTTTATTCGACGAACCCAATTCAAGCTCGTCCTTATATTCAGCATTGGCGTGTTCGTCGAGATAATGGCCGTATTAAATAAAACTATAAAAACGATTCGCCTGTGGATGTTCGGAAAGCGCACAGAATATTGTATAGCTCGAAAGCGAGAGCGGCGCGACGGCATTCCTCGGTAATAGTCCTTAGAGGCTCGCGCTCGCCACTACAGCCCTTTTATTCATGGGTTCTGAGATCTTTTCAAACTGCGCGACTTGAAGAGCCGATTGAGACGTTCCGTATCTGTAATCTGATCGCTGTTAGTCTTATCTTTACCTCTAAACCTTAACGGAAAAGGCGTTCTAATATTTAATTGTTCTTCAATTCGTATTAATTCTAATTGCGGTTTATAGATTGTCCTGGTTGGGTCTATATCTGCGGACGGAATATCTAACTCGAGCGAGGGAGCAGCTCGTTATAATCGGCGCAGGTTCAGGTTTCGTGGAAGCGGCCTCGTGCCTTTACATCCAACGTTCGGCCGATCTTGTTTTTACCCGAACCCCGGTGCATTGTTTTAAATATCTTTCCGAGGCCAACTGAACATAGCGATTGGATATAGTAACATAGATATACTTCAGATATTACAATTTAGTTAAGTCACTTGTATCTCGTCTCTTTAACGTCAGGTTCCAAATGCCATTCGATCTCGTCAAACACGTAACATCGATAAAGTACAAAACTGATATCTACTTTTGACGTTTACTGTAGAGTAAGCACATCCAAGGGGGAAAATACAGTACTTGATCAGCGGCAACTGTCAGTTGTTTTCTGTTTCCATTTGAATTAACGTGTTGACACAGAAACACACTCCAGCGCCGCCTCCCGGGGGAGCCGGGCGGAGAGAGCGCCGCGCGCGCGAGTTGCAAGTTGCAAAAACTCAATCCGCATTACCATAAAAGCATTTAATCACAAGAAAACATAAAGAACAACACGTCATGGATCCGGTAATTAAGAACAAATATCGAATGTATAATTTAGAATACCGAATCGATAAATTTCAGATAAAATATGTCTTGCGGCCATTACTTCGGCGGTGACATTGTTGGGTCGCCTTGATTCAGATTCGGCTAATTCTTTATTCTCGGAGTATCCGAAAATGGACAAATAGGTGGTCGACCACTTTGCTATGACCTCTGGATATGTAAGTTGGCGAGTCTCTTCACCCGAGGTGTCTCGAAGCTCGTCGCTATAGGCGGTTTCCTCTCTGAGAAGCCGCGAGCGTTTGATCCGCCGCCTATCGGCCTCAACAGCACCAAATTCATTTAGATGTTTATCGCTTTCAAGAAAAACTAATAACGTCAATGCCAGTTGAAATATGGATCGGGCGTCGCAGGCGCTCACCGTTTTCGAGGTATTCCATCTTCATTCCGCAGAAGCTCAAATTAATTGCTTTTGACAATGACAAATTTGTTGTCAATAGATTTATTTATTCTCTTGTTTATTAAATAGAACATCATCGATGCTCCGTGGGCGCATTTGCGAATTAGCATTCGGGAACCAGTGAAGCGTGGCAAAGTAGGCAAAGAGCGCCCGGCCGCCGAGGCTGCATACATCAAAAGCGCCGCCGGTTGACAGATATTTTGATACTTATGCTAATTATCTTAATATATCTAACTCTAATTTATTCATGGATGACTTATTTCATGCCGGTGACCTGTTTTTGTAACAAAGTGACTCGCGAGTGACTTAGCCGCGCTCGCGGTGGTCTCGCCGAACCCGGAAAGTGAAATGTCACTTGCGATTTACTTGATCTTTTTACTACATCATGAAGGATATGTCTTAATAATAGAATAAACTGCGTCACATATAGGTATCTGATTCAGTGAATTTAAACGTTTTGTTAGGAATGTCTGATTTAATTCAAATGTGAGACGGAGTTCGGTTACGGTGCTTTAACAGCCCAAAAAAAAAAACATCAAGCAAATTAATAAACTAATCGTCCGTTTGAGTGTTTCTTATTTGGATCCGAACACCCGTGACGCCGGTCGGCGATTAGTCCGGTTGGTCGCCGCGCCCCGTGCGTTGCACTCTGTCACAAATGTCCGCGTCATCGACACTTTTAACAATTTTTCCGCCATAAATATCAACCCACCGCCACTTACGAGTATAATAATAATATTCATAAATGACCAATTGATCTAAATAAGCTTCTATTAAGCAATAATCGTTACCATAGTTGTAATGATCTTCGATGAGCTTAAACTCCGGAATAGGAGCAATTAAATTTATTGTGCAAATACAAGGATCATTTGAGCCAGGCGCAATAAAAAGGTCGTGTTGCATACGAATAGGAGCTAGATTAGTGTTTACGACTTCACGGGCGGCGCGGACCATTGAGTTCCCGCGACGACCCGCCGACCTATCGCAAAATAAAGCACCCATTCGCGCTACGACAACCTTGAACTAGTTAATCGGGGCGCGAATAAATCTCCAGACAGACGCAAAAAAAACCCGCCGCTTAGAGCAGACGTATGATTATCTTATTATAATATTCTGTACCGGCCGTAACTGTTACCCGAAACCTTTTTATGTTGCGTCCGCGTTGCAGCGCTGCACGCGAGCCGTTTGATGTGGGTCCTGAGGACCACAAATCATAAATGGGGTGCCGACAAAAAAATACGATATTAATCTAAATTTACCGTTCATTTTTGAAGTCTCCGCGAGTTTGTTTTTAGCCTAATGGTAGTAATACATCGACAAAATGAAACCGTTCCTTTTTTGACAAAGCGGATCAATAAATAGATGCCTACTTAAATACTGACACGACTGGTTATAGGCCGCATTAAATTAGTTTCACTGTGAATGTATAAATAAGTAGTTATTTGTACAGTTTAATGAGGGGTTCGGTGATTGCTTCTCCATCGTATTGTAATTATGGATCATAAACAAAGAGCTTCATGTTTTTAGTGTCCGGAAAAAACTGCCAAAAGCTAATCTGTTCACAGCAATTAACCTATCATGCGTTGTTTAGTGGAGGTCGTTGTTAATATATAGGTGGCGATCGGCGGCATTCATCTGTAAATCAGTCTCCTTCCATAGTCTGCAGTCCTCACTCGCATCGCGTGACTCTCGCAGTCTTGCCGTACACCCATTTCGAAACTCAAAAAGAGTCGAATCCATTCAACATCGTGAGAACAAAGCGCTTTCCAGGATCGATTCGTGTTTTGACATCTTTTCATGCTTTTATGGCGACTGCAATTTGGATGCATTGCGGGATTAATAACCGATATTACTGACACGGTCCAGCTGCACAAAAGATTGCGAGCTTCATAATAATAATACTTAACTGTTTCGTGATGCGTAAATTAGGTACCTACATAGACGGTTCAGCGTTTTTTTTGGAAATAATCATGATCCACAAAAGCCATTTATAATGACAAAAGAGCTAGAACAAGATCCTATGGTATCTATCTGCGTATAGACAAACTAGAAGAAGGAACACATTTATTCATGACAGGACAACACATAAAAAAAAAGGAATAACAATACAGGACAAATAAAGTGGCCTGTCACGAAATGGTCCTAACTCAGCATGTGCTATCATTGCTGCCAGCAAACTAGTCCGGCGTAAAGTCCCACACATAGAAGGCTTCCCTGTATTGTGGTAGCTCTATCCCGATAGATCGCTTCATTCGATACCTTGCCTTCCGATGACCGCTTGCATCAGATCATGTTTCCCTGGTCCTAGTTAAACAAGAATGGCCACTTCTTGTTTAATCTTCACCTTTTTGACTAGGTATGAAATGAAGAGTTGCGTTCGTATGTAAGGTACATTCAGCATCAAAAGTAACTTCGTATTTTTAGTATCAGTCCAAAAACAAACCACTCGGTTTGCATAGTACCTACTTCACTTTGACAAAGCACTATAACTAACTGCCACGGTATTTACTTTCGACGCCGATCGCTTTTATTTAACGTGAAATCAAAAACAATATTAAAATTGACTTTAATGAAAAAACTACAATAACACGGACCTAAATGGGCATAAATAAGCTTGTAGTAGCCAATGAGCGGTAAGTAGGCATATGGTTACGCGTCCCCGCACACCAATATCTGCATTACGTGCATCCGGCGAGCTTTCGTCCGGCGGCCGTCTTTGTCCGCCGGATGCCTTGCGGTCGCACGCAATTTCATAACCTCTGCACTCTCATGGTCGCCTGGTACTACACGACAATGCGGCGTACTCAATTATGTAAATTTTCGATTTTCTTTCAAATTATCATTCAATTTCTGACGGAAATCATTTATCACTTCAAAATAGTTCCAATAATAAAACCAAAGGAAAGCAAGGTTACAATTTAGTAACCAACCTATTTAAAAGTAGTGAGATTGTTTTGTGAACTGTGTTCGTTCAAGTTAAATAAATAAAGCTCGATACAATGCAGCATGGAAGTAATGTCACGATTAGTCGACCTCGGACGGGCGGGTGCATCAATCATCCCGCATTTGATGTTTTAATAACAGAAAATCGCAAATTAGATATCCAGTTTCTGATTGGCGGGCGCGTCAGCGGAATAAGTTTCTTCTCGGAATTAATAAGGTCACTTTGTAACTTTAATTGTCTATTAAATTTAATAGGTGGGTTTAGTGTCGGTGCGAAAAAACGCGTTTTTGCCGGTTAATTGGAGACCTTACCGCGTTGGGGTTAGTCGCGGCCGGCGCCGCGACCTACCTCGACGCGCCCGCGTGGGACTCGACCTTCTATCTTATTTATGCACCCATAAATAGCCTTATCGTCTGTCGCCGGGTAAGCATCAATAAGACAGACTATTTCAAGATCTGTCAACAGTTTTAATTTATCGATAACTGCTTGTAAATATGACGTTGCGTAAGAGCGCTACTTGGGTCAGTCAGTGAACGCTGGGAGACGCGGTGGTTGACGAGTTTCTGTTAGCGATTTTGGGCTCCAATTTAGGGCACTCGTGATTCGCTCGCATCAGGCCGCAGTGCACTTAACGAACGCTTTAATCTGGTCCAATTGGAAGTCGTCGGCGGGAGCCGGCGCACGGCGCGGGCGCCGAACAAACCTCGTCAAGGAGATTCTTTCATTTCAATGCGAGTCGTTGACTTATTGCTTGGTCTCGCTCGGTTCAATATGTCACGCCGATAACAATGTTATTGTATGCCTCTGTGTCACCATAAATTAATAATACGATTGCTCTCGTTAAATCGATTATCCGTCGATCTCTCCCTCCTCATTTCAAACGGCGTCCGCTCCTGAGCCGTTTATTCGGCGAACTTGATCGGCGAGACAAACGAGTCTTCGGAAACTGGATAGGCGACCCTATCGCCCTTGGCTTGTTGTCGCCCTTCGCTCCTTCGCTAGGTTTTGTAACGGTACAGCGTCACTTTTGGGGCCCAGGGCTATCATTTCGACAACTAATAACCCCTCGGGTACATAATTTATAAGGTTCAGGCGACCGCTTTTTACCTTCCGTCGCCGCCGTCTGGGAATCCGCAACAAAGCCCCGGCGAGATTCCGCTTTGCATTCCGCGGGTATTCGTGTGCGACGGACGCTGCCGTCTTCGATGTTACCAAATGCGAATTTACACTCGATCGATCCGCTAAAAACTTGGTATGTCGCTCGTTCGGGCAAGGCTTTTCGCGCTAACCGCGTCTAGAAAACTAATCAGTGTTCGTTGAGCCGCTGGAATTAGTTTTCCGTGGGGGTTGGTGCGTGACAGTGCGTGTGCGTCGCTCACCTTTGTCCGGCGTGACCCACTTCTGCCTCCATAAAGACGGCCGTCAAATTTCGCCTCGGCCGATTCGGGCTAACGCAGCTGCCACTCTTGGTTTTTTAGCAACACCGTTGCATTCCCGCGTTTACGATCACTTCGGCTGACCGACGGCTGACAGAGAGCTCGTAAAAGATCAGATTTTATTTCTTATTGTTCGCCTTTCGCGAAATCTAATTGAAGTCGGCAGGGCCCGAGCGCGACCACCGCAGCCTTTTACGCGTTTTTAATTTTACAGCCGGCACGCTGACTTATGTCCTTGCCGGTAATCAAGCGGCGAGAATTTGTTCATTACTTTTTATCACACATTACAGATTTAAACGGTTTCGTGAGAATTATATCGGCGGGCGAGGTCAAGGATCGCTCTTCGCGCCGGCGTGGAGTTTCCACCGTTCAATCGCCATCGCTTAAAAATAAAGACGAATGTGGCCTTAAGCAGGAATGTATTGTACCTATGTAAAAATGTCAACCGAGTTCAGGTTTTTTTTTTCATGCGGTTCGCGAGCGCAATCGGTCCGCGCAGCCTCCGTCGGTCGCCACATCCATTTATCGGTTGATTAAGACTCGATAATTGACACAAATTGGATGCAATTTACTACTTTACTGGCTAATTTATCTTACCCTTACATGACAAACTACGATTAATGATATGAAATTTGTACTTTTCCGTGTTCATTACATAAATTATCTTGTAGAAATTGAATTGCCATTATTATGGTGAACAGTCCATTGTGTTAAATACATGTTAGTAGAAAGTTATTCCGAAGGATTGTTTTAGAGGTGTAAGTCTTTGTACAGGAGCGGAGCAGTACAGGGCCCAGCGTTGACCCCGCCATGACTCATTGAGCATTCGCCTCGTGTCGGAGTGCGTCACGCGCCTATCGGAAACGCTAACGGCTGAGCGTATTTAAATACTCCCTGACCACCGACCAGCTCCACGGGGCCCGTGGCTCCACGGCGAGCCCTACGGGAACGACCGCCCGAGTGGGCAAAACAATGCCTATTTCTCGGTATTGGCACCTTAACCTAACCAATTTGGTTTGCTTTCCAAAATTCAAGTGCGCAGTCGACACCCGAGATGCAAATTCGCGTAAGCAGCATGTTTGCATTTCGACGCATATCTCGCCAGTTGTTTACAGAAATTCTTTCATTTAACTCGAGACAAAGATCGTGCGTGAGTAAATTCGAGTCGGCACAGCACACTGTATTTTTTCCTCTCAATTGTTCGAATGCCTGGGTGGCAAGAGTTGAACTCGTTCGAGGCAATCGAATGAAAACAGTTAAAAAAGTGCTAAAAGCCCCGTATTGGGGGGTCACATAGCACATAGCCAATGATCAGTACCTACTCGACATATACAATATGGGCTGAAGAAAAATCACATTAAATTAATATGTAAAAATATATTCCATTTTGGGATGAGATAGATGACACTTTGTTTAGAAGAATTTAAAAATGAAAACCTACGCCAAGAACGCTACGCTAGCTTTTGACTTTTTCTACACGCAAATCCGGTCCACTTTAAATTAACATATACAGTTGCGTCTATTGAAGATCTACCAGTAAAAGAGATGCTCGCTTGTACTGTTCATCGAGAGTTCGAGACAGTTTGCGCCGCGCCTTTAGGCAAGAGACTCTGTAAGCCATGTGACTGTCCTACTCTTAAGAAACCTCCCCTTACTTAGTACGAAACTAACTGATGATAATGGTAAAATTGTGTTACGTAGGCCCCTATAATGACTATTTAATCAATCATATACTAATGAAATGTATTTTTTGTTCACAGGTAATTATCGAACTAGAACGAAATATCGAACACGGCTAAAAGCTGTAAGTGGCTTAGATCTCCCTGGAAAATCCGATTGAATAGAACTGCGGAATTTGTCTCTGTCTTCAAAGGAATTCCTGCCCGATCTTAATTCCGTCAGAGGTTTGGAATATTAGTCGAGAGGAGATTCTAACCTAATACCTATGCTAATTTACCTTATTAGGGTTAATAGGTAACCTTTACATTCATTTCTGTTCATTGGCACAGTGTTTATTATTTGTCGTGATTTACATCTATAATAGTACGTTTCGAAGATTGTCGCCAACTTCCCAAAGATCATCAATTACTGTTCTTTGGGTAAGACTTAAACAATGCACCGTCCTGTCGGGAACAATTAACAACTTCATCTCACGATTCACGAGGTCCACTTAATTCATTCGTAAGCCCGGTTCGAATCATGCATAATAATATTTGAACGTACCATACGGCCTGTTAAGAACTAGTTTTAATATAAAAAGCGAAGCCTATAGCCATATCGCTTTAAATACTACAATTAGTTCCCGGAGCCAAATTATCATCGTGCGTAGACTACCAAAGCCTTTATGAGGCGAATATTATAAACAGCCTCACATTCTTTAATTAATTTCGTTTGGTATTTTTAGCGATTAATCAGTATCCAATAATATTCAGCCGAGTCTTTTGACCTTTAAATTGGATACCGAAAATAACACACCACTAATAGTGTCAATAAGAAAATCGATTTTAAGTTTGAAGTACTTATGTAGTTACATGTCATTGTTCATTATTTTTTTAAAACGTGATGTGAACGTGTGTTACATTCAAATTTACATTTCTAGTCCATTATAACGAGCGTATATAAGCAATTCAATTTGAATAGGTGGAGGTGCTACCTCTAGTGTAGGTACATTACATTAATCCATGTGCGAGCAACATGCAATAGATCTAGTGAGTGGAGTACAATTGGTCGGTGGACCTGACCTAGGTTACAGCGGTCCGAACACTTTCTTCTAAACTCAAAATGTAACCGTAACTATGATGGCGGCGGTTTCCGGCCCCGTGACGTCACGGCCGTCTCGCCGCCGACTGCGCGCGCGCACGGCCTAACGGCGCCGAATCCCCTTTCATTTAATACTATTCTTTTTTTACCATTTTAACTTTATAACCAATTCCATCACCGATCCACATAAGCATGCTATTTTTATATTCAAAATCAATGCTAATTCAACTAATCGAAATGTGCGTGAAGCGAAGCTCTTCAATATATTCGGGCCGGATACAAAAATTATACGTATCGAATGCCACTTATAATACGAAATAAGAGCAAAATCCCCGGTAATTTTTCACACGACTCGCAAGCATAGTTGCCCTAAGCGCGGCGCGCGGGGTGAGCGAACTCGCAACCTGTAATTTCGGACCGCAAAAGGAGCAAAACGCATCGAGATTGGTGATTAAAAACCTTTGTCGGTTCTACTAATATTTATATTTTCGCGATGCGCCCGACATCTAATTGGCCGGCGGTATGGACGGCGCGGCGCGACCACACCGACGCTTCATTAGTTTTCCTGGTAGAGAAATCATAAACTTCTCGCTTTTTTACGATCGGTCGTATATGTCAATCGGTGACCTGAGCTGACCGTGCGAAACTCCGCCGTCGCGCCGTCAAACAACTACTTATTCATGGGAAATTTATTTTTTTATATACATAATAATATACGGAACACGACGATCACTCTTCATTCTTAAAGCATACCGAGCTCGCCACCAATAAGGCGCTAAAAATAGTGGTTAAATTATAAGTTATTGCAGGTGGTAGGTACATTCGTGGCCTGTAACTAGTTTGCGCTGGCCGCGGCGGCGGGGACCGCTCGGCCCAAGGTCTGGGATATTGAACCTGGCCGGAGCGCGGGGAGAGGGACGGATGCACTATCACTCATTGTTATGGGGGACCTGTCGCGGCCACCCGCGCGCTGCTCCTAAAGCGTCAGCTCCAGATACTGCCGCAGCCTGAACCCTACTTCCTCACGGAGGGCGACAGACGTGACGCATCACGCCGTCTGCGCACTTTCATTTCTTTTTGTCAAGCGCTCTCGGTTTCGTTGTGGTTATGAACAAACAGTTTCAGCTGTCGTTTACGCCAATATTAATCGGTTGGCGCAATTAAATCTGCCGGTCGGACCGGTTCGTTGCCATTTGTATGTTCCCACGCGGTTGATGTCATTTTAATTATGAGCGACCTTGGTGGCAGGGATGTCTGAGGGCTCCCGGCCGCTGACCCAGTGTCTGCGACTTTATTAAATTGTCAGTAACCCTTCAAACCTCTAGCAGCAGGAAACGAAGGAGAACCAAATCGAAGGTAAAGTTGTTAAGCGTCCATTGGCATTAATAAGAATTAATAACGTTCGGTTTTGAAATGTTAGCCGTCGCGTCATCATGCCCTCCCGCCGAGATGGCGTGAACTCTTTATCGGTCGGCTGCCGCAATATACAAACACTCAAATTAAGGATTTGAAAAAAACATCTGTTTGTTCCTGGTGTTAGAATTTAGATCCTGCAGCGTTGTCGGGTTTTTTAGGGACCCGAAACACTGTTGTTTCATCGGATTACAACATTGGACGTACGACGAGTTACGACCAAACATTGTAAAAGTATGCTCTACTTTTCGATAACGGCTATCAGCTAACAGAGTCCCGAATGAACAGTGGTTGCGCAACACGGTGCCCACGTGTGGTGTTCCTCGGCTAGTTCAAGTTCTCACGACGTCACGCGCCGAGTACATTCACTCACACCCGCAGCCGCTGCTTATTTATACTTGGCAAACACTCCAGATAAGCCGTGAACGGCGCGCCTGTACTTCCCACATCTGCCTCGACCTTGGCTCCCTGCTTGTGTAACTTGCTTATCAGTCACGCTCCCCTGGTGCCTCCACGGTGAATCTTACCATGTTTTCCGGTCTCGATAACTCCGCTCCTATCAGACGTGGATAGGGCTCGAAGAGTTGCAACCGTGATCTATAAACCCGACTTGTTATTCCCAGGTCCCGTGAAATAACTAATAAACGTTCCATCCACGTGCCTCCTCGTTAACATAATTACAGGGCTTTCGGCACTCCCGACCCGACCGGTTTCGGCGTTTCGGCACTTTTATGCTTTTTAACTTGGAATCAATGTTGGTGTGCGAAACCGAAAGTGACTCGGTGTCTCAGCGTTTGTCGCGGGCCTGTAAGCAACGGAACGTTGT
Source organism: Aethes cnicana (assembly GCA_963971205.1). Lineage (NCBI taxonomy): Eukaryota > Metazoa > Arthropoda > Insecta > Lepidoptera > Tortricidae > Aethes > Aethes cnicana. Next base: position 11,545,414 of record OZ020286.1, on the reverse strand, counting down.
AAAAATGGCCGTATTACGACTTCTCAAAGTTCAAATGTTCGAGTAATCATTGTGGGTAGAGTAGAGGCGCGGCCGCCGATCGTTTTGTTGACACTCGGGTTATGAACGACGTTAGTGTGGCCCGGACCTTCCGTCGCTTTATTCCGATTATAAATTAAGGAGCTCGTTAATCGTCCCTTTTAATCCGTCTGGGCGTTGACTCCGTCTATCCCGCGACTTGTAAGTTCGTAATAAATGCATGTGAGTAAGTAAGTAAGAAGACCGGCGAGTCACCGGCGTGGAATGTGGCTGCATCTCGGACGCGAGCCTTCGCCCTAGCCGCGCCGCTGAAGCCCGATATCGACGCGCGATAAACCACGCGACTTTTTATACGTTATTGTTAGCCTCCAAATGATACACTGCTTGAATATTTAGCCATATCCGCTGACTTCACCGCCTTATAAAAAAAGACGAATAATTAGTCAATAAAAATTCCGTCGATTATATAGTTACACGGGTGTTACGTAATTGGAGTAAACGACCTGTGAGTTGATGTTCTCGCCGAAGGTCTTGGGGACCTCATGGGGAAGTTTGTTCCGACTGAAGCCCGCTGTTCTGGCATGATTACCCCTGGAATAAAGGAGATGATAACCTACTAAAAACAATATAGATTATCATTGAAGGATGTAAACTGCTGCATGATTCTCGGAAAAGAATAACGATGGGATCGATGTGCGTCTTCACTTTTAGTATGCCAGGACTCTGTTCTCTCAGCATTGAAATTGTGAATTTGAAGTGTTTGGCGTAGCGTGGACGCCGCCCTTGACCGCCGCGGCGCCGGCAAACAAATTGAATGAACCGCGTACGCGCGCGCATGTTGCCATTCACGTGTGTACGCCACAATGCAAGCGCATGTTTGACGCGTAGGTAGGTACTCCGCGCACGAAAATCTTGACAATTGTCAGGTGTACGCTTGTTAAGAAATGCTAAGAGAACCTGAATATATAAACGTTGTGATTTGATGCGAAGAGAAGCAAAGAGGAGAGCTGCTCGACAAGGTTTTAATAGAATTGATATAAATCTAGTACCTACCTAGGAAATTATTAAAATGGACAGCTTTCGAATTTAATAGTAGGTATAGACTCTGCTCAACGGCATTAATTGTGTCGTGATGTAGCTCCATATTTTCCTGGACTGTTCATTGATTTTTTAGGCTCAAAGGTGTTCTTTAAATAAATAAATTGTGAAGTGGATGTCGGCGATGGCGTGTCGGCGGAAGCGGCGTCACGCGCGGCGGCGCGGCCGAGACGCCGTGAGCTACACTTCTCATTAGCAATGCCTTTCGACTGCCTGGGTGATCACTATAGCAAACTGAACTAGAGCCATGCTGGACTGTATCATATTGGTCCAAGAAAACATCAAATAACATCATACAACAGGTTTTCCTGGTAGGTCCTTGCGAGTGGCTGTCTCGCATGCTTTAACAAAAATGACCGCAGAAAAGCAGAAAATGAATAGTTGCGATGGCAGCAGGCGGAGACATTGTCACGCGACCCGGCGCACATAATTGCGGAAGACATACGATGCACCGCCTGGCGGGTCGACGCTCGCGCGCCCGATCGCGCCGAAGGTCAAGGCTGCCCGCCGGCGATCGAGATCCTACGCCGCGCAACGAAACAAAAAGTGACAGCCCAAACCTGAATAGAATGCGAGGACGAATAAAAATGAAAGCAGTGTTTACCTTATGAGCGCCTAGTACAACCAAATCGCTACCCCCGCTTTTATACGACGCGCTGAACGCATTCCCAACACGGTTCGGAAAGCGTTCTTCTGCCAACAAACTGGACGCCTTTTAATCGATTGTTAGTCATTGTAATGACTCGCTCGTTCGTTCTTATTAGTGTCCGAGCGGACTGCGTGCGAACGGATCGCGATGCGCAGATATCCTGCGCGTTAGGTCACCGCGGCGGTCAACGAACCCTCCCTGATTTGTATTCCAATCGGCATAGATCAATTAACCTATTTATTGCAGTCGGGTGCAGCGAATTTGATACTCAACTCGAACCACCGACATCTCAAATGGCTCGTGAAACGACGACGTGGGCCGAAAGGTGAACCTAATGGCTGGAAGCGACGGAGTGGAAAGAGATCGTATTTGAGAGAAAAAAATACTAATTTCTGCGAAGCCGTGCCGGCGGCCCGCGACCGGTCCGGCCACTTATTTACTATACTTGTTATTGCTTCGCTTTGTCTCGAAACTGTATCGCATTATGCCGCCGCAGCACCCTAATTAAAATGTTCCGAATTGGATCTCTCGCGGTTATGTTTACGATCTGTATCATTTTTGTTTAATGGGTTATTTCGCCCATAGCCGGCTGCTAATTATGTCCGATCAGAGCCTAACTCGCTCGAGTGCCTGATGCATTTTACTGGTTATTTTCCATTATTTAATTCCGCCCGTTCGAAGGAATGTATCAACGGAATTCATTTCACCGTTTTTTCCGTTGTTAAAGCCCGAATCACATAATTGCAGCCATTTATAACCCAGTAACGAGTGAGTACGATGGACAAAGCTCGTAAAAATAGCGTGCGTTGTAGCGCAATCGGCTTAGGCGGCGCAGACTGATTCGTTCACACTTTGACGCAATTCACCACGCGCCGCCCGGAATGCGCGTGCGGCAAACATCCTCCGGCGTCTAATAACACCTCGTAAACAACAACAACCGCCTTCAGGAATCCTGCTGCCTAAACCTATATTCCACCATCGAAGACCTGTCCTATTCATAGTCGCGTCTCGGATGCACCTAGTCTGAAACTCTAAATGTCACTCGGTGAGCCGCCGCCACATTTACCCGCTCCGAAATAGATTGTTCGCGTTCATCAACCTCTTACATTCGTCACCGCGCGCTGACCTTTCCACCGCACGAGAACTGCTCCGTCTCTACTCCTAAACTATTCCACCTCTTCCTTTTCTCAGAGACCTCTCGATCCACTCATGCCCTTCATAAAGGTATCATCGATAATTTAGTGCTGACAAACCGCATTTGAAATTAATCGAGTATTCGCACTTCGCACTGCAATTTTTGACCCGTCATAATGACGGTGCAGCAAAAAGTGTCGATTCAATGTTGACACGATAAGCAAGATATTGTGCATTTAATCTCGCGACGTTAAAGGTCCCGCAATCGTCTCTGTTTGTAAACATTTCCCGCATTTACACTTTTTTCCGTGGCGTTGCTCCAAACAGCTGGTTTTTATTACACAATCCGTGTTTTCATTACGCCCGCGCCATCTATCTACTGCGGAAGGCGGTCACCGGGCCCGCCGCCCTGTTCTCGTCAGTTTGCCTGTAGGTGTAGTCTTACTACAAATTTTATAGATACCCGGCGCGTATTGGTCGCCGACATTTATGCACCTCGTTATTTCAAGCGGCGTGACAGGCGCCAACTCTAGATTAGACGCTGGGATCATCTGCATTCAGAGCCGTTATTTGTAGCGCTTAATAACGTTATCCCATTCAGGTCCCGGCGTTTGCGACGCGACGCGCACCAAAATGGCGCAATCGAATCGAACGCTCTCGATTCGGTGTCGCTTTGACACTATTAATGAGGATTTTTTATTAAAATTGACTTGGTTTATGGGCCTGCGAGGTGTAACGTATGGCCGATGGTTGCGATAATGAAGAGCTTAAGCTCGGGTTTCGCGATCACGTAGTAAACGGCCACGGTGCGCGTCGCCCGCCGCGCGGCCATGCCCGCGGCTCCGCAGGGGGACCATTTCCCGCACCTGACCTCGCGCGCGGCACTCGAGGGGTATACACAGTACACACCGCACCAGCAAGCTCTCCAATATTGTCAGCCGGATTGTAGCTTTGTTTACCTTGCTACTCAGACTGGCAGTAACTTTATCCTGCCGGTTGACCTTTAGCATTCGTTTTTTCAACGTTATGCAAAAACACAAAGGCTTTTATTATTGTATATTGTCGTAATAAATCTGAACGCTCGATCATGCGATGACTCTGGCCATGTAGTGTTGTTTTCCGTAAGTGAAATATTGCTTTATTTTGACATTAATATTTTAATGGTGGAGTTTCAATGCTCCAGCAGCAGTACAATACCATAACACACTTAACAATCGAACCGCTCTTTAGGAACCAATGATAATGTTTTTAAAAGGTACTAGTGAGTTAATTGATTGCACTGTGCAATTGCATGACGACTGCATGCGCGGGCGCAGCTCCGCGGGGGCGATCTTTGTTCTTAAAATAATGCGCCGTAAATCCGTCCGGCTTTCTTTCCGGCGGCGCGAACGTTACTTAGGTAGGTACCGAAGGGCCAAGTGCGAGTCTCACTTGTCTGGTGAGGGTCTAACTGTCCAGGCAACGCCATTATGATCATGCTTTCCTGGTTCGTATAAACATAGTAGATCTATGCTCAGTAGCTGTGATCTAGTCAGCTCCAATTTCAGGTGTGGGATATTTTAGACAGTACCTAGTACCTACTTATGGAATAGTGGAACTGCAGCTGTAGATGCCTACTTAGTACTGATGTTACAAAAAAGCTTAGTTCAAAATTGTTCTACAACACCAAAACACGTCTGTGTGTCCCGCCTGACACACAACCTATCATAACAAGGGAATTTCTATAATTCTTACCTGAAAGGTGTTCGCTACTTTTTATCTGCGGAACCATCTCCGCACCAACGTCTCGCGACGTCGACGTGTCTCGTAAATAAACAGACGTACCAACACACTCATTCAACAAAGTGCATACACATGCATTTACATGTACATGTAAAAACTCGTCTGCAAGCCCGTCTGACGCGGCACTTTAAACAGATCTGCAAAATGTACAAGCCCGCAAATAATATAAGAGTAAAATTAACAAAAATTGAGCAATAAACAGCATCAACTTTATATTAATATGCTTTAATAGCTTTAAATTGGAATGTTTTGTACTCGTATATTGGAAAGAATCATGTTTTACAAGATGCTGAAGTTATGCTTTATAACAAAAAAAAACGCGAAAAAGATATGTTCATAAGAACATTGGCAAATAAATTCTGCAATAATAGCTACTGACTCACCGCCTGTTGTCACCCTTCGTCTTTGTTATTTGTATTTACTTGTGTACTTAATTGTTTTTTGGTGTTCAATAGTGAATTTGTATTGCATTATCTCTCCCTGACTCCCTGTAAATTCAAATTCAGAAAGATAGCAACCCATAAAAACAGTAATAAATATAATAGAATTTTTAGCTCCTGCCATAAGTAAAAGTAAAGTCAAGTTTACTTAAGAGCAAAGCGCTGATAAAGCAATCATTGTCAAACGATCAAATTATGAATCTGATAACTTGTCGTCATAACAAATCGACCGTAACAGTTTAAGGAATGTGTCGGTTTACAAACTTGGCAATTCAATATCGCCATTCACATCTAGACTAGACGTAGACGCCAAGTTGAAGATCACGACCGTGGCCTAGGCCGTAACTAAGACCTAAGTTATTAGCGTGGGCTAGGTTACTTACCTATTACAGCTGAATAGGTAAAACTTGCTCTGTTGCGGTGGTTGGAAGTATATAAAGTTAGCGACAAAGTTCTAAAATGTAATTGCGACTTTGCTACACAACAGAATATGTCGCAAATAAGTATGTAGGTATGAGCTTCAAATAATGGCTTTATTTGGCATATTTGGTTCGGCAGGTTAAAGGCTAATTACCAAGGTTGCGATGATATCGCAATTCAAGTCGTGCTTTGACGTCATCTACCAACTTTACCACCCTTTACCGCCTCATTTTCCGTTCACAATGGCTTGGACTCAGAAAGCAAGTAGGTAGGTAGGTATGTAGATGTAGCCAGCCTTAACTTAGGTGACAGTAAACACTGTTCTAGCCAGCTGTCGCATGTGATTCAGTTCGTATCCAAGCGTAACGAAAATGAAAGCGTAGATTAAAAAACCTAAGCGTTTGGTCTATCGATTTTTATTGGGTGCTTTCGCTTTATTTTGTCCCCAGATGGGTGTAAAAATAAGCTCGCTGCCCTTCATATTTAGAAATGCACTGTATCTGATTTAATTTACTTCTTTCGGTAAAAAAATCGTGAAAAGCATTCTATCCAAGATTCTTGTCGAAGAAGACAGTAAAAGTGAAATGAAAATAGTGCTTTCTGTACAGTGATCCCTGATGGAGCGCCGTTTTTGGGACGTTGACGTTTACGCCTGCGTCTGATGCGCCCCTGATCCCAGACACGTACACGATAAATTATTTAACAACTTTATTCATTAATTTCATATAATAATGTATATATAAGTATTTCGTAGAACCGACTAGGGAATTCGGGATCAACAAACCTTCTTCAAGTTCGTTTTCACGATTATCTTGTACCTATTAGGACTATGTGTTCGACATGCAGTGAACACAAACCTAGGTATCTAAGTTTTGCTTAGTTCTTAAAACTATCACATTATCATCTACAATAATATTTGAATAAATAGCTTGGCAAACGTAATTCAGTTAGGTAGGTACTCTATCTTTTAAAAACTCAACGTTTGTGTCTTGCTTGACATTGGATTTCGAATAGTTATGTAATGTCCAAGTTAGCTCACGTTCTGAGTTCTCGCGAATGTTTGTAGCTAGCCGGAAGCAAGAGTCATAGGTATTCGGCAATGAACCGGGTCGTAGCCACCGAGTTATCAGCATCTAAACACGACTCGCCGGTCATGGTGGCCTGGTACGAAAAACATTCGCATACCTAACCAACTTTGATATTCCGCCGGCGGACCAATAAAAAGACAAACGCTTGATGACTAAACAACACATAGTTTTGATGGTATGGTGTGATAAGTAATGCGTTTTGGTGTCCGAATGCGTCGGTCACTATACGATAAGCACTATCTACCTACCTATCTACTAAGCTCGCGTGTAAATCTGATGTACCTACTAGGTAGGTTTTTATTTTTTGGCGACATTTTCCTTTGATCGTTTCATGGTTAAAAATAAAAGAAGCCGCCTTTAATATTTAAGATGATCAATAGAATACACGCAATTTTGGCTTCCTGATATATCCTGATACTTATTTATGCATTGCACGTACCGGGCGGAGGTCAATCAAACGATAGATATTCGCCAAACACAATTTAGTTTATTTTCAACTGTCGCTGTCATAACAGGTAGAAAAACAGAGACGTCATAGTTCGTTAATTTGGCACTGGTTCCAGTGTAAATGAACTGCGTCGGTCGCTGGCTATGTACTAGGAAGACATGAATCGCCAGGAGCACTCTACTAGGTGAAATAGTTTAGCAAGTATCAGGCGTTTATAAGCTATACGGAGCATACTAACTGGCCAAGGGTTTAGTGATTAGACGTTTACCGTGAGAGTTGGCGGGGAGCCAAGCGGGGCACGGCGGTACGTTCACCCGCGATACAAATGTTTTTATTTCGGTGCAACGCAGGGATATCCCAAATATCTGGCCATCCATCGTCACCTGAGGGTTCGCACAATATAAATAATAAAACCACATGACCGTGCAGATCTTCGGACGTTAACGTTAACCAGTTTCGCCGTTTATTTTACGACAATGATGATATTAAGATGGTTATCTTAGCGAGATACTAATGCCATATAGGTATACTTACGTCGCACTTGTGTTTCGGTTCGATGCACTGCGGTGGAAATTTTGTTTAAAGTTGAAGCAGTCTAAGAAAGCATATATGTTTAGAATAATTCAATTCACGAATCTTGTTGCCTATTCTTATGTAAAATATCGCAAAAACACCAATCTAATTATGTTCAACGATGAATCAGTTATCGTGACCCGCCGCGTTTGAAGATTTCCTACAATAGCATCCTTGTGCAAATGCGAGATGCCTACTCGGCGCGAAAAAAAAATTTTAAATAAAAAAATAGAACCGACTTCAAACTCCGACAGCCTGTGTAGTTGGTGTCAAGTTCACTATAAGATAGTCATAGCTTTGGGGTGGTTCACTTGACACCGACTTCACAGGCTGACGGAGTTTGAAGTCGGTTCTATTTTTTAATTTAAAAATTTTTTTTCGGCTATAATTTCCAAACATCTGTACGATGGGACGTTTTTTTTTCCTCCTTTTTTTTTCGTCGGTTGAAAAGTGGCGACTGGCGACATACATAGTTGTCTATGGTGCCAGTCACCACTTTGATTTGCGGCGAGTATAGTAAAGTAATTGTACGTAATCGCGGAATACGTTCTATGTTCAAACGTAACGTGCGCTCGCAGCCTTGAGAGCGCGCGCGCCGAAATGAATGAGACCACGTGGAGTGACGTCACCGCGATCGCTAATCAATCAAGTGCGCAAATAAAGTGTAAAAGTACGTTATAAAACTGTTAAAACCATGTCAATACGATGAAATAAAATTACAAGATTTACCAGATGTATGAAAATTTTCGGTGACTTATCAGTTTCAATTAATCTTACTTATGACATCACGAGAAATGTATAGGATAACTAGCTGACCCCGCCTCGTACCGCCTTAGAATTTTTTTTCGGGTATGAAAAATAGCTTACGTGCTATTCTCAGACCTACTGAACATTCACACCAAATTTCATTAGAACCAGTCGAGCCGTTTCGGAGGAGTTTGGTTACAAACACTGTGACACGAGAATTTTATATATTAGATTCAAAATCTGTTGCAATTACCTAATGACCAAACTTGAATCCAATCACTACATAGTATAAAACAAAGTCGCTTCGCTTGTCTGTCTGTCCCTATGTATGATCTTTAACACTACGTAACGGATTTCAATGCGTTTTTTTTAATAGTGTGATTAAAGAGGAAGGTTTTGTATATAATTTGTTATAGTTTAACGCTCAATTCCCGCGGGAACGTTATAACCGAATTCCACGTGGACGAAGTCACGGGCAGAAGCTAGTCCTACTAATATTACCTATAAACGCGAAAGTAAGTATGGACGGATGTTAGTTACTCTTTCACGTAAAAACTACTGAATGGATTTTAATGAAACTTTACAATAATATAGCTTATACATCAGAATAACACATAGGCTACAATTTATAAAGATATTCTGTATATAAGCTACTCGAAATACTAATCCTGCGCAGACGAAGTCGCGGGCACCAGCCAGATTTTTATAAAAGGCAAACATGCACATAGACCATCTGATGTAAGGTCGTGTAATGTAAGGTTTTTCCGATCCAAACAAAACTGCAATGCACGCGACATCTATTTGTAACAGACTTAAGAGCTTTTATCCCGGAAGTTGGCAACGTCGCATATTGCTGTCAAATGTTTCGCTGTTTTTATTAATTTCTCAATATTACTGAATTAAAAAAGAAGTTATCATTCTATGGTTGAATGACGCGTCTCGTTTTATATTTGTTGGTTAGGCATTCAAATGATAAGATTACTTTAAAATGCATGGAAAATGCGATGGAAAGTTTCTAAAAGATAGTACTTCCATAATCCTAAAAATTTCATGTTCTTAGGATGATTGTTGCAATCCATACTTAATGTTTTATTCAACCATAGAGCGACAATTAATATTTTCATTCAGTAATATTCATAAATTAATGAAAACAACGAAATATTTGACAGCTATTTGCGACGTTGCCAGCTTTGGGAGTAAACCCTCTTAACTTAACAGAGCAATACAGCCGTCAGTTGTCGCTAGTCGGGAAATGCCTTAAATATTGATCTTTGCCTTTCCCGTCTTGTTTCAACTATTAACCGCTGACCTGAACTAGAAGTGGCTCCTTCTCATGACCTCAGAGAGCCGGGTGTAATGACACTAGGCCTCCAAGGCTGAGCGCCTTCCTTTAGCCGTTTAGTCTCCACCCGGATTTTAAACATAGATTTCCTTAAACTAGTTCTAAAGATGAGCATTGTTGAACGATTATGTAAACTAGAACGAGATCAAGTAAATCAATGTGCCTAATGTAATGACTAAAGATTCTTTGTAGCACTATATATTTTACATCACCCTTGGCCATAAAGTGGGATTTTCTGCCCGCTACGCGGAGAGAAAATCTCACTTCTTCTCACCTTCGGTTCGGGCCACAGAATCCTGCGATCTGGGACATTTACGAATTCACCACCCTAGGTCTGTAATGTACTTACTAAAAACTCACGCCGCAAACATTCACAAAAAAACAATAGCAAGTAAAAAATCTAAACACCAAGTCCTATCATATTGCAAACTTATTTCTCCTCATACTTATCTAGGAATTGCCTTTCTAAACTGACATTCAAATCAATACATAGTAATTGATTGAAAGTACAGTTTACTAATTTTCATAAACGATTTTCATTATCATAGTCATGCATTTAAGAGGTCCTATTTTCATGCCTAAACAACTTGTGTAAATCCATCTGCCCATTCCAAATGTGTTTCTCAATCATGAACCTCGTATAGGTATGATATACAATTATACATATGTATATAGAGGTATACGTGTTTATTGTTTATCTGATAGTGTCGGAACCCTACTGTTAGTCGGACGCGCTGTGACAGCTGTCAGATACCGAATAGGCCCCCGACCTTGCCCCTACACTATACAGTAGACAGCAGTTTTTGCTCAGATCGGTTACATCTCAATCAATAAACTTGATAGAATATTAATTCGCTTACAAAAAATAGCCACCTGGTTAGAAAAGGTCATCCATATTCATTTTATTGAATGTTCCTATGTGTGATATGTGTCTAATGTGGTTTTTCTTCTGTTTTCAGGTAAATATCCGTCTCTGCGCCATGGATTCGATGAGTATCGTTTGAATCATTTCTCCTGGAACGGTTGTCATTTTCATATTGCTTTATCGTTCGAACAGCTGTCAAAGTACCTACCTACCTACCTGTTTAAAGCCCTCGCTACCAAATTAACAGTTTGCTAATACGCTTGGGTTGTGACAGATGAATGGTCCACGTGAACCTTAACTGTGTGTAGTAAGATTCAAAACATACGAGTAGCATGTTTAAATGTAAGGTTAAGTAGTTCACACTAGAGCAAAATACTCGATCTTTCGGAGGAAATCAGCGAAACGCTGGCACGCTCGCTGTCGACCGTGAAACTCGTTCCCAGGTACCAGGCAATCATAAAATCGCAGGTAGTTAAACTGAGGAAGTATCCGAACTAAAAGAAACACGTATCATACTGTGTTAGCGCGATGAAACGATACGTGAACCAGACTAATATTAATGTTTAATTTCCTAAGTTAGTAGGCAGGTTGAACTGCCACAAAAAGAGCAAGCGACACCAAAATAACCGCGTGCTCGTACCGTTTCCCTTTCGTCAGATAGATGTCTATCTTCGGCCTTCAGAGCGAGAAAGCCGCCTCCATCTCCCTCCCACCCGCGGGAATCCCTAGACACCACGTGACAACGTCCACTCACAAAAAGCACCAACTCGTCATCCTACGCGAATGAAATTAATATTTATCGCTCACGGAACAAGGTCGCAATTGTCTCCGTACATTGTAACTCGGTTAAACTTTGTATACATAAATATAAGTAGAACGAACTGCTGTCACTAGAATTTTACCCTTACACGACGGAGTTTGGATACATTTTTGTTTGCATTAACACGTTTGAATTTAGAAACAGTTCAATATTTGATACGTCTGAAACTCTGAATTAAAACAACACAGTATACTGTAACGCGCTGATTTTGATACTTTACCATTTTACGGAATTCAATTAATATTGTATTGGATTGTGGGTTGACAAACCCTTGTAGTCCATGATAAATTAGTAGGCTGTAACAAATATCGGCCGTTGAACGTGGCTGACTTCGGTTCCATCAACCCCGGGCCGCGGCGCCACCCGCGCCTCGCCCGCCAAGACGCATCATCAATCATTTCCCGCACATCTCCCACCCACAGGGAACTCTGCTCTGAAGTGTTTTGTCATTGCGTTAAGGTTGTTTTCCGTTCGTGAGCCGCGGGACTTAGGCCTCTCTGGGCCAGCCCGCGCGGCCTACCTCTCGCTACCTCTGAACCCCCGGTGTTATGTAAGCCGGGTGCAATGGCCGCTCCAAGAAGGCGATTTTCCCTCTGCGCTAAATTTCCTCGGCCAACCGTAATTCTAGCCGTTTGCTTAAAATATGTTGATGATTCACGTTTTGTTACTTTTACGTTGCTTGCATAATTTTTTGATGAGCATTTGAGGTAATTTCGTTGTTATTTATTGAGTTCAACATGACTAGGGGATGTTTTACACAAGTTTCTTGTTTTTTTAGTTTGATTCGGGTAAAGCTTATTTTATAGTAGATAATTTGAGCGGAAAATGTATTTATTACTCAAGTGACCTTTCAGCTATCGAAATCAGGCAGGCTATCAGCCTCAATTTCCAATTCCCATTTCACATTAGGAATAATTTCAATGGCAACAGAATCAATTTAGGATTAGGCAAAGTACACGAGCGCACTGCGATCATATATTTAGTGCTACTACGCTGTACGTCAGTCAGAATGTGGGTTAGATCCGCGAGCCAGGGGCTGCCAATGCAGCGGTCGCGGACCGCTGGCGGGGTCGTTGCCCGCTATCGATCGGGGTGCGCCGCGCCCCCGCACCCCCGCACCCCTTGCAGACACGCGGTGCGCCTTGGGAAACTCCGGTACTGCATGCGACATTTTACTGAACTTCAAGACGCAATTTTCTCGGCAATGCTGAACTTCTTGCACGAATCCGCGACATATCTTAGTGTCTACGAAGCGGATTTACAGTCTAGAGCACCCTAAAATGGTCTATAGCCTATTAAAAGGATGGCTGGTAAGGACCAGCCAAACAGCCAGCCCTCACAGTTTCCACCGTTTAATTGTCATCAGTGAACTTTTTTTAAACGATTAGCCGCCCCATACGTCACTGCTCTTAAGTACAGAAACTATGTGATAAATGTACTATAGTACCTACATTACAGACCTAGGGTGGTGAATTCGTAAATGTCCCAGATCGCAGGTTTCTGTGGCCCGAACCGAAGGTGAGGGCCATGAATATGCGATCTGGGGCTTTACGAATTACCACCCGTGGTTTGTCAAAAGTTTTACGTCTTGCCTTGGCCAAGAAGTGAGATTTTCTCTGCGCGTAGCGGGCAGAAAATCCCACTTTATGGCCAAGGTTGATGTAAAATATGTTATGATTCTGTCTTCCGAACTGTAAACCCAGTAGATAGGCATAGGCGTCGCAGAGTTCACCGAGGTTCAGTGCGCGATGGCCGTTGATCTAAAGATGCGTCAGAGCTGGCGCGCCGCCAAGTCTCTATGACGAAAACGCTTCCTCTCCCACAAAATATACTTGCTATTAATCATCTGAAGAAAAATCTTTATAGCATTATGCCAGAAAAACAGCGTCGAGAAAGCAAAGATGAAAACTCATTCCCGGGGTTCCATTATAGGCAGGAAGCGTGCTATAGCGTTGTATAGGGAAACAGCTGTGGGGCGCGGGAAAACTCGAGCGGGGAGCGGGCCGAGGTTGCCCACCCCTGCCGGCCGTGTTATTGTAGCGACATCCACTGATTTATATGTCTGACGGAGTCCTGCGTATCGATATTTTCTTAATCCTCTTCGTTCACGCAATGGAAACGTCGCCTATAAAGTTTTATGTTCGCATAAGGGCGTGTTCAGATAATATTTGTTTCCATCGTAAACCGAACCCCCAGTCGTAAACCGGCCGGAGTGCAACTTCAGATCTTTTGGAATATATTTCGAACGAACATTCGCACTTAATGTTTTACGCAATGAAATGGAAAAAAAGCTTTCATTATATTTATCACTGCTTCTGCCCGCGACTTGGTACGCGTGGAATATAAAATTGACGATAACTTTTCTTTCCGACATCCGATTTTAATCAAACATAGCTTATACGTTGCTCCAAATGATGCTCTATCTACCCTTGAAAATTGCATTCAAATCGGTTCAGTAGTTTCGGAGATTAACTCTAACAAACAGACAGACAGAAAAGATTTCTAAAAATCGCTGTTTTGTGGTCTACCATACATCTTTAGACCCCCCGTTCCTTTTTTTGAACTTTTCTTTCTATGTACAGACACGCCGGGTTCTGCTCTTTTATTATAGTACCTATAGATTAATACATTTTCGGGACCTGAGTCTTCTAACCTTCTACTTATTTCAATTCACCCTTTCCATTTTCTGGTGCACAAAACATTAGTTATATTAAACGTTAAGGCTCTGTTTTAAGTAAACTGAATCGACCAGGAGCCGCCCAAACAAAATCCTACAAGGGCTAATATCCCCATTAATCAGTATCACATCGCGAGAGAGAGAGGGGTGCGTTGTCTCCTTCATTATTCAGGATGACTCCGCTTTCCCCGCTGCATGTTTCATAGCTATAGGCTATACTTGACCTACATATCTGCGCACGCGAAACCTTTATTCAAGGGAGGCTTTGTGTGATACACTACTACACTGTACTCGCCGCAAAACAAATTTGGCGAATGGCGCAATACGTACTTCTTATGTTGCCAGTCCCCACTATGTTTTACGGGGAGTACACATAGGTGGTGTCAACAGAATTCTTTCAGAATTCCATGGGGTCAAAAAACCAATTTACTTATTTCAAGTTCATTTTTCTCCAGACTGCTCGCTTGTTGATCACGTAAATCACGTTTTATTCGAAGGACGGAGTTCACTGCCTTTTACATGCGTTACATAGTCTGCTACGATATTTTATATTATAAATATCGTAGTGATAATATGGTCATTTGTATAGCCCAAACCCTCTCGTGATGAGAGGAGGCCTGTGCCCAGCAGTGGGACGTAAATAGGCTGTAGTAGTAGTAGTAGTAGTAGTATGAAGAAAACATATTGGTGATATAAGTAAGACATATTTTTCTGAAAAAAAAAGTTTATGCGTACTCTATGAGCAGTATGTGCATAACACTTCAGCCCATGTCTTCGCTATTAGCCTAGCTTTCCGTAATATTTAAATAACATAAATCATCATGAGCAAGTTAATAGAAATAAAATCGACCAAATCATAGCATTCACCAAGTATCACGAATTGTCGATCACTCTAAAAACCAATTACCTTAGTACATAATGAACGTAGTAAATACGAGTAAAACAGAGTGAGATGAATCTAGTTATTGCAATGAGTTCTATTTCTAACTCCGAAAGCAATCGCAGGCAAAGTTTTGTCCGCGCTCTGTGACCTGAAAACCGCGTCTGCTGTTTGAGATCCACTTTGCAACGCTTTCTATTGATGCGATCCTGGTATTCATATTTCTGCAATATTCTTAGAAATATTTACTCACAGTTTTCCAATAAACACACTTGTAGGTAATATTATTATTTAATAAAATATGAAACTCAGTTTTATATACATGTGTTTATATATATTGAAATGTTTGCACAAAGAGTAATCATAATCAATAGTAGTTAAATGTTTAGGACGCGTTTAGGCTTGGTGTTTGTTACATAAGTTTGTCAACACTAATTATTTTAATATTTCGGTCTTTTGAAGTACGTACCTAGTAGAATACATCTGCCTGTCTGTATCAGTCTTTAAATACGATTTTAGAATATTTTAATATGCGTAACTAGCTTACGAATAACTTACGAATACCACTGTAACTATGTGCCCTAGAGCCTAATTTGATTTTTATAAGTTATTAAAGTTTAACTTAAATATGGAGAAATAATGAAAAATAAGAAGTATTTAAATCATAAATAAAGTCTAGATACCAAAAGGAAGTTAATAGATGCGTTAGAGTTAAATCTGGAATGGTTAAACGAAATTGAGAAATTCGTGTCGATTCGTGTAATAGAAATGTTACCGCGTGGATTCGTGTAATAGAAATGTTAAAGTTCCTGTGGAGTGGATTCGTGTAATAGAGATAAATGTTTTCAAAGTCAAATATCTCGTAAACTATGAGGAATTTACCAGACGGAATTAAGGTGTAATGAATGTAGATAACGGACTCTATTCGAATTCATCGAAAAACGGGTAAAGTTTGAAGTTCGAAAAACAACCCGCCCGCGCGTGTTGATGTGCTAAAAACATACATGGGAGCAGGCCCGGAGATCGATGCTCGGAGTGATTGGAGTATTGAATGAGCGATCTCGCCGGACATGCGTGGTGGGCGTGATCCAGGCATACTGGAATAGGCATTTCGGTTAAAAGGTGTACTAAATATTAACCCCCTAGAAAAGTGGGGGGGGGTTATTATAATAAATTGAATACGTGCGAAATTTGATTAAATGAGACGGTGAACTAGATCGGTGGAAGCTAGTTGGATTATCACCAAAAGGTAATAATTAAAGTGAGTTGGGAAAATCAAATAATTAAATAATTTTATTTAATTTGAACTGTTGAGCACGGCAACAGAGCAGGATGGGGGAACATTCTTGGGAGGTTTTGGTGGAGTAAGAGATGGAGTTTGTATTTTATATAAATAATGGGATACTCTGATTGTGGTATCATGATTTCTTATGTTTGCGTGTTTTGATTGGTTGGGAGAATCGAATGAAAGCCGAAATACAGTAAGCTGGACTTTTCACTCAAATGTTGGTCAGCAACACAATGACGTTTGGATCTTGACTGTGATTGGATATGAATGCCCCGTTAAAACAGATGATGTTGGAATTCGCATTACGGCTAGGATTTCTTATGTCTGCGGTGTTTGGAGTAACAGAGTGAACAGGATGATAACCGAACAATAGTAGGTTTGACGCATCGCTCAAATGTTGGTCAGCGACACAATGACGTTCGGATCTTGGCTGTGATTGTGTATGAACGACACATTAAGAGATGAGGATGAGAGTAGAACGCATTACAGCTATTCACTAACGTGATAGCTTGAGACTAGCAGGGAGTCTAATGCATTACAGCTATTCACTAACGTGATAGCTTGAGACGAGATGAGAGTCGAACGCATTACGGCTAGGATTTCTTATGTTTGCGGTGTTTGGAGTAACAGAGTGAACAGGATGATAACCGAATAATAGTAGGTTTGACGCATCGCTCAAATGTTGGTCAGCGACACAATGACGTTTGAATCTTGGCTGTGATTGTGTATGAACGACATAAATGAGACTAGAGGGGAGTCTAACGCATTACAGCTTTTCACTAACGTGTTAGCTTGAGACTAGCAGGGAGTCTAATGCATTACAGCTTTTCACTAACGTGTTAGCTTGAGATGAGATTGGGAGTCGAACGCAATACAGCTTTTCTCTTACGAGTAAGCTAAAGACGAGAAAGGGAGTCGAACGCATTACGACTAGGATTTCTTATGTTTGCGGTGTTTGGAGTAACAGAGTGAACAGGATGATAACCGAACAATAGTAGGTTTGACGCATCGCTCAAATGTTGGTCAGCGACACAATGACGTTTGAATCTTGGCTGTGATTGTGTACGAACGACATAAATGAGACTAGAGGGGAGTCTAACGCATTACAGCTTTTCACTAACGTGTTAGCTAGAGACTAGCAGGGAGTCTAATGCATTACAGCTTTTCACTAACGTGTTAGCTTGAGATGAGATTGGGAGTCGAACGCAATACAGCTTTTCTCTTACGAGTAAGCTAAAGACGAGAAAGGGAGTCGAACGCATTACGGCTAGGATTTCTTATGTTTGCGGTGTTTGGAGTAACAGAGTGAACAGGATGATAACCGAACAATAGTAGGTTTGACGCATCGCTCAAATGTTGGTCAGCGACACAATGACGTTTGAATCTTGGCTGTGATTGTGTACGAACGACATAAATGAGACTAGAGGGGAGTCTAACGCATTACAGCTTTTCACTAACGTGTTAGCTAGAGACTAGCAGGGAGTCTAATGCATGACAGCTATTCACTAACGTGTTAGCTTGAGATGAGATTGGGAGTCGAACGCAATACAGCTTTTCTCTTACGAGTAAGCTAAAGACGAGGTTGGGAGTCGAACGCATTACAGCTTTTCACTAACGTGTTAGCTTGAGATGAGATTGGGAGTCGAACGCAATACAGCTTTTCTCTTACGAGTAAGCTAAAGACGAGGTTGGGAGTCGAACGCATTACAGCTTTTCACTAACGTGTTAGCTAAAGACGAGAAAGGGAGTCGAACGCTATACAGCTTTTCTCTTACGAGTAAGCTAAAGACGAGAAAGGGAGTCGAACGCAATACAGCTTTCACTTACGTGTCAGCTACTTGGAATGTTGGGAAACCGGCACTTTGTCATGATAATAAAACCATTTTATTTAACATTTCTTTTTCAGCTATTCTTTTTCAGCGCAGCACCTCCATACATATTTTTTACATCCTACAGATACGCCGTGTTTCAAGCAAAATTTATATTGTTTATCACACAAAGTTATCTATATATTGTGTCCACAGAGTGGTTCCTTTATAACAGGTGTACGACGGTATGTGTGGTGGTTGCCCCCGAGTGGTGGGGGGGCTTGGAATATTCGATTACTATATGGATGGATTTGTCCTTGATCAGGGTGCGCGTTGGTAGGAGCGTATCCTCTTCGCCACACCCATTTTTTTTTTTAATTTAAATTAATTCTTAATTTAAATGAATATTATTTTCAATTACATTTCTTTTCTTAATAATGGGTGAGGCGTTGCCATTAGTATTTAAGTGCTTTACTTATTTTACTTCCAAGCTGGGGCAATTACCGACATAGCTAAATTAAGTTTCTTTGACACACTCGAGGCACTGATGTAGTCTTGGTTGAGCCACGACTAGACTACTCAAAGAATCTGGATTACTATCATGACAAAGGGGACTAAACGATCACAAGCCAAAGGGAATTTAATTCCAACCAAAGAACGGATCTTCAAGACATGTTCTTGTTGATTCGTTTTTATTTTTTTATTTTTTTTATTTTACCTTTAAATTTTTAAACATTTTCTTTTTTTAAAACATTTTTCATTGTAATAACGAGGAAAATTCATCATGGAAATTGGGCCACGATGCAAACAGTTACAAATGGTGCCGTGACCAGGATACCATATAATATAAGAAAGGTTCACGTGTTGAGCCTACAAATGTTGTTCGTGAAATGGAAGTGTCAGAGATTGTGAGCCCGCTGCTGGGACTGCATCGGTGGTTCGGGTGTGTCATGAGTGCGATAACAATATAGACTAACGTGGGCTTCTTGTTGTTACAGATTTAATGTCTAAATAGAAAACGATTTAGTGCGTGGAAATTGAGTTTGTGTAAAGGGAATAATTTAGTGCGTGGAAATCGAGATTGTCTGTAAACAGAACAAATAGTGCTTGAAAAAGGGAAAACATTTATAATGGTGAGAAAGGCGGCTAACGTTCCAAAATCGAGAACGGTGATGGAAGATGACTCCGACAGTACGTCTTCGTCTGATGAGGAAGCTGTGGTGCGAAGGGCGACGACGGTACCTCCAGTGTCAGAGAAACCATCGGTATCAACGATACCTCCGGTGCCGACGAAACCCAAGTGCGCTACGGAGGACTCGAAGAGGAAGGCTACTACTACGGAGCCTGAATATGAGCCACAAGTAAAGAAGACCAAGAGGAACGGGAGAGGTCTGGCAATGCTGTACAAGATGATGGCACAGACTAATGCCCACTTGAATACGATGATAAAGAAGCTGGACGCAGTGACGAATGTGGGGACATTGCGGCAGGAGTTTGAAAATGAAGCATTAAAAACTTCAACTAAATCAAGCGAAGTGGATCAAGTCGCGTTGATATCGGAACAAGTTTCTGTAAGGGAATTACCCAAAGATGTTGGTAGTCACATCTATAATATATCGAACTTCAATGCCACAAAACCCATATTTAAGAATGATGGGTTGATACACCCTGTTACATTTCTCGAAGACTTGAGAGTGTATCTTAAACGCATTAACGTGTCCGAAAATGATTTGGATATTATTAGGGAATGTATACAGGGCGAAGCTCGAGACTGGCAAAGAATTTTTAGTAAAAATTGGAATAATTTTGAAGATTTCGAGAGGGATTTCCTGATGACATATTGGGGAGAGGCTGAACAGAATAAGCTCCGAAGGGAGATTGTGTTCAGTAAGTGGCACAAAGACAAAGAACCGACAATGTCAGGTCATTTTTATAAACTGGTTGGACAAGCAAAGATGCTCAGTATACATATGCCAGAACAACAGATTGTCTCTGACATTATGCATCATTACCCCCGAAATGTTCAACAGCTGTGGGTATTGTCAAAGGGAAATTCCATCAAGGAAGCTTCCGAATTTTTGAGAGATTTGGACAATGTAATTAAACACGAGGAAATTACATATAGCAATAAGGAAGCGAAATTGTATCAAGGTCTTAAAGGTCCAGAAAATAAACAAAAGGAAATGACAAACAAGTTCAAGAACTGGAAGAAACCAGAACAGAAGACGACGAGTCCGAACACAAATGAGGTGCAAGTGATATCGGAAGAGATGATAGAAGGAACCTCAGAAGTTGAGGAAAATGATTTAAACGTAGAATAGCTGAGACTCTCATCCCCGCCTCAGTTATTCATAAAGGGGATATTGGATTACGCTTGATGCTTAAACAAGGATGGAAACCTGGTCAAACGCTGGGAAAATCTATGAAAGGCCTTAGAACACCAATAAACGTAGATGGACAAACATCCAAAGCGGGGTTTGGATATAAAGAGGAACAAACGATCCAGGACGTAGTAGATGTTCTTAAGACCAGATCCAGTTTGACCGAGCATTTTGTTTGTGCGCATGACACATTAACTGTTTTTGATGACAGTTCGAGAGAAGAACAGATATCAGCAGCTATCAAATCCGAGATAGAAGTCAAGGTCATGGACTTTGTAATTGATGCCTTAGTTGATACTGGTAGTGATATCACTTGCATTTCAGAAGAATTATGGCTTGAAATTAAGAAAAGAGATGCCAAGGTGTCAGTTATGCCAGTACGGTCATTTCAGATAAGGGGTGCTATTGGACAACGAAGTTCAAAGGTACAACAGATGGCCATGTTGAGATTAGAGTTTGGTGAATTCGAAGTGGACGCAGAGTTTCTCATTGTTCCCAAGCTTGTTAGACCTATGTTATTAGGTTTTGACTGGCTAAAGAAGAATAAAATCTTCGTTGACTTGCATAGTTCGAAGAAGGGTATTTATATGGAATATGGTGATCAAATTCAATTTATTAAATTTAAAAACACTAATGAAGATAATAATTTAAACGCGGTAGAATACATGATTGGAAAGGAAGGAGGGGAAGAGTTCAGTATAAATGTCGGCACAGGTGATATTATCAGCGAAAGAGCAAAAGGCAAATTGCAAGGAGTGATAAAGAAATATTCTGGGATGTTCACATCGAAACTTGGACGAGCGAATTGTTACGAGCATAGAATTGAGTTGACGAATGAGGAACCTTTAACAAAGAAGTCGTATCCCATTCCGTATGCGTACCGATCAAAGATGGAAGAAAAACTAAACGAACTGGAAGATATGGGTGTCATATCTAGAGAGACAACCCCTTATAGTAGCCCACTGACTTTCACTCTGAAAAAGGATGGACAAATTAGAGTTTTGTTGGATGCCCGAGGCATAAACCAAAGGATGGTACCAGAGACTGAAAAACCTCCTGTACAACTCGACGTTTTGAATTCATTTCATGGTGCGAAATTTATATCCAAAATTGATTTGAACAATGCGTATTTCCAAATACCCATTCATAAGGACAGCAGAAAATATACTGGGTTTACCTTTAACGGTAAATCCTATGTGTATAATGTTTTACCACAAGGGCTCAAAACTGCAGTTGGAAGTTTCAGTCGAGCAATGGATCTCATATTGGGACCAGAAGTACGAGAATTCTGTGTTAATTATTTGGATGATCTGGCGATAATTACGACTGGCACCTTGGAACAACACTTGGAGCATATAGACCTTGTTTTATATAAATTAAATAAAGCTGGATTAACATGTAATTTACAAAAGTGTGAATTTATTTGTACTGAAGTAAAAATGTTAGGATTTATTATAACAACGAAAGGCATTAAGACGGACACAGAAAAGTTGCAAACCATACAGGATTTTCCAAATCCTAAGAAAGTAAAGCATGTGAGGGCCTTCCTAGGTCTTTGTAATTTTTATAGAAGATTTATTCCAAATTATAACAGAAACATAAAACCCTTGTGCGATTTATTGAAGAAGGGCAGAAGGTGGAGTTGGGGCGAACAAGAGCAAAATAGTTTTGAAAGAATTAAAGCCGGTTTTATAAAGACCATAATGTTACATCATCCTAACTTTGAGAAACCGTATTACTTACAGACCGATTGTTCTGGTGTTGGATTGGCTGGAGTCTTGTATCAATATGATGATGATGGGATAATGCAAATTTTGGGATTCCATAGTAGAGCTTTGAGAGGGGCTGAATTTAATTGGACAGTAACTGAACAAGAATTTTTTGCAGTTATAAATTGCTTTAAGAAATTTGAGACTTATCTTAGAGGAAGCAAAGTAATCATTCGGACGGATCATAAGGCACTTTTGTTTGTGAAAAACATGAAACTATATAATAGTAGAGTAACTAGATGGATAATCTATTTGGAGCAATTTGATTATACAGTGGAACATATTAAAGGAAAGGAAAATACCGTGCCAGACATTTTATCTCGATATTCAAGTAGTAGCGAAATTAGACAAGAAGAGAAAAATGTTTGCCCAGAGATCATGTACACTGAAAAAGGAGACAATAAAAAATTGAACAAAGATTTCAAAGAAATAGTTGAAAGACAAGACAGAGACACAAATATTAAAAACATTAAAGAGATATTAAAAGGTGAAAGAAATAAAGATACAAGTCCAAGGGAAAATAGGAAAATAAATAGATGTAAACTTGAAAATAATATTTTATATTATTATGAGCGAGAAAAGCGGTTACTTTATTTGCCAAAAGAATTAACGGGTGAAGTAATATTGCAAGTTCACTTAGAGATGGGTCATCAAGGGGCTTATAAAATCATTAAGTATTTAAAAGAAAGATTTTATTGGGAAAATTTGAATGATGAAGTTAGACGAGTAGTGAGAGCTTGTCATGTCTGTCAACTATCAAAAAGCAATAATATAAAATATGTGGGACCTTGTAAATCAATAGTAACTTCAGAAGTGGGAGATCTTGTTATGGCAGATTTTTATGGGCCTTTACCTTCAGGGGTATTTGGTTACTCATACATCCTAGTGATGCAAGACTCGTTCAGCAAGTTTGTAAAATTATATCCGTTGAAAAGGGCGACATCGAGATCGTCTATAGCAAAATTAAAACATTTTATACAGATTATTAAGCCTAAGGCATTGATGACTGATAATGGTGCCCAGTTTATCAGTAAACTTTGGAATAAAACTCTTACGGAAATGGGGATTAAGATCATACATACAACTGTAAGAAATCCCAGACCAAACACAACCGAAAGAGTAAATAAAGAATTGGGAAGAATCTTTAGGACCTTCTGTCATTATGATCATAAAACTTGGGCTACGTTGTTACCCAAGATTGAAGAGTTATATAATAACAGTTATCATGATAGCACAGGTTATACACCTTGTGAAATTTTATATGGCAAAAGTAATAAGATGAGCTTTGACAAGTATTTACCGCGGACGATAGACTCCATGGATGTGAATCGCATAAGGGAATTGGTGAAAGATAATTTATTAAAGGCAAGTAAAATAAGGCAAATTAAATATGATCAAAATAACAAATTAATTGAGTTTAAAATTGGAGACCTAGTGAAGGTCCGAAGGGCGCCTCGTTCGGATGCGAAACAAAAGGAAATAGGTAAATTTAATCTATTGTATGAGGGTCCTTATGTGGTAGCAGCAGTACCTTTTGATAATGTATACACATTGTATGATGAGGCATCCAGAACGATTAGAGGACAATTTAACACCATACATTTAACAAGATATTATAAATAATTTGGTGGAAATTATAAGTGTTTCAAATTGTTAAATCTAGGGGTGCAGCATGGATGATGCGGTGAACCTGTGAAGATCAAATATGATTTATGTTGAAATTGTGAATTATTTTTATGTAACATTTTATTAATAAATAAAAAAAGGAAAAGAAAAGGGGGGAATGGGTCGAGGAATGGCTCGACCACAACTAATTTTGGTTTATACATTTGCTTGACAAATGTAATGCAGAATATGGGAGTGGAATTTTGATTTTAATTAAAATAGACAAGAAAATAGTTGTGATCGATGGGGTGAAGGTGGCGGCCGTTTCCGGGAAAATAAATAATAAGTTTTCAAATTTTGTTTTAATTCTCCTTTAAGTCAAAAGAACAAAGAAAACAATAATTTAGGTGTGCATTGTAACTATGTGCCCTAGAGCCTAATTTGATTTTTATAAGTTATTAAAGTTTAACTTAAATATGGAGAAATAATGAAAAATAAGAAGTATTTAAATCATAAATAAAGTCTAGATACCAAAAGGAAGTTAATAGATGCGTTAGAGTTAAATCTGGAATGGTTAAACGAAATTGAGAAATTCGTGTCGATTCGTGTAATAGAAATGTTACCGCGTGGATTCGTGTAATAGAAATGTTAAAGTTCCTGTGGAGTGGATTCGTGTAATAGAGATAAATGTTTTCAAAGTCAAATATCTCGTAAACTATGAGGAATTTACCAGACGGAATTAAGGTGTAATGAATGTAGATAACGGACTCTATTCGAATTCATCGAAAAACGGGTAAAGTTTGAAGTTCGAAAAACAACCCGCCCGCGCGTGTTGATGTGCTAAAAACATACATGGGAGCAGGCCCGGAGATCGATGCTCGGAGTGATTGGAGTATTGAATGAGCGATCTCGCCGGACATGCGTGGTGGGCGTGATCCAGGCATACTGGAATAGGCATTTCGGTTAAAAGGTGTACTAAATATTAACCCCCTAGAAAAGTGGGGGGGGTTATTATAATAAATTGAATACGTGCGAAATTTGATTAAATGAGACGGTGAACTAGATCGGTGGAAGCTAGTTGGATTATCACCAAAAGGTAATAATTAAAGTGAGTTGGGAAAATCAAATAATTAAATAATTTTATTTAATTTGAACTGTTGAGCACGGCAACAGAGCAGGATGGGGGAACATTCTTGGGAGGTTTTGGTGGAGTAAGAGATGGAGTTTGTATTTTATATAAATAATGGGATACTCTGATTGTGGTATCATGATTTCTTATGTTTGCGTGTTTTGATTGGTTGGGAGAATCGAATGAAAGCCGAAATACAGTAAGCTGGACTTTTCACTCAAATGTTGGTCAGCAACACAATGACGTTTGGATCTTGACTGTGATTGGATATGAATGCCCCGTTAAAACAGATGATGTTGGAATTCGCATTACGGCTAGGATTTCTTATGTCTGCGGTGTTTGGAGTAACAGAGTGAACAGGATGATAACCGAACAATAGTAGGTTTGACGCATCGCTCAAATGTTGGTCAGCGACACAATGACGTTCGGATCTTGGCTGTGATTGTGTATGAACGACACATTAAGAGATGAGGATGAGAGTAGAACGCATTACAGCTATTCACTAACGTGATAGCTTGAGACTAGCAGGGAGTCTAATGCATTACAGCTATTCACTAACGTGATAGCTTGAGACGAGATGAGAGTCGAACGCATTACGGCTAGGATTTCTTATGTTTGCGGTGTTTGGAGTAACAGAGTGAACAGGATGATAACCGAATAATAGTAGGTTTGACGCATCGCTCAAATGTTGGTCAGCGACACAATGACGTTTGAATCTTGGCTGTGATTGTGTATGAACGACATAAATGAGACTAGAGGGGAGTCTAACGCATTACAGCTTTTCACTAACGTGTTAGCTTGAGACTAGCAGGGAGTCTAATGCATTACAGCTTTTCACTAACGTGTTAGCTTGAGATGAGATTGGGAGTCGAACGCAATACAGCTTTTCTCTTACGAGTAAGCTAAAGACGAGAAAGGGAGTCGAACGCATTACGACTAGGATTTCTTATGTTTGCGGTGTTTGGAGTAACAGAGTGAACAGGATGATAACCGAACAATAGTAGGTTTGACGCATCGCTCAAATGTTGGTCAGCGACACAATGACGTTTGAATCTTGGCTGTGATTGTGTACGAACGACATAAATGAGACTAGAGGGAAGTCTAACGCATTACAGCTTTTCACTAACGTGTTAGCTAGAGACTAGCAGGGAGTCTAATGCATTACAGCTTTTCACTAACGTGTTAGCTTGAGATGAGATTGGGAGTCGAACGCAATACAGCTTTTCTCTTACGAGTAAGCTAAAGACGAGAAAGGGAGTCGAACGCATTACGGCTAGGATTTCTTATGTTTGCGGTGTTTGGAGTAACAGAGTGAACAGGATGATAACCGAACAATAGTAGGTTTGACGCATCGCTCAAATGTTGGTCAGCGACACAATGACGTTTGAATCTTGGCTGTGATTGTGTACGAACGACATAAATGAGACTAGAGGGGAGTCTAACGCATTACAGCTTTTCACTAACGTGTTAGCTAGAGACTAGCAGGGAGTCTAATGCATGACAGCTATTCACTAACGTGTTAGCTTGAGATGAGATTGGGAGTCGAACGCAATACAGCTTTTCTCTTACGAGTAAGCTAAAGACGAGGTTGGGAGTCGAACGCATTACAGCTTTTCACTAACGTGTTAGCTTGAGATGAGATTGGGAGTCGAACGCAATACAGCTTTTCTCTTACGAGTAAGCTAAAGACGAGGTTGGGAGTCGAACGCATTACAGCTTTTCACTAACGTGTTAGCTAAAGACGAGAAAGGGAGTCGAACGCTATACAGCTTTTCTCTTACGAGTAAGCTAAAGACGAGAAAGGGAGTCGAACGCAATACAGCTTTCACTTACGTGTCAGCTACTTGGAATGTTGGGAAACCGGCACTTTGTCATGATAATAAAACCATTTTATTTAACATTTCTTTTTCAGCTATTCTTTTTCAGCGCAGCACCTCCATACATATTTTTTACATCCTACAGATACGCCGTGTTTCAAGCAAAATTTATATTGTTTATCACACAAAGTTATCTATATATTGTGTCCACAGAGTGGTTCCTTTATAACAGGTGTACGACGGTATGTGTGGTGGTTGCCCCCGAGTGGTGGGGGGGCTTGGAATATTCGATTACTATATGGATGGATTTGTCCTTGATCAGGGTGCGCGTTGGTAGGAGCGTATCCTCTTCGCCACACCCATTTTTTTTTTTAATTTAAATTAATTCTTAATTTAAATGAATATTATTTTCAATTACATTTCTTTTCTTAATAATGGGTGAGGCGTTGCCATTAGTATTTAAGTGCTTTACTTATTTTACTTCCAAGCTGGGGCAATTACCGACATAGCTAAATTAAGTTTCTTTGACACACTCGAGGCACTGATGTAGTCTTGGTTGAGCCACGACTAGACTACTCAAAGAATCTGGATTACTATCATGACAAAGGGGACTAAACGATCACAAGCCAAAGGGAATTTAATTCCAACCAAAGAACGGATCTTCAAGACATGTTCTTGTTGATTCGTTTTTATTTTTTTATTTTTTTTATTTTACCTTTCAATTTTTAAACATTTTCTTTTTTTAAAACATTTTTCATTGTAATAACGAGGAAAATTCATCATGGAAATTGGGCCACGATGCAAACAGTTACACCACCTCCATGATTTTGGCTACATGATGATTTTAACAAATTGACCACAAAACAACTAACTTCCAGGAACATCGTTAAACCATCACCATGAAATTAGGCAAATAGCCCCCTTTACCCATTGGGTCCCTAGTCAGTTTCGTATCGGACTAGGCATTCAGAAAGTGCTGCCAGCATTATTTAAGATGTTCATTCTGCGCGCTGGCCGCGAGCCAAGCCCCATCGTGCTTCGCCCCTGGTATCAGGCCGTTGCAGCGTAATGCCTTTTCTTTATGGCACCCTGGTAAACAAGAACTAGAAAACAATGTTTTAGTGAAGTGTTCAAGTTTTTTTTATATCAGGAAAACGACCGCACCGCCCACCTCATGGTAAGTGGTCACTGCGGTCCATGGACACCGAAATCCTATGATCCCCTACCTGAGGCCCAAGATGGAATGCCTCTGTGCCAGAAATGTCACCGGCTAAAGTAAAAAATAATATTTTTTCAAGTATATTACATTTATGTCATTTAAGTGCCAATTCAGTTAAACCATTTTTTCAGTGATTTTTCGTCATCACTTAGAACAATCCAAAAGCATGACTAAGAAATACTTAATGCTCCACGATTTATATTTTGAAATAAATTTAAGAACAAGTACGTCATACTGAAATTTAATCTAAGATCGTGGTACTGACAATTGATGTTTCTAAAGCCCCCCATTAATCATTGTAACGAGCTAGGCACTACGGTCATTCCTCACCGGAACACCCCCATTTTACAGCCCTCCTCTTAGGACCTAAAATGCCCAGGCAGTCACCTAGTTTTAGAACCGAGCGCAAATATGGACTTTACAGTGGCGACGTTAGAGTAGCATTGAGAATGTAGGTCGCGCGGGGTTGCTGTCCGCGGGTCAATGACCGGGGGTGAACTACCCTCGATCGAGATATCGTATTTGGGACTGCGTCGCCACGTGTTAAACCCCAATATTTCAATAATTATTTGGACCTTAAATACATTTATACCTAGTATTTGCTAATCCTCCTCGCGTCGATATCCTCATTACCGAGGGTCGTGGTCCCCTTGACGTGGAATTATCTTTTGCCTAACGGTGTCTCGCCATTTCTTCCTGTCTTTGGCATTAAAAGCGACGTGTTTTTTCGGTGTCCAGGATCGTGCGGATCTGATCAGTCTTAGACCTAGTTAGCCTAGCCCTTGGTCTTTTGCCGTCGACTTTGACAGTAATCATCAGTTGTTCCAGATTAGGGCCCTCCTTCCTGCTAATAGCATTAAGCAAATATACAGGTATAAATATAGCAGCAAACAAGAAAGGAAACTTAAGTAATCAATCAAAGTGAGGGCAGGAGCTGAAAATACTTCTAACTTCGCAATGCAATCGAAACGTTATTCGTAGAACCGCTACGGCGTAGCTCTGTTGCGTCTGTTGATCGACTGAATAATAATGCTTTCCAAGAAATTCAAGCGTAACTACCTTTATTGGTAGGTACTATGGAAAGAACTAGGGCATAATAATGTTAGATTTAGTTTCAACTTGTCACTTTTACTCCACAGATATCGTAGTGTAGAGCAAAGGGACAATACGCTGTGAATCTTTGAACTCCGCATCACTAATCAGAAGCCGACAGTTAAAAATATGAATACAAAAACGAACAGAGTTTTTCGAGTGTATGTATATTTCTGTGGCACGCTCTGTAGCCTGAACGGCTTGATTGATTTTTGCTTTTGAGGTGTCGTTTGATTCGTCTTGATTGTGAGGGTGACACTGGTATATCAAAAGTTGGTATGGAGGCGGTTTTTTTATTTCTTCAAAAATAGAGTTCCATATTTTGTTTGACACCTACGCATATAGATTGATGTGATGTTATACAACGAAACAAATAGCTGTAGCTGGAACAAAAATAGTAAAAAATCTTCTAAATAATGAATGCTAGCATTGACCTAGTTTTTTTACCTCTGTTATACCTAATTGAATTATAAATTGTCTAGACGAATCTAATCTAGGTTTCTCATGATATATAAGCTCTTAGACTTGTAATTTTTATTATTTAAATTTTTCAGTAATCCAGTTTTCAGCGCACGCGATCCGGTTAGAACTGGTTTGTAGTGCCTTAGCGCTTGCAAATGGCATTGGCTTATCGGTCTGCATCGGGGGTGAAGGCTGTGCATTTTGGGATGGCTCGGTGACGCCAATGCCGGCCTTCGCTACTCTGTGACATTTGAGTCGGGGCCTAGTTGATTTCTGGGCCAGCGGCAATATATAGTTTGACCGGATTAGATGTCTTTAGTAAATGTCGGCTGATTAGGTGTCTTTGATTGCTTGCTGAAATGCGTTGTCCTGTGTCAACGTTATAAAAAGCATTTTTTCTACGAAGTACTTTGTTAAAAAACACATA
The DNA here is from genome assembly GCA_963971205.1 of Aethes cnicana. Taxonomy (NCBI): domain Eukaryota; kingdom Metazoa; phylum Arthropoda; class Insecta; order Lepidoptera; family Tortricidae; genus Aethes; species Aethes cnicana. Next base: position 11,515,436 of record OZ020286.1, on the reverse strand, counting down.
CAAAACGTAGACTAGCTCAAAGTTCATTTCGGAATTCTGAAGAAAAAAAAAACCACAATTTTCCTAATTTTAAATCCAGTCTTTTAACGTAAATTTTCTTGCTTTTTAAGTACTACTTCTTGATAAATAATCTTAAATTTAAAGGAAACCTTAATACTATGTATGTATTTACATCGATTTCCAAAGGGCTACACAATAACTTCGGAATTGAGCTTCGAAGTCCGTCCTTGACTTTTCACTCGATATTTCGTAACTCCCTTCTACGTCTACAATCGAGGCTAGGTGTTTTAGGGCTTCGCAGTTTGTCTGCAACCCCCTTAATCCTTTGTCTGCCTCAGCCGGCAAAGTTCAAAGCGTAAAATACAACTTAGGTCGCCCGCATACAGTTCAAGATGGCGCAACGTTCCCATTGGCGTGGCGGTTTAGCGTGGACACGTGGTCAACGTGGTCTCTAGCAAAAAAATAACGTCCACGCGATTATGAAGAAAATTACATTTTTATTTTAAACCTTAATGAGAGCGATATAGAGTTAAAAAGTGAAGCTCAATGGAAAAATAATTAGGCTCTTTTTTATTCAAGTCTGCAAGTAGTCCCAGAACTTACAGATAGCCAAATAGGTAACTCGTTCATAAACATAAATGATTATATTGATCTTTCTTTCTTATTATGTGTTTCATTTCTATACTGTCTAGACTAGTTAATTAAAACCAACCATCCAGTGGATCAGCAAGCTCCAACGCTAATTCGAGTAAAGGGCAAAATACGTCGCAAATACTGATGCGACAAGTATTTGAGCTATGTTGCCACGCTTTTGCCGCATCTGAGTCGAGAGCGAGATGCAAGATAGACCGGATGTCGGAAATTCGGCTCGTTTCTTTGTATTATAGAGTGTCTCTAGAGAGTTCGAAGTTTGTGTAAGTTGATGTAGCATGTACGACCGGCCACGTGGTCGCTGCCGACCGCGCGCCGCCCGACTGCCGCGCCGCCGTATCGACACAAAACCCGCG